>OZ017738.1:96773207-97373207 GCA_963969285.1 Odontomyia ornata
ATATATATATATATATACGCTACTTTTTCTTGATTTTTATGAACATCTCTCATGTAATTCAATATTTTTTTACTTTAATGATTGCAATTTTTTCTACAGCTCTTTTGTAACAAAGTTCAATTTAGTGAATTTTACAAAATTTTATATCAAAAAAGTCTCCGTACGAAATTTTTTAAACAATGCCTTGCATTGTTTACATAGTTATGTAAACAATGCTGTGCACAAACAAGAGTTCACAATTTTTCCTGGAGTACAGCTAGTACAGTTTTAGCCGCGCGCAGATTTGTATCAACTTCAGAAAATCCAATATTCCGCCATGAGTAAAGAAATTTGTGTAGATACGAGGAAATTGATCATAAAGCTTTATTGCGAAGGCAAGTCGATGGGTAAAATTTCGAAAGTAATTGGTAGATCTAAGTCAAGTGTCCAATATGTTATTAGGTAATATGGAGAAACCGGTTCGTCCCGTTCGGGATGGCCAAAAAGTTTAAGCGATATAGCGCGGCGGTCAATAGTAAGAAAAATAAAAGATAATCCTAGAACCAGCGCATGTAAAATAGCAGACGAGGTCAGAAAAGACTTTAATTTCTACGGGAAAGTAACTTCCATGGTCGAAAGCCAAGGCGAAAGCCATTGGTCTCAAAACTTAATCGCAAGAAGAGATTAGACTTTGCGAAAATGGTTAAAATAAGGACGCTAATTTCTGGAATCGAGTTGAATTTTCCGACGAGAGTAAATTCAACATATTTAGATCAGATGGCAAGGGAAAAGTTTGGCGCAAAGCAAATGAGGAATTCAATTGCAAAAATCTAATTCCAACTGTCAAGCATGGCGGTGGTAATGTAATGGTTTGGGGGTGTATGGCAGCTTCAGGAGTTGGAAAATTGTACTTCATTGAGTGCACAATGGACCGGTGGGATTACCTAAACATTCTTAGAACAAGTTTGAGCAAAAGCATATCAGCTTTAGGGATGGAAAGTGATTTCATTTTCCAACAAGACAACGCTCCTAAGCATACATCAATGATTGTTAAGGAATGGCTACTATATAATGTACCCAAGCAACTATACGGCCCACCACAATTACCCGACCTAAACCCAATAGAACATTTATGGGATAAATTGGAGCGTAGAGTACGCAAACACGCAATAAAAAACAGGCGACAGCTTAAAGCTAAACTACAGGAAGAATTGAACTCTATAGGATCCGAAATAACATCCAAACTAGTCTTTTCGATGCCCAGACGATTGACAGCAGTCATCAAAGCTAAGGAGAATCCTACTCAGTACTAAAAAATTTTTTTTACAAAATTCCTTTTTCTTATAATTTTATTAAGATGTAATATCGTGGGGAGACATTTTTGATGTTAATTGTTGATAAATTTACCAGTTTGAACTACTATATCGAAACGAATCGATAAGTTTTTATTTTTTTTGTTGCATCTTGTAATAATAAGTTTATAGAAAACATATTAATCACTGCAATAAAAAAATATTGATATATCTGAACGGTATTCTTACTTATACAGACAAATAAGCACCGTACGGAGACTTTTTTGTCTAACTATATATATATATATATATATATATATATATATATATATATATATATATATATATATATATATATATACAAGGTGCGTTCGAAAATGAACGAGACTTTTGTCATACAAAATTTTTGGTGGCGCCATCTATGTGTGTTGGAAAATTACATCCCTCCCTGATTCTCAGTGAAAGTTTGGTGACATTCGGTTCAGTGGAAGCGAAGTTATTGCGTCTAAAGTGACAGTATGTTTGTGTGATCGGTACAAAAATGAGTTTCTAACAAAGAGCTAATAACAAATTATGATTTAAAATCGGTAAAACATTTACCGAAACATTTGAATTGATGAAAAAAGTTTATGGCGATGATTGTCTATCTTGTGCCAGCGTTCATGAGTGGTTTACACGTTTCAGAGATGGACATACGAGTAAATGACGATGAACATACCGGCCGCCATCGAAATCGTGCGTGAGCTTATCAAAAATGAGCCGAAATCATCGTTGGAATTCGTGGTCGAAGATGAACATCTCCAAAACATCGATTTATCGCCGATGAATCGCCGATCATTTGGGCTTACGAAAGGTCTGTGTACGTTTTTTTCCAAAATAAACGAGACTTCTGTCATAAAAATCCACTCTTGTGACTGATTTTTTGACTAGAAATCGCATTTTAACCATCAATCACTCACCGTATTTGCCTGTTATGGCTCCTTGTGACTTCTACCTATTCGGAAAATTGGATTTGGCCATGAATGGAAAACGCTTTGCGTCCGTAGAGGGTATCCAAAAGGCTTGTACCGACCTGTAACACTCTTTCGAACAGCTTTTGGATCGCGCAAAACAGTGTTTCGAGGCTGGAGGAGACTATTTTGAATAAATAAACTCGGATTTATCAGAACAAAGCTCCTGTCGTTTCTGTTGTAGCCCAGACTCGTTTATTTTGGAAAGCCCCTTGTATAAAGGATATAATGAAATTTGTGCTTGGAGGTCCCAATTTTGCTGTGATTTTCACCAAACTTTCAGAAATTGTATGTTTTGTGTGGCTAGTTTTGTTAATCATTCAAATTGGCTAAACGAAAACAAAATGGCGGTTGTTTTAGATGAAAATCCGTGATTTCTATTCTGACTAAAGTATAGCTCCAATTTGCACAAAAATTGGTACACAGGTTCATTCAAGTGTGTGATAAAGCTTACAATTAAAAATCCAAAGTCAAACTATCTGAAACAAAATGGTTGCTGCTCAAAGGTCGGAAAACCTGCAAAACTTTGTTACTGTAGTTTTAAACAAAATTTTGAACCAATTTTCATGAAATTTGGCGTATAGTGAACAGTAAAAAAAGTTCAGGGTCAGATTAGAATATAAAAATGGTGGTTAGGCAAGGTTCGAACTTCGAAAGCTCCTTAAAGTTACAATTTATATAGAATTTTTATGAAAACTAAAATCAAGGTAGACGTTGATGAGATCTTGGACTAAAATATATTAGAACGAAATTCGATTCCTATGGACGCTACAGATTTAAGCACTAGTGAGTTTTGCATTGCAGTCAAGAAATTAAATTTCAATATATACATAGTACAATCTATTCAAGAAACTGAAATTTAAAAGATTTGAAATGAAAAAATTTGCCACTAAAAAGGGTGAAATAAAAAACTTTTAGAAAAGAAAAAGAAAACCGACTACAAAATTCCCTTACAAGGATGAAATAAATTTTATGGAAGCGATGCCAAATTAATTTTTTCGTTTCAACATAAAAGCTTCCAACATGTGCACCATCACAAAAGAAACGGAAAAACTGATATGGCACTGCTTCCATAAAATTTCTTGCATCCTTTTAGGGTAATTTGAAGTCGGTTTCTTTTTTTGTTAAAATATTTTTGTGTTATTAACGTTGAATTTTGCAACACGAACGAATTTTACTGAAACATTTTAAAGTAATTGTAAACTTAAATATTACATGATTATTCTTATTGCGCTCAAGGTTTATTACATAGAAATCTAACTATTGAATAATGTCGTTTTGCAGACATTTCTACGATCTACTCTTTGTATTTTTATGTAAAATTGTCAATGCAATATACTAAGGACCTGTGACAAATCTATTCCAACTCGTTTGTAAAAATTCAAGTGAGAATTTATCTTTCAACTTTAAATACATTCATTCTAACATTAGAACACAAAATTCAAACTAATTTTAACCATTTCTCAGATAATCGGTTGCCATTTTGAAATGCAGATGGCACTTAGAACTCACCACTTCAAAATGGCTTACTAATTCCGCATTTCAGCTAGTTGGTGAAAATCACGAACTGTCATCTGTCAAGCATGCTCGCAAGAAATTTAGGGAAGTGTAAGTATTTATATTGAATCCTACATGGCGTATTAACCGATTCATAATTTTAGTGCAACGTGCTCTTTTATCTCGTCCATATTATTTGTCATCTATATATGGTCAGACGCAATCTGATCCACAAATTGTTGAAGATGAATCACAACACACTATTGGTAAAAAATAAGGTGTGCAAATTTTTCATCTGCTTGATCACTATTTGTCATTTGCAGACAAGGAAAAAATCTATGGGGAATCTTTACTGCATCCAGATTATTTCAGCGTACATAACCTGTTCACAGTGACGGATTTGTTCAACGCTCGAGTACACTATGGACACAAGGAAGGCTCGCTTGATGATCGTATGCTTCCCTATATTTACGGATCACGTTTAGGTCATATCATATTTGATTTGGACAAGACAGCCCAGCACCTACGTGAAGCACTGAATTTTACGGCACACGTAGCATTTCGTGGAGGCATAATATTGTTTCTAAACCGCAATGCATTGAATGCGCATCTCGTAGAGAAAAAGGCCATGGAAGCTGGCGAGTACTCGCACACTCGATTTTGGCGTGGTGGTATATTCACAAACGCAAACACTCAGTTTGGGGCAGTAACTCGCTTGCCTGATCTTTGCATTTTCTTGAACACTTTGAACAATGTTTTGACTCAGCACGTAGCGGTCCGAGACGCAGCCAAAATGGCCATTCCCACAATTGGAATTCTTGACTCGAACTGCAATCCAAACTTAATAACATACCCAGTGCCGGGTAACGATGACACGCCAGTAGCAGTTGAACTCTATTGTAATCTGTTTAAGGAAGCCATACTAAGAGGTAAAGCGAAACGAAAGGAACTTGATATAATATAGAAGTTTGCTTATAGTTTAGATTGTAAATAAAATGAATAAAAAGTGACTAAGTAAGTCCTGGTTTTTAATTGACTTTCGACTAGTGGCGCTGTTGTGTTGTGACATTTATATAACAAAAAATTTCCGCAATATACAAAATTCTTTGCTTATGGGATTTCGGCTGCACTTTGGAGCCCCGACGCCCCTACAACTCATGAAATGGACAAACCATCATCGTCTAAGAAAGGCATTTTGAAAGCACTTACACCCACGGAGCGAAGCAAACGTCGTAGATGGGAAGCCGATAAAGCGGCCCGTTTCGACGAAACCAACATCAAGAAAACTTACCACCCCTCTGATAAATCGTACGGTTTCATGAAAATTGATGAGCCGAAAACACCACATCCCTCAGCTGGGTCCCATCCTGTAAGCTCAAATGAACTTAAGAAACGTTTGGAGACACTTCGAAAAGCTGAGCCTTTATCAAGCGATGAGTCGGAGGAAGAGAAAGAGAAAACCCGTCATGCAGAGTTCGAAAGGCGCCGCAAACTAGCGTATCAAAATGAATTTAAATTGGCTAAAGAGATGAAGAAGAAGTATAGAGATGATTGATTGCTTGGCTTTAAAGGCAAAGTAGTGTTGCTGGCAATCCTAAACGTTGCATTACATATGTACATAGCTTCTAAATTTACTTAGCTTCTGTTTGTATTTTGGAGCATGCTCGCAAGAAATTTAGGGAAGTGTAAGTATTTATATTGAATCCTACATGGCGTATTAACCGATTCATAATTTTAGTGCAACGTGCTCTTTTATCTCGTCCATATTATTTGTCATCTATATATGGTCAGACGCAATCTGATCCACAAATTGTTGAAGATGAATCACAACACACTATTGGTAAAAAATAAGGTGTGCAAATTTTTCATCTGCTTGATCACTATTTGTCATTTGCAGACAAGGAAAAAATCTATGGGGAATCTTTACTGCATCCAGATTATTTCAGCGTACATAACCTGTTCACAGTGACGGATTTGTTCAACGCTCGAGTACACTATGGACACAAGGAAGGCTCGCTTGATGATCGTATGCTTCCCTATATTTACGGATCACGTTTAGGTCATATCATATTTGATTTGGACAAGACAGCCCAGCACCTTCGTGAAGCACTGAATTTTACGGCACACGTAGCATTTCGTGGAGGCATAATATTGTTTCTAAACCGCAATGCATTGAATGCGCATCTCGTAGAGAAAAAGGCCATGGAAGCTGGCGAGTACTCGCACACTCGATTTTGGCGTGGTGGTATATTCACAAACGCAAACACTCAGTTTGGGGCAGTAACTCGCTTGCCTGATCTTTGCATTTTCTTGAACACTTTGAACAATGTTTTGACTCAGCACGTAGCGGTCCGAGACGCAGCCAAAATGGCCATTCCCACAATTGGAATTCTTGACTCGAACTGCAATCCAAACTTAATAACATACCCAGTGCCGGGTAACGATGACACGCCAGTAGCAGTTGAACTCTATTGTAATCTGTTTAAGGAAGCCATACTAAGAGGTAAAGCGAAACGAAAGGAACTTGATATAATATAGAAGTTTGCTTATAGTTTAGATTGTAAATAAAATGAATAAAAAGTGACTAAGTAAGTCCTGGTTTTTAATTGACTTTCGACTAGTGGCGCTGTTGTGTTGTGACATTTATATAACAAAAAATTTCCGCAATATACAAAATTCTTTGCTTATGGGATTTCGGCTGCACTTTGGAGCCCCGACGCCCCTACAACTCATGAAATGGACAAACCATCATCGTCTAAGAAAGGCATTTTGAAAGCACTTACACCCACGGAGCGAAGCAAACGTCGTAGATGGGAAGCCGATAAAGCGGCCCGTTTCGACGAAACCAACATCAAGAAAACTTACCACCCCTCTGATAAATCGTACGGTTTCATGAAAATTGATGAGCCGAAAACACCACATCCCTCAGCTGGGTCCCATCCTGTAAGCTCAAATGAACTTAAGAAACGTTTGGAGACACTTCGAAAAGCTGAGCCTTTATCAAGCGATGAGTCGGAGGAAGAGAAAGAGAAAACCCGTCATGCAGAGTTCGAAAGGCGCCGCAAACTAGCGTATCAAAATGAATTTAAATTGGCTAAAGAGATGAAGAAGAAGTATAGAGATGATTGATTGCTTGGCTTTAAAGGCAAAGTAGTGTTGCTGGCAATCCTAAACGTTGCATTACATATGTACATAGCTTCTAAATTTACTTAGCTTCTGTTTGTATTTTGGATCTGCTGTCGAAGCGCCCCAATTAGTTATACTCATGCAAACATAAAATATAAAGAAAGAATAAATTCGTAGAAAATAAATATTTTTTTTTTCATCAGAGCTCCGTCTACCAGAGCTCACGAAAGGGAGCTTGGACTGGGCCTGAAATTAGTAATTTCAACTGAAATTGAAGAGGATACAGGTAAAACGTCAAAATTAGATAATGATTTCATTGAATATCTTAAAATTAAAAATCGGGAGAAAAAACCAAAAGGTTTGTCTGCTGGTCCGTCTGTTGGTCCGTCCGTTAAGATTAATGAAAAAAAAGAAAAAGTCCCACCAATCAATGTATTTGGGCAAACGGGCAAAGATATGGTTCGGCTTTTGGCAGCCGAAAATAAGCTAAAAGATTTTCAGATAAAAAGAGTCAATGCCGATAAATTGACAATACGGACTAAGTCGCTGGTTGATTTCCAGGCAACAAAAAGTGCCTTAAATTCTGGAGATGTTCCGCATTTCACGTACACCCCGAAAAGCGAAAAGAACCAAACCTTTTTATTGAAGGGTCTGGACTGTGGTGATCTCCTTCAGGTGCTCCAAGAAGCTGCACCAGAAATACAATTTATTTCAGTTAAAAACTTTCCAACGAGAAGATTGATTGTGGAGCGCAAAAACTTGCCTCACTACTTAGTCCAGATTTCCAGCAAAAGTAGTTCGAGTGCCCTGCAGAAAATACGGTACTTGAACTTCCGCGTGGTGAGGTGGGAACGCCTCCAGAAAAGTGAGGTCAACCAGTGCTACAGGTGTCAAAGATTCGGGCATTCGGCTGCCAATTGCGCCATGAAATAAAGGCATGTTAAATGCAAAGACATTCATGCTCCCGCGAGTGCAAATTGGCTCAGGTGGAGCCAAAAGAAAAACTATATTGTGTGAACTGCGGTGCCATCCAGCATCATATCGAGGATGCCCCCGGTATCAAGATGCAAAGGTTAATGTCACTCCGAGACAAAGTCAAGCACACCGCAGTGTGATACCTACCAACTTCGTCAAGCCCGGGGTGTCATTTGCACTTGCTGCGAGAGGACCAGCAGACAATGTAAATAAAATAAATAATGTAAGTGGCAATAATGAGCTACTCCTTAAAATTTATCAGCAATTAAATTCCTTATCGGAGCGAATCGATAAACAAGATTCGAAAATTAACATTGTTTTTCAGCGTTTAGGGCTTTCAAATGCCTCAAAATAAGTTGTCATCCAGCCACATTCCCACGGATAGGATTCGTCTCATCTCGATCAACGTCAAGACCTCCATTGTTACTTTACATCGGCGTGATTATCTCCTTGAATTCATTGCCAGGCAAAAGCCTGACATCGTGCTTCTCACCGAAACCCACCTCAGTTCATGGCACTCCATGAGATTCAAGGATTTTGAGTTCGTAAGAAACGATAGGGCAACAGGTGATGGGGGATGTGGCACCGGGATATTGGTTCGAAGATCCTATCGTTTCCAAAATATCGAAAAAGTCGAATTCAAAAGCTTTGAATCTCTTAAAGTGTCCGTTATCAAAATCTCACTGACAGGTGGGGATAACCTCTTTGTTATCTCTGCCTATGCAACTGGTGGAACTGTTCTCAAGCTCAAGGAGGAGCTCAATTTCTTGTTCGAAATACTCGAATTGAACAGGCTGCATAACTATTATATTCTTGCTGGTTGACCTGAACACCAAGCATACATCATGGCTGAACGCCACCAATAATCCAAGAAGTGTATTCCTGAAATCGTGGATAACAGAGAACCAAATTGAATACAGGTGCAACCTATATGGGTCGGAGCTCCCAACATACCCTAGGACAAATTCATATTTGGACCTTTGCATTGCTGACGCAAGACTTGAATTCAGCTTTACTAGTCCTAAACGGAAACTGCAGGTACAGCGACCATAACGCAATCGTGATGGAAATCAATCATCAAAGGGATGATGTCTTCCTCATTCTAGTTCAAAATGAAAATTATCGGTTGAATTTCAAAAAAGCAGACTGGGGAAAGTTTCAAAAGAAGTTTAATCGGGATTACCAGAAGCAAAGTCCTCCTTTTGATGATGTCAACTCTTGCTCAATGGTTAACAATGACAGGAATCTATCTAACGATGAAATAGATCTCCATTTGTTGAAGTTAGAGAAGCTAACGTTGGAAACGATTGAGAAAGTAGTTCCCAAGATTAAACATCGAAACAATATGGAAGGATATGAAACACCAACCATCGCAAGGTTAAAAAGAATGAAAAGCCTTCTTCTCACACGCGTCAACAATATTTATCGACGATTTTTGGACAAAAACCATCCCTCGTTGGCTTTGTTGAAATTACACCTGAAGAATGTTCGGAACTTAATCCGGTCATACTTCAGGAGTCAGCAATCAATGGGCGGAAAAATTGAGGGGTATTAGCCCACAGGACCAAGACGGCGGGTTTGCGAAAGTGAATGCTATATTCCGCAAGAAGTCTCGAGTGAAGGTATTGAATCTTGAAGTCACTAGTGATGAGATAAATCTCGATAGGGCTGGTATCGAAATTGATAGTACGACTCCGGATACAAATGGAAACATGATTATTTGTGAAGGATTGGATAAACTTGCACTGATTGGAACACATTTTGAATTGGTTCATCTACCAAACCCTGAGAGAGGGAATGAAATATTTGCAGAGGTCGTTGAAGCAAAAATTTCCGACTTCAAATCAAGCCTGAACGGCCAATCAATTCTTCATTTCAATGAAACATTAACATCTGACCTCATACCGAGCTTGAATCTTATTGATTATTTTGTCAGCTATGAAGACTTGTGTTTCATATTTCGCAAGATAAACAACAAGAAATCATGTGGTACTGATGGCATTCCAAATGTAGTTCTCCGACATCTGCCGGAGGTTGCTATAAGGAATTATTGCATATTGTTCAACAACATGTTGAGCAATTCATATTTTCCAAATGATTCGAAAAAGGCTAAGGTATTTCCGATCTTGAAGAAAGGAAAAGAATCTTCATGCCCGAAAAGCTATCGCCCAATCAGCTTGCTGCCTAACATCAGCAAGGTGTTTGAAGTGATACTCAACAGAGCATTAAATGCCCACATTGAGGAAAATGAGTTGATGCCGAATTGCCAATTTGGTTTTCGTGCCAGGCATTCGACCACACATGCAATAACGAAAGTAACCTCAGACATCTGTTGGAAACTAAATGATAGACAATGTGTTGGAGCATGTCTCATTGATATGGAGAAAGCCTTCGATACGGTGTGGTTAGATGGACTAGTTTTTAAACTCCTTCAGGACAAGTTCCCCAGACACCTTGTCGCCATGATGTGTAATATGTTATACGGGAAATCGTTTGTTGTAACTGATGGAAATCTGACAACAATGCGCGAGTTGAAGGTCTTGAATGGTCTACAGCAGGGAATAGTTACTGCACCTCTGCTCTTTTCAATCTTCATTCGCAAGCTATTGAACGGCTTTGATTTTAACGTCTCGCCAACGCGATCATTGGTAGCGTTTGCTGATGATCTGATCATCTATACTGCAGACCGAAAAGCTACAATAGTTCAGAGCAATCTCCAAAAAATGTTCAATGATGTACAGCTGTACACTGACAATTGGCGAATGAAAATCAATGCGCAAAAGTGTGAAACAATTTTGTTCCGGACAACTCTGCAGGGGGTCAGTTAAGACCTGAAACGTAATTGGAAAGATTTCCACATCATGGCTGGTGAGGGTAGTCTTGAACGGGTTCCACATAACTCCTGTGTTCGATACCTCGGTTTTTATCTCGATCAGTATCTGTACTATACTGAACATGTGAAAATCATGCTCAGTAAGGCACTTAAAGTAGTCATGGCCCTTCGAAAGCTCTTTCATTCCAGATACATTGATCAAAAGGTCAAAATTATCTGTTACAAGACACTCGTTAGACCAGTTTTGACATATGGATGTCAGATCTGGTACAACCAGAGCGCTAGTACTATGGAAAAATTAAGAGTTTTCGAAAGGAAATGTCTTCGTGCATGTACTGGTTTGTACAGAAAGCCTGAGACGGATTGGAAACATTATATATCGAATAGAAGAATTTATCAAACTGCTGAAGTGACGAGGGTCGATATCTTCATATTGAAACTTCTTCGGAATCATATCGCAAGATCTGTGACTGTGAGTGAAAACCCTTGGATTTCACAGCCGTTCCACCCTACAGACGGGTATATAGCGACTTGCCTCGCTACTGGCTTCATTCCTCCAGAAGCATTCGTGTATTTGGACATGAATCGATGTGTTTTTGATTCTGACGGCGTCCCAATCATATATCACATATATCGACGGGCCACCGATAAGAAGATAAAATATCCTCCGAGTTTGAGTTCACGAGACCAACAATTTCAATGGAGATACTCATTTGCTAGATTCGTTGAAGCTGATCGAGTTGAGACGGGGCAATCTAGGTATTGGTGGCTGAATGACAATTTCTAAATTATTCGTGTTTATTTTCAATTTTGGTGTTCTTCGTTATTTAGTTTTTGAGTTTCAGCTCATTATTGCTACATTTAGTGTTGTTGTTTATTTTTGTTAAAAATTAGGTATAGGTTAGGTTTATATTATGTTTATTATATTAGGTTAGAGATAAGGTTTAACGCTTAGGTTAAGAAGATTGTTATAGAATTTTTTTAGTATAAGATAAAGTTTTTGATTGCATTTATTAGAATTAAGTTAAAACGTATTAGGTGTAGGATCAATGTTCACGGTAGTGTTAAGATGATAAATAATTTTAGAATAGTGTTGGTTGGTTTTTTTCTCCTTTTTCCAATTGAATTTTAAAAATATATAATAATCTTCATTGTTTTGAATTTGCTATATTTTTTTTTTAAATGTGTTTAATGATAACGTACAAATTTAGAGAGCCATTTGGGCCATTAAGTTTTTGATTGTTATTGTTTGGATTTTGCTTTATATTCTTTTAAAATTTATAACGATTAGTATTAAATAAATCGCTTTTGACTTTGACTTTGACTTTAGCTTCTAAATTTACTTAGCTTCTGTTTGTATTTTGGATCTGCTATCGAAGCGCCCCAATTAGTTATACTCATGCAAACATAAAATATAAAGAAAGAATAAATTCGTAGAAAATAAATATTTTTTTTTCATCAGAGCTCCGTCTACCAGAGCTCACGAAAGGGAGCTTGGACTGGGCCTGAAATTAGTAATTTCATAGAAACTGAAATATTTTCATGACAAATAGGATTTTGAGAAGTTTTGCATTCATCTGTCGGTTAAAAAATGAAAAGATAAACAACGCTTCCAACAAATGAAGAAATTGCAGCCAGATTGCGGAATTGAAGACATATGTTTTTTTTTTTCTTTAAATAAAGGGTCAAAGTCAAAAGCGCTTTATTTAATACTAATCGTTATAAATTTTAAAAGAATATAAAGCAAATTCAATTAATTAAGATTATTACATATTTTTTAAATTCAATTGGAAAAAGGAGAAAAAACCAACCAACACTATCCTAAAATTATTTATAATTTAAACACAACAGTGAAACTTTGATTCAATTCAATTCAAGGTGCTTTATTAAGTAAATCCATAACATTTTTTATAAAAACAAAGCAAAGTTTCATAAACATTATACAATTAGAAAAACTTAATGGCCCACTTGGCACTCTAAATTTAAACAATATCGATACTAAAATTGCTTTATAAAAACATTATGTGAAATTAATCAAATGAATATTATTAAATATGATTAATCAATTGGAAAAAGGGGAAAAAACCAACCAACGCTATTCAAAAATTAAATATAATACAAAGAACACAAAACAGCAATCTTTTGACATATATAATATGTTGTCTAACTTATCCTACTATAATACTTTTACAATACTCCTAACCTACAAAGTAAACCTTATCTCTTAGCCTAATATAACGAACATCACAATATACCTATTCTAAATCCTATAAGCTGATTTTAAATAACACAAACAATAACAATTAAATGTAGCAATAATGAGCTGAAAATAAAAAGAAAACAAACACAAACGAGACACACGAACACGAATAATTTAGTCATTGTCATTCAGCCACCAATACCGTGGCAGCTCCCTCCCAGCTCGATCAACCTCAACAAATCTCGCAAATGAGTATCGCCATTGTAGGTCGTGGTCTCGCGAGCTCGAATTCGGAGGATATTCTATCTTCTTATCGGTGGCCCGTCTATATATATGATATATAATCGGGACACCGTCAGAATCAAAAACATACCAATTCATGTCCAAATACACGAATACTTCTGGAGGAATGAAGCCAGTATCGAGACAAGTTTCACTGTACCCGTCTGTAGGGTGGAACGGCTGTGAAATCCAGGGGTTTTCACTCACAGTTACAGATCTTGCGATATGATTTCGAATGAGTTTCAAAATGAAGATATCGACTCTTATCACTTTAGCAGTATGATAAATTCTTCTGTTAGATATATAATGTTTCCAATCCGTCTCAGGTTTTCTGTACAGACCAGTACATGCACGAAGACATTTCCTTTCGAAAACTCTTAACTTTTCGATTGTACTAGCACTCAAGTTGTACCAGATTTGGCATCCATATGTCAAAACTGGTCTAACTAGGGTCTTGTAACAGATAATTTTGTCCTTTCGGTCAATGTATCTGGAATGAAAGAGTCTTCGAAGGGACATGACTACCTTTTGCGCCTTACTGAGCATGATTTTAACATGTTCGTTATAATACAGATACTGATCGAGATAAACACCGAGGTATCGAACGCAGGATTTATGTGGAATCAGTTCTGTACTACCCTCACCAGTCATAATGTGGAAATTTTTCCAATTAAGTTTCAGGTCTTGACTGACCAACTGCAATGTTGTCCGAAATAAAATTGTTTCGCACTTTTGCGCATTGATTTTCATTCGCCAATTGTCGGTGTAGAGCTGCACGTCATTAAACATTTTTTGCAGATTGCTCTGAACTATTGTAGCTTTTCGGTCTGCCGTATAAATGATAAGATCATCAGCAAACGCTACCAATGATCGCGTTGGCGATATGTTAAAATCAAAGCCTTTCAATAGCTTGCGAATGAATATCGAGAAAAGCAGAGGCACAGTAACTGTTCCTTGCTGTAGACCATTCAAGACCTTGAAATCGCGCATTGTTGTCAGATTTCCATCAGTTACAAGAAATGATTTCCCGTACAACATATTATACATCATGGCGACAAGGTGTCTGGGGAACTTGTCCTGTAGGAGTTTAAAAATCAGTCCATCTAACCAAACCGTATCGAAGGCTTTCTCCATGTCAATGAGACACGCTCCAACACATTCTCTTATATTTAGTTTCCAACAGATGTCTGAGGTTACTTTCGTTATTGCATGTGTGGTCGAATGCCTGGCACAGAAACCAAATTGGCAATTCGGCATCAACTCATACTTTCCAACGTGGGAGTTTAATGCATCGTTCAGTATCACTTCAAAAACCTTGCCGATGTTAGGCAACAAGCTGATCGGGCGATAGCTTTTAGGGCACGAAGATTCTTTTCCTTTCTTCAAGATCGGAAATACCTTGGCCTTCTTCCACTGATTTGGAAAATATGAATTGTTGAACAATATACAATAATCTCTAATAGCATTCTCCGGCAAATGTCGAGGTACTATGTTCGGAACACCATCTATACCACAAGATTTCTTGTTGTTTATCCTGCGAAATATGACCCACAAGCGATCATAGCTAACAAAATAATCAACAAGATTCGAGCTCGGTATGAGGTTGGACGTCAATGTTTCATTGAAATAAAGAACGGATTCGCCGTTCAGGCTTGATTTGAAGTCGGAAACTTTTGCTTCAACGACTTCTGAAAGGACTTGATTTCCTCTCTGAGGGTTTGGCAGATGGACTGATTCAAAATGAGTTCCAATCAGAGCAAGTTTCTGTAACCCATCAAATATGATCCTGTTTCTATTTGTATCCGGAGTCGTATTGTTGAGTTCGATACCAGCCCTATCAAGAAGATTTATCTGATCACTAGCAACTTTAAGATTCGATACCTTCACTCGAGACCTCTTGCGAAATATAGCATTCACTTTCGTGAAAACGCCACCTGGGTCCTGTGAGCTAATACCCCTCAGTTTCTCTGCCCATTGGTTGCTGACCTCACTCCTGAAGTGTGAACGGATTAAGTTCCGAACATTCTTCAGGTGTAATTTCCACAGAGCCAATGTGGGATGGTTGTAGTCCAAAAATCGCCGATAAATATTGTTAACGTCCGTGAGAAGAAGGCTTTTCAATCTTTTCAACCTTGCGATGGTTGGTGTTTCATATCCTTCCATATTGTTTCGATGTTTAATCTTGGGAACTACTTTCTCCATCGTTTCTAATGTCAGCTTCTCTAACTTCGACAAATAGATATCTATTTCATCGTTAGTTAGATTCCTGTCATTAGGAACCATTGAGCAAGAGTTGCCATCACCAGAAGGTGGACATTCCTTCTCGTACTCCTGATCAAACTTTCTTTGAAGCCTTTCCCAACTGGTTTTTTTTTGAAATTCAACCGATGGTTTTCATGTTGAACTGGAATGAGAAAGGCATCATCTCTTTGATGATTGATTTCCATCACGATTGCGTAATGATTGCTATCGTAAGGAAGCACCTGCAGTTTCCGTTGAGGATTATTAAAGTTGAATTTAAGTCTTGGGTCAGCAATGCAAAGATCCAAATATGAATTTGTCCTAGGGTATGTTGGGAACTCCAACCCATATAGTTTGCACTTGTATTCAATCTGGTTCTCTGTTATCCACGATTTTAGGAGCACTCCTCTTGGATTATTGGTGGCGTTCAGCCATGAAGTATGCCGGGCATTTAGATCTCCAGCAAGAACATAATAATTATGCAGCCTGTTCAATTCGAGTATTTGAAACAAGCAATCGAGTTCCTCCTTGAACTTGAGCACGTTTCCACTAGCTGCATAGGCAGAGATAACAAAGAGGTTTTCCCCGCCTTGCAGTGAGATTTTGATAACGGACACTTCAAGACATTCAAAGCTTTTGAATTCGACTTTATCAATAGTTTGGAAACAATAGGGTCTCCTAACCAATATCCCTGTGCCACCTCCCCCATCACAATTTACCCTATCGTTTCTTACGAATTCAAAATCCTCAAATGTCATGGAGTACCATGAATTGAGGCGGGTTTCAGTGAGAAGCACGATGTCAGGCTTTTGCTTGACAAGGAAATCTAGCAGATAGTCACGTCGATGTATAGCAACAATCGAGTTGACGTTGATCGAGATGAGACGAAGTCCATCCACGGGAATGTGGCTGATTGACAAATTATTTCGAGACATTTAAATTAAGACGCTGAAAAATTAGATTAATCCTCGCGTCCTGCTTGTCCATTCTGCCAGACAATGAATCAAGTTGTTGAGTAATTTTAATAAGCAGCTCATTATTGCTACTTACACTATTAATACTAGGCTCTACTGGTCCTCTCGAGGTGAGTGCATATGATACCCTGGGCTTGACGGGATTTGGAGCTATACTGTGGCGTTTTACTTGATTTTGCTGCGGTATAATTTTATTTTTTGCATTTTGATATCGGGGGCATCCTCGATATGATGCTGGATGACCAAATGTGCGGCAGTTAATGCAATATAATTTTTCTTTGGGCTCCGTCTGAGCCAATTTGCACTCACCAGGAGCATGCACTTCTTTGCACTTCACACATCTGTAGTGCATGGCGCAATTGGCGGCCGAATGGCCCAACCGTTGACACCGGTAACACTGGTTGACCTCTCTTTTCTGTAATCGCTCCCACCTCACAACTCTATAATTCAAGTACCTTATCTGTTGAAGGGTACTTGGGCTGCTAGTATTTGTGATTTGTACCAAATAAAAAGGTAACTCTTTATTGTCAATGGTTGATCTTCTTGTTACGAAATTTTTCACCGAAACGAACTCTACATTTGGTGCAGTTTCCTTCAGCATTGCAAGAAGATCAACGACATTTTCTCCACAATCCAGGCCCTTCAACAGAAAGGTCTGATTTTTTTTCGCTTTTTGGGGTGTATGTGAAGTGGGGCACCTCTACAGATTTTAACGCGTCTTTAATTGCTTGAAAATCAACCAGTGATTGGGTTTTGATGTCGATTTTTTCTGAGTTTACTCTCTTGATCTCGAAATTTTCAATTTTCGTTCGGCCGCCAATAGCTGAACCATGTCGCTACCACGTTGTCTAAAAACGTTTATTGGTGGGACTTTGTCCTTCTTACTAACATTAATTTGGCCCTGAGAGCCAGCAGAACCACTAGTTGGTTTTTTTCCAAGATTTTTTTGTTTTAAATTTTTTATGAAATTTATATTATTATTATTATTTGATCGTATACCTTCTGATGTGGATGGCTCCGTTTCGTTTCTTAAGTTCGTCTGTGATGTCTCTGCTTCCAATTCCATCGATTCGCCTAGGTCCTTTAGGGCCGAATAATAGTTTCGGCTTTCGTTTGTGCCATTTGCACTTAGAATGTCTTCGGTTTTATCATAGCTTTTCTTCAAAATATTTGCTTTCTTTTTTGTCTCCTCTTGCTTCTTCGTACTTATTAATCCTTTCATTGTTTCTTCCATTGAATATATTCTCTGCTTAAGTTCGTCATTACACGTCTGATTTGTTCCATCTCAGCGCTGGGCTCCATTATTTGCAGCTTTTGTTGTGATTCGTCGGATTTTTCGCTGATGATTCGCCTTTTTAAAGTTTTATCTATCTGCAGTTCTTGATTGTTCCCAATTGATGTTCCAATAAATATATATATATATAACTTTTAACGATGTTAAAAAAAACGAATAACTTTTTGAACTAATTAACCAATTTGACAGTTGAATATTTAATTGAATAGTGAAACTTTGATCCTACACCTAATATGTTGTAACTTATTTCTAATAAAATGCAATCAAAAACTTTATCTTACACTAAAAAAATTCTATAACAATGTTCCTAACATAAGCGTTTAATCTCATCTCTAACGGAATATAGAAAACATAACATATACCTAACCTATACCTTATTTTTAACACAAATAAACAACAATACTAAATGTAGCAAAATGAGCTAAAACTCAAAAAACGAAATAACGAAAAACACCAGAACTGAAAATAAACACCAATATTTCGGTAGATGTCATTTTTGAAGCTGTAATTTTTTAACATTTGACAAGTAGAAACTACGCATCGTTTAGGGGTTTCAAATGCCTCAAAATAATTTGTCGTCCAGTCACATTCCCATGGATAGGATTCGCCTCATCTCGATCAACGTCGACCCCATTGTTACTATACATCGGCGTGATTATCAATGGGCGGAAAAATTGAGGGGACCCAGACGGCGTGTTCGCGAAAGTGAATAGCATATTCCGCAAGAAGTCTCGAGTGAAGGTATCGAATCTTGAAGTCACTAGTGATGAGATAAATCTTCTCGATAGGGCTGGTATCGAAATTGATAGTACGACTCCAGATAGAAATGGAAACAGGATTATTTATGAGGGGTTGCAGAAAGTTGCCCTGATTTGAACACATTTTGAATTGGTTCATCTACCAAACCCTGAGAGAGGGAATGGTTCGATACCTTGGCGTTTATCTCGATCAGTATCTGTACTATACTGAACATGTGAAAATCATGCTCAGCAACGCACTAAAAGTAGTCATGGCCCTACGAAAACTCTTTCATTCCAAATACATTGATCAAAAGGTCAAAATTATCTGTTACAAGACACTGGTTAGACCAGTTTTGACATATGGATGTCAGTTCTGGTACAACCAGAGTGCTAGTACTATGGAAAAATTAAGAGTTTTCGAAAGGAAATGTCTTCGTGCATGTACTGGTTTGTACAGGAAGCCAGAGACGGATTTGAAACATTATATATCGAATAGAAGAATTTATCAAACTGCTGAAGTGACGAGGGTCGATATCTTCATATTGAAACTTCTTCGGAATCATATCGCAAGAGTGAGTGTGAGTGAAAACCCTTGGATTTCATAGCCGTTCCACCCTACAGACGGGTATATTGCGACATGCCTCGCTACTGGCTTCATTCCTCCAGAAGCATTCGTGTATTTGGACATGATTCGATATGTTTTTGGTTCTGACGGTGTCCCAGTCATATATCACATATATCGACGGGCCACCGATAAGAAGATAAAATATCCTCCGAATTTGAGTTCACGAGACCAACAATTCCAATAGAGATACTCATTTGCTAGATTCGTTGAAGCTGATCGAATTGAGACGGCACAATCCAGGTATTGGTGGCTGAATGACAATGTCTAAATTATTCGTGTTTATTTCCAGTTTTTGTGGTTTTTTTGTTATTTAGTTTTTTTTAAGTTTCAGCTCATTATTGCTACATTTAGTGTTGTTGTTTATTTGTGTTAAAAATTAGGTATAGATTAGGTATATGTTATGTTTACTACATTACGTTAGAGATAAGATTAAACGCTTATGTTAGGAACATTGTTATAGAATTTTTTTAGTATAAGATAAAGTTTTTGATTGCATTTTATTAGAATTTAATTACAACATATTAGGTGTAGGATCAAAGTTTCACTGTTGTGTTTAAATTATAAATAATTTTAGGATAGTTTAGGTTGGTTTTTTCTCCTTTTTCCAATTGAATTCTTAAAAATATGTAATAATCTTAATTAATTGAATTTGCTATAGTTTTTTTTTTTTGATGAAATGTGTTAATGATAACGTATAAACTTAGAGAGCCATTTGGGCCATTAAGTTTTTTAATTGTTATTATTTGGAATTTGCTTTATATTCTTTTAAAATTTATAACGATTAGTATTAAATAAATCGCTTTTGACTTTGACTTTGAGAGAGGGAATGAAATATTTTCAGAGGTCGATGAAACAAAAGTTTCCGACTTCAAATCAACCCTGAATGGCCAATCAATTCTTCATTTCAATGAAACATTAACATCTGACCTCATACCGAGCTTGAATCTTATTGATTATTTTGTCGGCTATGAAGACTTGTGTTTCACATTTCGCAGAACAAGCAACAAGAAATCATGTGGTACTAATGGTATTCCAAATGTAGTTCTCCGACATTTGCCGGAGGTTGCTATTAGGAATTATTGCATATTGTTCAACAACATGTTGAGCAATTCATACTTCCCAAATGAGTGGAAAAAGGCTAAGCTATTTCCGATCTTGAAGAAAGGAAAAGAATCTTCATGCCCTAAAAGCTATCGCTCAATCAGCTTGCTGCCTAACATCAGTAATGTGTTTGAAGTGATACTCAACAGAGCATTAAACGTCCACATTGAGGAAAATGAGTTGATGCCGAATTGCCAATTTGGTTTTCGTGCCAGGCATTTGAGCACACATGCAATAACGAAAGTAACCTCAGACATCTGTTGGAAACTAAATGATAGACAATGTGTTGGAGTATGTCTCATCGATATGGAGAAAGCCTTCGATACGGTGTGGTTAGATGGACTAGTTTTTAAACTCCTTCAGGACAAGTTCCCCAGACACCTTGCCGCCATGATGTATAATATGTTATACGGGAAATCGTTTGTTGTAACTGATGGAAATCTGACAACAATGCGCGAATTCAAGGTCTTGAATGGTCTACAGCAGGGAATAGTTACTGCACCTCTGCTCTTCTCAATCTTCATTCGCAAGCTATTGAACGGCATTGATTTTAACGTCTCACCAACGCGATCATTGCTAGCGTTTGGTGATGATCTGATCATCTATACGGCAGACCGAAAAGCTACAATAGTTCAGGGAAATGTTCAATGATGTGCAGCTGTACACTGACAATTGGCGAATGAAAATCAATGCGCAGACGTGTGAAACAATCTTGTTTCGGACAACGCTGCAGGGGGTCAGTCAAGACCTGAAACTTAATTGGAAAGATTTCCACATCATGGCTGGTGAGGGTAGTCTAGAACGAATTTCACATAAATCCTGTGTTCGATACCTCGGTGTTTATCTCGATCAGTATCTGTACTATACTGAACGTGTCAAAATCATGCTAGTTATATGAGTACGTGGTGGATGTTGCAAAAAAAAAAAGAAAAATAACAGAAACACAATAAATTATGAACACGGTGATTACACTTTACAAATTAACTTTATTTATGCTGAACTTTTAACAATTTCGCGGCTAAATCTAGTAGCTAACGTAACAACGCGACAGGTCTATCGAAGCAACTAAGGGGATTCTCCTGAATTCTTTCTGTTTTTACAATTTCTTGTTTACGATTTTTTATCGAATTTAGAAATTTTTTTATTTGTTTGGAAAATGATAATTATTACAATACATGTTATTATAAAAAGTGATATCCAGATAAAATTCAATCCATAGAATATTTTTTTGTGAAATTTTAATTCTTTGATTTCCTCAATATTGTTTACGTTTTCAATTATAATTTCGTCTAATGTTATTTTGTCTGTAAAATTTTCAAAGTTTTTATTTGTTGGGTAGAAAAATCGTTCCTGAAATCTTTGTTTTACATTCGAAAAGTAGTACCTAATCTAATATTTTAATTTTTCTGTTATTGAAATGTATAAGGGAGTTTCGATCTAAATTTATTTTTCTTTCATCACAACTTTGATTTAACTTTAAATTGTTTGCATTTTTTATAACTATGGTTTCTTCATCTATTTCGATAATTTCTGTGTAATCATTTTTCACAACGATACAATTTTTTCGGTAGATACAGTGTTTGCTTAAATTCATTTCATTTAACAATTTTACTTTTTCATATTTATACATTTGTTCATTGTGTTCAAAAACAACTTCTTTGGGTAGTTCTATTTCCTTATATTCTTTGTTTGGCATTGGCAAAATTAATCTCAGTTTGAGCTGTTATAAATTCTTTTAGAATTTTTATGGCAAATAGTAACAAATTGTTTTGAAATTGCATTACTTCTAGTTTTACATATTCCATTTTTGAAAGGTCTATATTGTATGCCTGTATCTCTGCGTCAGTTAATATATTAGGATAAAGAATTCCGTATTTAGCCGATGCTACATTGCCTTGTGAATGTTCTATTTTACTTTTTAGCATTTGAATTTTGAATAATTGATCATAGTATAAATTATTGTTTGAAATACTGTTTACTTTTCCCAAAATTATCTTTCGGTCAGTTTCAATTATGGATTTGATTTGTTTGAAAGTTTCGTTGAAGTGGTTATTTGTTATAGCTTGTTGGTTTAAGGTCGTTATTGCGTTGTGGTTGTCTATGTCCAGTGCTTTCAAATGGCTGTCAATGTCTTCTCTGTCCTGTTCATCCATTGTTACAAATAACCATTTCTGTGCATTTCCTACTAGATTAATCAAAACCCTTTTGTTTCGTTTGTCTTTGGGTATTATAGTTTTAACTTTATTTGCCAAATGTGTTAATTCGTTTTGAAGCAGTTCTCTGTGTTCGTTGAAAAAATCATTGATCAGATTTAAAATTTCTTGAGTGTCAATTATATGAATAACTAAGTCCGTTTTGCTGACTACTTCGGCTTTATTTAATTGGATTTCTAAGAAGCCTGCCTGTTCATTTATGTCATAGACGTTTAGCTGTCCATAAGATGGGGTCCAGATCAGCGTAAGTAGTAGTAAAGTGACAAGACTCTGAAATTATTGAGAAATTTGCCAAAATTTAGTTATTTCCAGTTCGGTTTGTATTAAATTAATTTTACGACATTAATTTGCCTTGAATTATTTCAAGAATAATTTTTTGTCTTGTGAAAAAATTATTTCTTGTCCTCTTGTGATGAATTCAGCAAACATGCAGCTGAACACACCACAATCGCTTCCATTTATTTGATGTGGGATATTTTCGACATTTTCCTTGAGGAATACAAAAAAATCGACTGATTCACTGAGTTTATTAGACGCTTCATCTCTTAAATATTCCTCTATGTTGTTTAGAACTTCATGATTTGTATTTCCCATAGAGTCGAAATACTCGAAATACCTTATTGCCTTTTCCTTTAAATATATTACAGCTATACACCAATGAACTCCCTTAAAGTGAACCGGAACAAGTATAATATCATATGTGAAAATATCTATTCCACGGGTCCATTTTTGCACTGATTGATAGCCAGATTGTAACAGCTTTGGTTTGAAGAATGTATTCATCGTATAAACTTTCGGTAAATTTCTACCAGCTTCCTGGCTTCGTTCCATCAAAAGATTAAGATAAAAATTGATTATTTGATCATTAAGCCAAGCGCCGTCAACCAATGTATGAATGTCTTGCCGTGTTATATTTAGGTTGAATTTTGATACCAAAACTTCTTCTTGAAGTCTGCTCTGATCTGCAAATTTTACTTTTCTTTTTATATTTGTTGGTTGTAAGTTAAATAATTTTGCCTTTCGGTGTTTTGGCTGTTGTTTCAACCTTGCTGCCTTGTAATTTTTGATGAATCCTGTAGTTCGCGTTTCTTCGTACTCTTCTCGGTTCTGGTTTTGTTTTGCTAGAGTTTTTTCTTTTGCCTTATCGAAGTTTTTTCTGATTTGTCCAAAATCTGCTTTATGGTTTAGTACATCGCTTGGAGCGCATTTAATGGTGGAGCTAAACCTGTCATTATAGTTTCGAATGGCTTGTTGCAGTATTCGTTTGGCGAATACTTAGATTTTTCATATATTTCTTTGGTTTACCAAATTTTTTGAAATGTTCCTCTAATTTTTTTATAGTGACATGATTTTTATCAGGCAAGTAATATGCTGAGCCAAATTTCGAAAATTTATCTATACTGGTTAGAAAATTGTACTTCATAATAATAAAAATGTCAATATGGATTATTTGTTTCAGGTCTGATGCAGTTTCTGTTTCTTGAAATTTTGAGTTTAAAGGTTTGCGGTCATATTTTACAGCTTGGCAAATATCGCATTGACTTATGACAATTTGAATGAGCACCTGTAGTTTTGGAAAATATATTTTATTTTTAATGGCATTGAATGTTTCCTGGATACCCGAATGCATACTTTCTCGGACATGAAATAGTGATATCTGTTTAACGGCTTCTATTTCTGTTAGGATATCCCAGGCTCTGAAAGAACACTTTACGAATTTGACTTGAGGATCATTTGAATACATTTCTCGAAGTTTTTCCTGAATATCATTGTATTGGTGGTCAGATAATTTGGAATAAATACCTGTAATTCCTTTCTTTATGTTTTTTTTCTGAAAATATCGTGAAGGTTAGCGAAATCATAATCTGCAATATATATAATTCTTTTACCATGTATAATTTCAATTTCCTGTGTTTTATTGTTGGTCAAAACTATTTGTGTTTGGTATTTGTTTACTATTTCTTCTTTTATTGGAATATGGTCTAACAATTCTTCCTCCGCTGAATGAATTGTAGCCATTGTGGCATTATCATCGCCTTCGATGTGCTCGAGGATTCCTAAGTCTGAATAGGAATGGGTGGCGTTCTCGAAACTCTTTGTGTCTGAATTTTGGGCTGATCCAAAAATCAGCTACTTTATTTTCTCGACCTTTAAGATATTCGATTTCAAATTGGTATTCTCCAAGTTTGAGCAACCATCGCTGGTGCCTGGGTGAGAGATCTTTTCCCTTGTATTTTGCTTGAAGATATTTTATTGGTTGATGATCCGTATAGATTTTAAACTTGTTGCCATACAAGTATGGTCGGAAATAATTTATTGACCAAATAATGGCGAGAAATTCTTTATCGGTAGCTGAGTAATTTCGCTGATGGTAATTTAGGGTTCGTGATGCAAAGCAAATAGGGTGGCCATTTTGGGACAAAACGGCGCCTTTTGCAAAATTTGATGCATCAGTTGTTAACTGGAAAGGTTTATTAAAGTCGGGAAAACGAAGGATTGGATGAGTGCTAATCAGAGTTTTTAGTTTTTCGAACGCATCTATATAATTTGGGTCATTGATATTGATTTTGGTATTCTTTTTAAGATACTTAGTTATGGGCTGAGCCACTTTCGCATAATTTTTAATAAATTTCCGATAATAACCGGTAAGTCCCAAGAAGCTTTTTATTTGTTTCTCTGTTTTGGGCAGTTCTAGTTTTTGAATAATATCTATTTTGTCAGGATTTGGTTTCAAACCATCTTTCGTCATAACGTGTCGTAAAATGCTGCTTCTTTCTGCATGAAATTGCACTTGTCTATTTGAACTTTTAATTTGTGTGCTTCTAGGACATTAAATATATCGGTTATTGCTTTAATATGTTATTTTAATGGTGTACTGAATATAAGCACGTCGTCTTGGTAAACGACGCAAATTTTATTTATAAAGTCTCGGAGGACTGTATTCATGAGCCTTTGGAACGTCGCTGGGGCGTTCTTTAGGGCGATAGGCATTCTAATATATTCGTATATTGAGGTGTGATAAAAGCAGTCTCTTGTCGGTCTTCTTCGTTAACAAGTATTTGGTGATAACCTTTGGCAAGGTCAATGGTTGAGAAATATTGTGCCCTGCCTAGTTTGTCTTATATCGAATCTATATTAGGGAGAGGAAATTTGTCGTCTACGGTTACTTCATTTAGACGACGATAATCTATGACTATTCGGAATTTTTTCTTTCCTGAATTGTCAGTTTTCTTAGGGACGACTATAAGTGGGCTTGAATATTTTGAATTACTCTTCCTAATTATTCCTTGATCTTCCATTTCCGAAATTTGTTTCCTGACTTCTTCCTCGTGTTTCGGAGGATATCTGTACAGTTTTGAATTTATTTGCTGATCGGTTGATGTTTTAATTTCGTGTTGGATAGTAGGAGTACTTGTTAATTTGTCTCCGTCCTCGAAAAAAATGTTTTCGAATGTTTTAACTATTTTAACAACTTCGCTATATTCTTCCGAGTTCAAATGCCCTAATTTCAAACGTTTCAAAAAATTATTTTCTACCATCTCTAATGAGCAAATATGTTTGATTGCATAAGGATTATTTAGGAATTTAAGTCTTTGACCATTGAGAATAATTGTTCTTTCCTCTAAATCGATGTGTGTCCTTATTATTAAGGATATCTGTTCCAATAATGAATTGGTATTTTCGAACACTTAGATTTCTAACCATCCACCTTACGTGAGCTCCTAACGGTATTTTAAACTCCACTGGAGCTAATGTGTGTACTTCGTAATTAAAGGCATCTTTGCCCGTAACTGTATTAAAATAGATCGGTTTTATGGAAATTTTTGAGAATTGTTTTATTTCATCGTCTATTGAACTGAATGATGATCCTGTATCAATAAGCGCTAACTATTTACATTTATTTATAGTTATTTGGATGAATGGTAATCCTCCTGAGGCAAGTTGCAAAAAAACTTTGGGTCGTTTTCGATCAGATTTGCTTCGCATTGCGATGATGTTACCCTTTGCTCACCAACATCTTGTCCCTGGTCTTGCTTGCGCGAGTTCCAAGAGGGGTCTTCTAAAAGGCGAGTTCCAAGAGGGGTCTTCTGAAAGGCTTTGCCTTTCCCAATTTTGGATATTTTCTACCTCCATACGTTCAACGGTTGGTTGCCGATATTGGCCTGAATTTTGCCTAACCTGACCAAAGTTATTATAAACGCGCCTGAATTGATAGGAATTATTATTTTGGTTATTTTGATTTGCATTATATTGCCTACTTCTTGCACTAAAATTTTGTCTTCGATAATTTCCAGAATTTTCCATGTTGTCAGTTTGATGTTCTGTTGTATGTTTGTATTGTCCAGGATTGTCTTCGTTATAATTTTTGTTGCGAGACTGACCACTTTGATTAAAATTTGGTTGAATTTTTGGTTTATTAAGGGAATTTTCACCGATTTTATTTGGTTTTGGTTTCCGGAATTCTGGCCTTATATAGAAATCTTCAAACCTTCTACTTTTCAAAATTTTTGAAATATCTTTGATATTATTTACTTCGAAAATTTTATCCAGGAGCACACCTTGCGTCGTTTCTTTAACTGTATTCACTAAAAGGGAGTCTACATTACTTAGGTCTATATATGCACTATTTTTGTTGTACATTATCAACTCGTCTGATTTTAGTTTAATTCTTTATATTTCATATACAAGATCACTTACTTTGTTAACTTTCAAATTGCTGATTTTCCTATATATTTCCGATGGTTCCGTGTCCGGCCTATAATGTTGTTTTAGTTCTTCCTTAATAGCATCCCAATTATCATTTTGTTCAAAATTGATAATAACGTCTTTTGCTTTCCCTTGAATCTTTTCGTGATATATTGCTCTGGTCACTGCTTTCTTGGCATCTTCTGCTTCAATCCCACTTAAGTGGTGTTCGATGTTGCTTATAAAGGCGTTAATTGATACGTCTCCTTTACCGGTAAAATTATTCATATATTTAAGCTCCTTAAGGGCTCTTTGTATCGATCCTTGATACGTTGTAAGTTGTTCTAACGCTGCCGCCAATCGTTCCACCTGCTCTTGGAGTTGCTGTTGTAATTGTTGTTCCATAATTGTTTCCAATGAATCCCTTCGACTGAAATAGTTATTCCCTCTGCTTTGTTTTCTTGAACACATACGCTTTATTTATTTTATTATTATAAATTATGAACACGGTGATTACACTTTACAAATTAACTTTATTTATACTGAACTTTTAACAATTTCGCGGCTGAATCTAGTAGCTAACGTAACAACGCGACAAGTCTATCGAAGCAACTGGGGGGCCGCGCCTTGTATGCGTCTACTTTTTAAATAATTCTGGAAAATAGAAATATGCTGACACTATGTCTGTATCTGGGCATGTGTCCGCGAATTTGGAAAAGTAATATGCTGACGCTATGTCTGCACCTGGGCAGGTGTCTTAAGATTTTGTACTTGCTGGATGTATCGGTTTACATCCGCAAATATGTTTTTATGCTCAAAAGGAGTCGTCGCATACATAACTTGCTCAGTAAGGCACTTAAAGTAGTCATGGCCCAACGAAGACTCTTTCATTCCAAATACATTGATCAAAAGGTCAAAATTATCTGTTACAAGACCCTGGTTAGACCAGTTTTGACATATGGATGTCAGATCTGGTACAACTAGAGTGCTAGTACTATGGAAAAATTAAGAGTTTTCGAAAGAAAATGTCTTCGTGCATGTACTCTTTCGTACAGAAAGCCTGAGACGGATTGGAAACATTATATATCGAATAGAAGAATTTACCAAGCTGCTCAAGTGACAAGAGTCGATATCTTTATATTGAAACTTCTTCGGAATCATATCGCAAGATCTGTGACTGTGAGTGAAAACCCTTGGATTTCACAGCCGTTCCACCCTACAGACGAGTATATTGCGACTTGCCTCGCTAATGGCTTCGTTCGTCGAGAAGCATTCGTGTATTTAGACATGAATCGATGTTTTTGATTCTGACGGCGTCCCGGTCATATATCACATATGTAGACGGGCCACCGATAAGAAGATAAAATATCCTCCGAATTTGAGTTAACGAGAACAACAATTCCAATGGAGATACCAATTTGCTAGATTCGTTGAAGCTGATCGAATTGAGACGGTGCAATCCAGGTATTGGTGGCTGTCTGAATTATACGTGTTTATTTCAAGTTTTTATGTTTTTCGTTATTTAGTATTTGAGTTTCAGCTCATTATTGCTACATTTAATGTTGTTGTTTATTTGTGTTAAAAATTAGGTATAGGTTAGATGTATGTTATGTTTAGTATATAAGGTTAGAGATAAGATTAAACGCTTATGTTAGGAACATTGTAATAGGATTTTTTAGCGTAAGATAAAGTTTTTGATTGCATTTTATTAAATTAATTCAATGAAATTAGTTACAACATATTAGGTATAGGATCAAAGTTTCACTGTTGTGTTTAAATTATAAATAATTTTAGGATAGTGTAGGTTGGTTTTTTCTCCTTTTTCCAATTTATTTTCAAAATATGTAATAATCTTAATTAATTGAATTTGCTATAGTTCTTTTGAAGAAATAAGTTTAATGATAACGCATAAACTT
Organism: Odontomyia ornata; assembly: GCA_963969285.1. Lineage (NCBI taxonomy): Eukaryota > Metazoa > Arthropoda > Insecta > Diptera > Stratiomyidae > Odontomyia > Odontomyia ornata. The sequence continues at coordinate 96,802,192 of OZ017738.1, forward strand.
AGAGAGTCATTTGGGCCATTAAGTTTTTGCATGTTTATTGTTTGGAATTTGCTTTATATTCTCTGAAAATTTATACTGATTAGTATTGAATAACGCGCTTTTGACTTTGACTTTCGTAAAACTCGAACATTTTTGAGTCGTCGTGAAGCACCTTGTCGGACCGCAATACAGAAATTGGTGGAAAAATTCGAGCTGTTGGGTCAACTTAGTATTGTGAAGAATAAAACCCGTGCACGTCACGCAAGAACAGCCGAGAATATTGCTGCTGTAGTGTAATGAGTCGACCCTGCGCCACTGCCGGCTCGCACACATCGCATCGCTGCCACATGGCTTTCAAGCGAACGTCAGCTTTGGATCACATTCCCATCCTACGTCAGTTTGATCGGGGAATGTCAAAGTGGCAGCCATATGGCGGAGCTAGTGGCGAAGGTGCCGTAAGAAAAGATTTTTTTCGAGTATGTGCGCGCAGTAAATTCCAGGGAAGAGATAACTTTAAACTGTCTCGCTTCCGTGAACGGGATCTTCAAGGCAATTTTGAATAGCTTCGGCTACGAACGGAGTACGATTGATGTGAACAAAACAAAGTGAGTAGTTTCTCTGCGGAGATAAAACGCCTCGACAAAATCGACAAAGATAATCAGATATATGCTAGAAAAACCATCAAGGCGCCAATTAATCCACATTCCGTGCTGTCAGAAACCCTTCCAATTATTCACAAAAGTGGTCAGAGCAGTCCGAAGCACATAGAGGATGAAGCAAGTGCTTTGACTGTCGCAGATAATCCCCTTGAAAGTGATCGTCTCAATGAAAAACTGCTTGTGCCTTCGGTTGTGGCGTCGGAATTAAAATCAGATGATGAACCCGGTTCGGTTGACAGGAATCGCATACTAGAATCCCTCTTAAATGGCGAAATGGACGACACTATAGCACCTATGCGACCAATATGAGGCCCTAAACGAGGAAATTTCAAGTGTTCCGGATCCGATTGTGCTATTTCATGGATATGTCTTTGTGTTTTGATATACCTCTCATCTATGTATGGTACATAGCGGAAAATAAGTTTAAAGCGGACAAGCTTTTGGCCCACAACCATTCACTCCATCCACATACCAGTAATCATTAACACAAGCGCCTGTGACTAAGGCAATCTGAAGAAGCCAAACCAATTCAAAGCCTTACGTACAAAGTGATTTATGCAGGTATTTACTTTGAAGAATTTGTATGAGTTTCAATGGATCGTAGCTGACGTACATGATATATTCTGCATGCATTAAGAGATTTTATAATTCTTATTACATAAGAAGTATAACGAGGCTTTTAAAGCTTTTTATGATAAATTGAGGTTCGGAATTTTGCATGTGCCTTCGACGGAAAACCGATTTATTATATTAAATCAATTATAATTTTAAGTTTCCTACGATAAATAATGTGTAATATAATGTCAGGTATGAAAATATGATTTAAGCCAGCAGGGTCAATTTTTTTGTTAACCTGTTTCTGAATCTATAGTGTTGATACAAAATAACTTTGGTGAAAAGTAAAGTCATGTTCCTTAAAATAGGGGAAAATATTAAAGGTATGACGTCCCATAACTAACATATTATGTCTAGTAGACAATATTTTCATTGGGATTCGTTGAAATTTTGATAGTAGTTAACAGCTCCTTATCCCAAAACATTCCCAAACACAAAAACAAAAATTGTAAAAGTGTACCCAAGATCTAAATACGATGAGAGCTCTACTCCTAACTTTTCCTTAATTTATATTAGCACGATGAAATAAATGTTAATCACTTAATGGGTTCTATATAGGATAGTTTCAAGCCCTTCCAAACTAGCCTTCCTCAGAATTTACAAACGTAAAATCAGTTGGGAAACCAAAAGCAATGTTCTTATAGCTGTCTAAATTTGTCCAGATAACCTCTACTGGATAACATTCATGGTTAAAATGTATTGTCTAGTTTTCAGAATGTCAAAGTGGATATTCTTCCAACATTTAATAAAATTTAATGGAAAAATAATAAGAAATAATACGAACCATGTTGATAAAAAACCAATAGCCCAAATAATAATATTGTTGTATCCAAAATGAGTATATCTTATTATCATTAAAGTTTCGTACATATCAAGAATACATTTTGTTGTATATAGATATTTGGAATCAATCGAAACTGCCTTTTATTACACTGATCGAAACCACATTACCAAACCATCTCGCTTAAACACGTTTTAGAAGTTCTTCAACATACTTTTTGTATCCACCAAATCACTGCAATCCTGTCTTGCTTGCTTTCCACGCTCGTCCGGGTCATCTCTGTCTTCCGCTCCACACACTCTATCTTGCCCTTGCAAAACGAAAAACCAAATGACATCATCCGTTATAATCCGTCTCCTTTTTCTCTTGTCATTCGCACAGCTCATCGATTGCCAGTACTATTCAACAGAGCATATACACTGAATAGCACATTCAGTGCTACCAAACTTTATGTCCGCATATAACACTATCCCCTCCTTAGTTTTGTTCGTCACGAACAACTTCGCTGCCTGGCGCTGGTGGATTAGCCCCATAATAGCGAGATAATCGTTCCAAATGAACCATTCTCATTTTAGATCTGGGTCTCCGATCGTGCTTTATCCGGTACACAATATCGTTGATTCGATCTATGATCCGGTACGGCCCCTCCCAGTTCCGTTGCAGTTTTGGGCACAAGCCTTTCTTCCGGTGGGGATTGTAGAACCATACCAGATCGCCCTGTGTGAATCCTCTTGAGTTTGCTCTCAGGTCGTATCGTGCTTTCATTTGATTCGTGTTCAGCCGGATATGACTTCGGACATCTTCATGCACCTTTTCGAAGCGTTGTCGCAGTTCAGCAATATAGTTTGATACTGTTATGCCTTCTTCCGGTGGTATCCCGAATTTCGCATCCGCTAGCAACCTGATCTGTCGCCCAAATATTACTTTTGCTGGCGACTCTTGGGTGGTAGTATGCGTTGCTGCTCGATAGGCCATTAAAAATAGTGGTATCTTTCGATCCCAATCCCGTTGATTGTCAGCCACTACCTTCGCCAAATGCTCGATCAATGTCTTATTAAATCTTTCAACCATTCCATCGGATTGCGGGTGAAGAGGTGTCGTTCTCGTTTCCTTGATACCAAGTATCTGACACATTTCGGCAAAGAGCTGGGATTCGAAATTTCGCCCTTGATCGGAATGAAGCTCTTGTGGTTCTCCGAATCTGCTGACCCAATTGGATACTAGCTGCTCCGCAACGGTTGATGCTTCCTGGTTAGGAATCTCGTAGACTTCCGGCCATTTACTGAAGTAATCACCAACAACTAGAATGTATCGATTTCCCTGTTCAGACTCTGGAAACGGTCCCGCTATGTCGACAGCAATTCGTTCGAATGGTAGTCCCACATTGTACAACTTCATCTCTCCTCTAGCCTTCTTCCTCAGCCCTTTGGTGGCTGCGCATACCGAACATTTTCTACACCAATCTTCCACATCTTCTCGAACATTTGTCCAATAGAATTGCTCACGTATCTTCTGCAGGGTCTTATTCATTCCTAAATGGCCTCCTGATGGTCCCTCATGTATTTCTTGTAGCACTTCCTGGACTTTGTTACGGGGAATAATGATCTGCATACGATGTGATGTTCCATCGGTCGACTCTCACTTTTGCTTGAGCATGCCTCCGTCTAGGTGCAATGAGTCCCAAATGGTCCAGTATCGTTTAACCACTTCATTCCTACCAGAAATGCTTTCTCGCTCTGGTCGATGATGAATCTCCTTCCAAGCAATGATGTCTCGGAGAACGGGGTCCAACATCTGCTCAGCGAACAATTGCGATGGCGACTATCCTTGGCTTGGTGATACTGCAATCAATTTTACTCGTTCATTCACGTTTTTCCCTTCCTGCCTTTGGCAGTGTCCGCACTCCGGTGTACATGGTCGACGAGAGAGAGCATCAGCATTTTTGAGCATGTTCCCTTTACGATGGACAATTTTGAAATCATAGGCTTGTAGCCTCTCTATCCATCGTGCTACTTGACCCTCAGGGTCCTTAAAGCTCAGCAACCATCGTAGCGCAGCATGATCAGTACGTAAGACAAATTTTCGGCCATATAAGTACTTGTGGAAGTGTTTTGTTGCCTCAACCACCGCCAATAGTTCTCTCCTTGTGACACAATAGTTTCTTTCACTTTTCGAGAGGACACGGCTGTAGTACGGGATGACTTTCTCTGTGTCACCGTCTCGTTACGACAAGACTGCCCCTATTCCCATGTTGCCGGCGTCTGTATCGATGATGAACATCTTCTCTGGATTTGGATATGCCAGTACAGGAGCATCGCATAACTCTCGCTTTAATGTCTCAAAGGCTCGTTGACATTGTGTAGTCCAGGTAATTGGTCGATTTTTATAGCTCATCGGTTGAAAAATCAAGCCACAGCAATGCCGTAAAGGGAAAAAGTTTCCATAACATGCCCACAAACATATAACGAACCTTATAAAAATTAGTGTTCTTATGAAAAGTACTACAGATTTGTATTTAACGAAAACAACTGACTGACAGCTACAAAATGAGACCAATATTTTGATAATCGAATGGAAATTGTGGCTACAGTGAACGATGAAAGCCAGAGGTCGAACAAGGAAATTTACGTATTTTAGACAAACACATGTCTATGCCTCCTAAGCGTCATAAAAATTAGTGTTTAAATGCAAATTGCTACATATTTGCACTTGACGCAAACTAAACAAACGCAACTATAAGATAAGACCAAAATTTCAACAATCGGATTAAAATTACGGGCACAGTAAGCAAACAAAGCTGAAAATCTGCACAAAAACTGCACGTGTTCTAGAAACAGCAATTTCTAGATATTTTGCCTCAAACATGTTCCGACCATCAAAACACTAGTTTGGGGTAAACTTTTAAATTGAAACGTAAAAACGCGAAATTCGCACGTTTAAGGGGAGAAAGAGCCATTTAAAGTTTTGGGGAGTTGACACGTGAAAAATTGGGATTTTTCTGGCTTTCAACTACTAAACCCGCCCTTAAACTTTTGCCAAATACCACAAATTTATACTTTTTGGAAAATTTAGAAGCTGATCTATTCATTAACATCAAAATACAGCACATCGGTTGAAAAATCAAGCCACAGCAATGCCGTAAAGGGAAAAAGTTTCCATAACCTGCCCCCAAAAATATAAGGAACCTTATAAAAATTAGTATTCTTATGAAAAGTACCACAAATTTGTATTCGACGTAAACTTCAGACTGAGAGGTACAAACTAAGACCAAAATATTGATAATCGAATGGAAATTGTGGCTACAGTGAACGATGAAAGCCAGAGGACGAACAAGGAAATTTACGTATTTTAGACAAATACATGTCTATGCCTCCTAGGCGTCATAAAAATTAGTATTTTCATGCAAATTCCTACATATTTGTACTTCGCACAAACTAAACAAACGCAACTTAAAGATAAGACCAAAATTTCAACAATCGGATTAAAATTACGAGCACAGTAAGCAATCAAAGCTGAAAATCTGCACAAAATCTGCACGCGTTCTAGAAACAGCAATTTCTAGATATTTTGCCTAAAACATGTTCCGACCATCAAAACACTAGTTTGGGGCAAACTTTTAAATTTAAACGTAAAAACGCAAAATTCGCACGTTTAAGGGGAGAAAAAGCCATTTAAAGTTTTGGGGAGTTGATACGTGAAAAATTGGGATTTTTCAGGCTTTCAACTACTAAACCCGCCCTTAAACTTTTGCCAAATACCACAAATTTATCTTTTTTGGAAAGTTCAGACGCTGATCTATTCATTAACACCAAAATATAGCACATCGGCTGAAAAATCAAGCCACAGCAATGCCGTAAAGGGAAAAAGTTTCCATAACCTGCCCCCAAAAATAACAGGAACCTTATAAAAATTAGTATTCTTATGAAAAGTACTACAAATTTGTATTTGGCGTAAACTACAGACTGACAGCTACAAAATGAGACCAAAATTTTGATAATCGAATGGAAATTGTGGCTACAGTGAACGATGAAAGCCAGAGGTCGAACAAGGAAATTTACGTATTTTAGACAAATACATGTCTATGCCTCCTAGGCGTCATAAAAATTAGTATTTTCATGCAAATTCCTACATATTTGTACTTCGCACAAACTAAACAAACGCAACTATAAGATAAGACCAAAATTTCAACAATCGGATTAAAATTACGAGCACAGTAAGCAATCAAAGCTGAAAATCTGCAAAAAATCTGCACGCGTTCTAGAAACAGCAATTTCTAGATATTTTGCCTAAAACATGTTCCGACCATCAAAACACTAGTTTGGGGTAAACTTTTAAATTTAAACGTAAAAACGCGAAATTCGCACGTTTAAGGGGAGGAAAAGCCATTTAAAGTTTTGGGGAGTTGACACGTGAAAAATTGGGATTTGTCTGGCTTTCAACTACTAAAACCCGCCCCTAAACTTTTGCCAAATACCCCAAATTTATACTTTTTGGAAAGTTTAGACGCTGATCTATTCATTAACACCAAAATACAGCACATCGGTTGAAAAATCGAGCCACAGCAATGCCGTAAAGGGAAAAAGTTTCCATAACCTGCCCACAAAAATATACGGAACCTTATAAAAATTAGTATTCTTATGAAAAGTACTACAAATTTGTATTTGACGTAAACTACAGACTGACAGCTACAAAATGAGACCAACATTTTGATAATCGAACGGAAATTGTGGCTACAGTGAACGATGAAAGCCAGAGGTCGAACAAGGAAATTTACGTATTTTAGACAAATACATGTCTATGCCTCCTAAGCGTCATAAAAATTAGTATTTTCATGCAAATTGCTACATTCGAGTATTTGCACTTGACGCAAACCAAACAAACGCAACTATAAGATAAGACCAAAATTTCAAGAATCGGATTAAAATTACGGGCACAGTAAGCAATCAAAGCTGAAAATCTGCACAAAAACTGCACGTGTTCTAGAAACAGCAATTTCTAGATATTTTGCCTAAAACATGTTCCAACCATCAAAACACTAGTTTGGGGTAAACTTTTAAATTAGAACGTAAAAACGCGAATATCGCACGTTTAAGGGGAGAAAAAGCCATTTAAAGTTTTGGGGAGTTGACACGTGAAAAATTGGGATTTGTCTGGCTTTCAACTACTAAACCCGCCCTTAAACTTTTGCCAAATACCACAAATTTATACTTTTTGGAAAGTTCAGACGCAGATCTATTCATTAACACCAAAATATAGCATATCGGTTGAAAAATCAAGTCACAGCAATGCCGTAAAGGGAAAAAGTTTCCATAACCTGCCCCCAAAAATATATGGAACCTTATAAAGATTAGTATTCTTATGAAAAGTACTACAAATTTGTATTTGACATAAACTACAGACTGACAGCTACAAAATGAGACCGAAATTTTGATAATCGAATGGAAATTGTGGCTACAGTGAACGATGAAAGCCAGAGGTCGAACAAGGAAATTTACGTATTTTAGACAAATAAATGTCTATGCCTCCTAAGCGTCATAAAAATTAGTATGTTCATGCAAATTGCTACATTCGAATATTTGCACTTGACGCAAACTAAACAAACGCAACTATAAGATAAGACCAAAATTTCAAGAATCGGATTAAAATTACGGGCACAGTAAGCAATCAATGCTGGAAATCTGCACAAAAACTGCACGTGTTCTAGAAACAGCAATTTCTAGATAATTTGCCTAAAACATGTTCCGACCATCAAAACACTAGTTTGGGGTAAACTTTTAAACTAGAACGTAAAAACGCGAAATTCGCACGTTTAAGGGGAGAAAAAGCCATTTAAAGTTTTGGGGAGTTGACACGTGAAAAATTGGGATTTTTCTGGCTTTCAACTACTAAACTCGCCCTTAAACTTTTGCCAAATACCACAAATTTATACTTTTTGGAAAATTCAGACGCTGGTCTATTCATTAACACCAAAATATAGCACATCGGTTGAAAAATCAAGCCACAGCAATGCCGTAAAGGGAAAAAGTTTCCATAACCTGCCCCCAAAAATATATGGAACCTTATAAAGATTAGTATTCTTATGAAAAGTACTACAAAATTGTATTTGACGTAAACTACAGACTGACAGCTACAAAATGAGTTCAACATTTTGATAATCGAATGGAAATTGTGGCTACAGTGAACGATGAAAGCCAGAGGTCGAACAAGGAAATTTACGTATTTTAGACAAATACATGTCTATGCCTCCTAAGCGTCATAAAAATTAGTATTTTCATGCAAATTGCTACATATTTGCACTTGACGCAAACCAAACAAACGCAACTATAAGTTAAGACCAAAATTTCAACAGTCGGATTAAAATTACGGGCACAGTAAGCAATCAAAGCTGAAAATCTGCACAAAAACTGCACATGTCCTAGAAACAGCAATTTCTATATATTTTGCCTAAAACATGTTCCGACCATCAAAACACTAGTTTGGGGTAAACTTTTAAATTAAAACGTAAAAACGCGAAATTCGCACGTTTAAGGGGAGAAAAAGCCATTTAAAATTTTGGGGAGTTTACACGTGAAAAATTGGGATTTTTCTGGTTTCAACTACTAAACCCGCCCTTAAACTTTTGCCAAATACATCAAATTTATACTTTTTGGAAAGTTCAGACGCTGATCTATACATTAACACCAAAATATAGTACATCGGTTGAAAAATCAAGCCACAGCAATGCCGTAAAGTGAAAAAGTTTCCATAACCTGCCCCCAAAAATAACAGGAACCTTATAAAAATTAGTATTCTTATGAAAAGTACTACAAATTTGTATTTGACATAAACTACAGACTGACAGCTACAAAATGAGACCAAAATTTTGATAATCGAATGGAAATTTTGGCTACAGTGAACGATGAAAGCCAGAGGTCGAACAAGGAAATTTACGTATTTTAGACAAATAAATGTCTATGCCTCCTAAGCGTCATAAAAATTAGTATTTTCATGCAAATTGCTACATACGAGTATTTGCACTTGACGCAAACTACACAAACGCAACTATAAGATAAGACCAAAATTTCAAGAATCGGATTAAAATTACGGGCACAGTAAGCAATCAAAGCTGGAAATCTGCACAAAAACTGCACGTGTTCTAGAAACAGCAATTTCTAGATAATTTGCCTAAAACATGTTCCGACCATCAAAACACTAGTTTGGGGTAAACTTTTAAATTAAAACGTAAAAACGCGAAATTCGCACGTTTAAGGGGAGAAAAAGCCATTTAAAGTTTTGGGGAGTTGACACGTGAAAAATTGGGATTTTTCTGGCTTTCAACTACTAAACTCGCCCTTAAACTTTTGCCAAATACCACAAATTTATACTTTTTGGAAAATTCAGACGCTGGTCTATTCATTAACACCAAAATATAGCACATCGGTTCAAAATCAAGCCACAGCAATGCCGTAAAGGGAAAAAGTTTCCATAACCTGCCCCCAAAAATATATGGAACCTTATAAAGATTAGTATTCTTATGAAAAGTACTACAAAATTGTATTTGACGTAAACTACAGACTGACAGCTACAAAATGAGTTCAACATTTTGATAATCGAATGGAAATTGTGGCTACAGTGAACGATGAAAGCCAGAGGTCGAACAAGGAAATTTACGTATTTTAGACAAATACATGTCTCTGCCTCCTAAGCGTCATGAAAATTAGTATTTTCATGCAAATTGCTACATATTTGCACTTGACGCAAACTAAACAAACGCAACTATAAGTTAAGACCAAAATTTCAACAGTCGGATTAAAATTACGGGCACAGTAAGCAATCAAAGCTGAAAATCTGCACAAAAACTGCACATGTCCTAGAAACAGCAATTTCTATATATTTTGCCTAAAACATGTTCCGACCATCAAAACACTAGTTTGGGGTAAACTTTTAAATTAAAACGTAAAAACGCGAAATTCGCACGTTTAAGGGGAGAAAAAGCCATTTAAAATTTTGGGGAGTTTACACGTGAAAAATTGGGATTTTTCTGGTTTCAACTACTAAACCCGCCCTTAAACTTTTGCCAAATACATCAAATTTATACTTTTTGGAAAGTTCAGACGCTGATCTATACATTAACACATAAATATAGTACATCGGTTGAAAAATCAAGCCACAGCAATGCCGTAAAGGGAAAAAGTTTCCATAACCTGCCCCCAAAAATAACAGGAACCTTATAAAAATTAGTATTCTTATGAAAAGTACTACAAATTTGTATTTGACGTAAACTACAGACTGACAGCTACAAAATGAGACCAACATTTTGATAATCGAATGGAAATTGTGGCTACAGTGAACGATGAAAGCCAGAGGTCGAACAAGGAAATTTACGTATTTTAGACAAATACATGTCTATGCCTCCTAAGCGTCATAAAAATTAGTATTTTCACGCAAATTGCTACATATTTGCACTTGACGCAAACTGAACAAACGCAACTATAAGAAAAGACCAAAATTTCAACAATCAGATTAAAATTACGGGCACAGTAAGCAATCAAAGCTGAAAATCTGCACAAAAACTGCACGTGTTCTAGAAACAGCAATTTCTAGATATTTTGCCTAAAACATGTTCCGACCATCAAAGCACTAGTTTGGGGTAAACTTTTGAATTAGAACGTAAAACGCGAAATTCGCACGTTTAAGGGGAGAAAAAGCCATTTAAAGTTTTGGGGAGTTGACACGTGAAAAATTGGGATTTTTCTGGCTTTCAACTACTAAACCCGCCCTTAAACTTTTGCCAAATACCACAAATTTATACTTTTTGGAAAGTTCAGACGCTGAATTATTCATTAACACCAAAATATAGCACATCGGTTGAAAAATCAAGCCACAGCAATGCCGTAAAGGGAAAAAGTTTCCATAACCTGCCCACAAAAATATAAGGAACCTTATAAAGATTAGTATTCTTATGAAAAGTACTACAGATTTGTATTTGACGAAAACAACTGACTGACAGCTACAAAATGAGACCAATATTTTGATAATCGAATAGAAATTGTGGCTACAGTGAACGATGAAAGCCAGAGGTCGAACAAGGAAATTTACGTATTTTAGACAAATACATGTCTATGCCTCCTAAGCGTCACAAAAATTAGTGTTTTCATGCAAATCGCTACATATTTGCACTTGACGCAAACTAAACAAACGCAACTATAAGATAAGACCAAAATTTCAACAATCGGATTAAAATTACGGGCACAGTAAGCAATCAAAGCTGAAAATCTGCACAAAAACTGCACGTGTTCTAGAAACAGCAATTTCTAGATATTTGGCCTAAAACATGTTCCGACCATCAAAACACTAGTTTGGGGTAAACTTTTGAATTAAAACGTAAAAACGCGAAATTCGCACGTTTAAGGGGAGAAAAAGCCATTCAAAGTTTTGGGGAGTTGACATGTGAAAAATTGGGATTTTTCTGGCTTTCAACTACTAAACCCGCCCTTAAACTTTTGCCAAATACCACAAATTTATACTTTTTGGAAAGTTCAGACGCTGATCTATTCATTAACACCAAAATATAGCACATCGGTTGAAAAATCAAGTCACAGCAATGCCGTAAAGGGAAAAACTTTCCATAACCTGCCCCCAAAAATATAAGGAACCTTATAAAAATTAGTATTCTTATGAAAAGTATTACAAATTTATATTTGACGTAAACTACAGACTGACAGCTACAAAATGCAACCAAAATTTTGATAATCGAATGGAAATTGTGGCTACAGTGAACGATGAAAGCCAGAGGTCGAACAAGGAAATTTACGTATTTTAGACAAATACATGTCTATGCCTCCTAAGCGTCATGAAAATTAGTATTTTCATGCAAATTGCTACATATTTGCACTTGACGCAAGCTAAACAAACGCAACTATAAGATAAGACCAAAATTTCAACAGTCGGATTAAAATTACGGGCACAGTAAGCAATCAAAGCTGAAAATCTGCACAAAAACTGCACGTGTTCTAGAAACAGCAATTTCTAGATATTTTGCCTAAAACATGTTCCGACCATCAAATCACTAGTTTGAGGTAAACTTTTAAATTAAAACGTAAAAACGCGAAATTCGCACGTTTAAGGGGAGAAAAAGCCATTTAAAGTTTTGGGGAGTTGATACGTGAAAAATTGGGATTTTTCTGGCTTTCAACTACTAAACCCGCCCTTAAACTTTTGCCAAATACCACAAATTTATATTTTTTGGAAAGTTCAGACGCTGATCTATTCATTAACACCAAAATATAGCACATCGGTTGAAAAATCAAGTCACAGCAATGCCGTAAAGGGAAAAACTTTCCATAACCTGCCCCCAAAAATATAAGGAACCTTATAAAAATTAGTATTCTTATGAAAAGTACTACAAATTTGTATTTGACGTAAACTACAGACTGACAGCTACAAAATGAGACCAACATTTTGATAATCGAATGGAAATTGTGGCTACAGTGAACGATGAAAGCCAGAGGTCGAACAAGGAAATTTACGTATTTTAGACAAATACATGTCTATGCCTCCTAAGCGTCATAAAAATTAGTATTTTCATGCAAATTGCTACATATTTGCACTTGACGCAAACTAAACAAACGCAACTATAAGATAAGACCAAAATTTCAACAGTCGGATTAAAATTACGGGCACAGTAAGCAATCAAAGCTGAAAATCTGCACAAAAACTGCACGTGTTCTAGAAACAGCAATTTCTAGATATTTTGCCTAAAACATGTTCCGACCATCAAAACACTAGTTTGGGGTAAACTTTTAAATTGAAACGTAAAAACGCGAAATTCGCACGTTTAAGGGGAGAAAAAGCCATTTAAAGTTTTGGGGAGTTGACACGTGAAAAATTGGGATTTTTCTGGCTTTCAACTACTAAACTCGCCCTTAAACTTTTGCCAAATACCACAAATTTATACTTTTTGGAAAATTCAGACGCTGGTCTATTCATTAACACCAAAATATAGCACATCGGTTGAAAAATCAAGCCACAGCAATGCCGTAAAGGGAAAAAGTTTCCATAACCTGCCCCCAAAAATATATGGAACCTTATAAAAATTAGTATTCTTATGAAAATTACTACAAATTTGTATTTGACGTAAACTACAGACTGACAGCTACAAAATGAGACCAACATTTTGATAATCGAATGGAAATTGTGGCTACAGTGAACGATGAAAGCCAGAGGTCAAACAAGGAAATTTACGAATTTTAGACAAATACATGTCTATGCCTCCTAAGCGTCATAAAAATTAGTATTTTCATGCAAATTGCTACATACGAGTATTTGCACTTGGCGCAAACTAAACAAACGCAACTATAAGATAAGACCAAAATTTCAAGAATCGGATTAAAATTACGGGCACAGTAAGCAATCAAAGCTGAAAATCTGCACAAAAACTGCACGTGTTCGAGAAACAGCAATTTCTAGATATTTTGCCAAAAAAATGTTCCGACCAAACACTCGTTTGGGGTAAACTTTTAAATTGAAACGTAAAAACGCGAAATTCGCACGATTAAGGGGAGAAGACGCCATTTAAAGTTTTGGGGAGTTGACACGTGAAAAATTGGGATTTTTCTGGCTTTCAACTACTAAACTCGCCCTTAAATTTTTGCCAAATACCACAAATTTATACTTTTTGGAAAATTCAGACGCTGATCTATTCATTAACACCAAAATATAGCACATCGGTTGAAAAATCAAGCCACAGCAATGCCGTAAAGGGAAAAAGTTTCCATAACCTGCCCCCAAAAATATATGGAACCTTATAAAAATTAGTATTCTTATGAAAAGTACTTTAAATTTGTATTTGACGTAAACTACAGACTGACAGCTACAAAATGAGACCAAAATTTTGATAATCGAATGGAAATTGTGGCTACAGTGAACGATGAAAGCCAGAGGTCGAACAAGGAAATTTACGTATTTTAGACAAATACATGTCTATGCCTCCTAAGCGTCATGAAAATTAGTATTTTCATGCAAATTGCTACATATTTGCACTTGACGCAAACTAAACAAACGCAACTATAAGATAAGACCAAAATTTCAACAGTCGGATTAAAATTACGGGCACAGTAAGCAATCAAAGCTGAAAATCTGCACAAAAACTGCACGTGTTCTAGAAACAGCAATTTCTAGATATTTTGCCTAAAACATGTTCCGACCATCAAAACTCTAGTTTGGGGTAAACTTTTAAATTTAAACGTAAAAACGCGAAATTCGCACGTTTAAGGGGAGAAAAAGCCATTTAAAGTTTTGGGGAGTTGACACGTGAAAAATTGGGATTTTTCTGGCTTTCAACTACTAAACCCGCCCTTAAACTTTTGCCAAATACCACAAATTTATACTTTTTGGAAAGTTTAGACGCTGATCTATTCATTAACCCCAAAATATAGCACATCGGTTGAAAAATCAAGCCACAGCAATGCCGTAAAGGGAAAAAGTTTCCATAACCTGCCCCCAAAAATATATGGAACCTTATAAAGATTAGTATTCTTATGAAAAGTACTACAAATTTGTATTTGACGTAAACTACAGACTGACAGCTACAAAATGAGTTCAACATTTTGATAATCGAACGGAAATTGTGGCTACAGTGAACGATGAAAGCCAGACGTCTATGCCTCCTAAGCGTCATAAAAATTAGTGTTTTCATGCAAATTGCTACATATTTGCAATTCGCGCAAACTAAAGAAACGCAACTATAAGATAAGTCCAAAATTTCAACAATCGGATTAAAATTACGGGCACAGTAAGCAATCAAAGCTGAATATCTGCACAAAAACTGCACGTGTTCTAGAAACAGCAATTTCTAGATATTTTGCCTAAAACATGTTCCGACCATCAAAACACTAGTTTTGGGTAAACTTTTAAATTAAAACGTAAAAACGCGAAATTCGCACGTTTAAGGGGAGAAAAAGCCATTTAAAGTTTTGGGGAGTTGACACGTGAAAAATTGGGATTTTTCTGGCTTTCAACTACTAAACCCGCCCTTAAACTTTTGCCAAATACCACAAATTTATACTTTTTGGAAAGTTTAGACGCTGATCTATTCATTAACACCAAAATATAGCACATCGGTTGAAAAATCAAGCCACAGCAATGCCGTAAAGGGAAAAAGTTTCCATAACCTGCCCCCAAAAATAACAGGAACCTTATAAAGATTAGTATTCTTATGAAAAGTACTTCAAATTTGTATCTGGCGTAAACTTCAGACTGACAGCTACAAAATGAGACCATCATTTTGATAATCGAATGGAAATTGTGGCTACAGTGAACGATGAAAGCCAGAGGTCGAACAAGGAAATTTACGTATTTTAGACAAATACATGTCTATGCCTCCTAAGCGTCATAAAAATTAGTATTTTCATGCAAACTGCTACATACGAGTATTTGCACTTGATGCAAACTAAACAAACGCAACTATAAGATAAGACCAAAATTTCAAGAATCGGATTAAAATTACGGGCACAGTAAGCAATCAAAGCTGAAAATCTGCACAAAAACTGCACGTGTTCTAGAAACAGCAATTTCTAGATATTTTGCCTAAAACATGTTCCGACCATCAAAACACTAGTTTGGGGTAAACTTTTAAATTTAAACGTAAAAACGCGAAATTCGCACGTTTAAGGGGAGAAAAAGCCATTTAAAGTTTTGGGGAGTTGACACGTGAAAAATTGGGATTTTTCTGGCTTTCAACTACTACACCCGCCCTTAAACTTTTGCCAAATACCACAAATTTATACTTTTTGGAAAGTTCAGACGCTGATCTATTCACTAACACCAAAATATAGCACATCGGTTGAAAAATCAAGCCACAGCAATGCCGTAAAGGGAAAAAGTTTCCATAACCTGCCCCCAAAAATATAAGGAACCTTATAAAGATTAGTATTCTTATGAAAAGTACTACAAATTTGTATTTGACGTAAACTACAGACTGACAGCTACAAAATGAGTTCAACATTTTGATAATCGAATGGAAATTGTGGCTACAGTGAACGATGAAAGCCAGAGGTCGAACAAGGAAATTTACGTATTTTAGACAAATACATGTCTATGCCTCCTAAGCGTCATAAAAATTAGTATTTTCATGCAAATTGCTACATACGAGTATTTGCACTTGACGCAAACTAAACAAACGCAACTATAAGATAAGACCAAAATTTCAACAGTCGGATTAAAATTACGGGCACAGTAAGCAATCAAAGCTGAAAATCTGCACAAAAACTGCAGGTGTTCTAGAAACAGCAATTTCTAGATAATTTGCCTAAAACATGTTCCGACCATCAAAACTCTAGTTTGGGGTAAACTTTTTGAATTAAAACGTAAAAACGCGAAATTCGCACGTTTAAGGGGAGAAAAAGCCATTTAAAGTTTGGGGAGTTGACACGTGAAAAATTGGGATTTTTCTGGCTTTCAACTACTAAACCCGCCCTTAAACTTTTGCCAAATACCACAAATTTATATTTTTTGGAAAGTTGAGACGCTGATCTATTCATTAACACAAAAATTTAGCACATCGGTTAAAAATCAAGCCACAGCAATGCCGTAAAGGGAAAAAGTTTCCATAACCTGCCCCCAAAAATATAAGGAACCTTATAAAAATTAGTATTCTTATGAAAAGTACTACAAATTTCTATTACACAAAAACGAAAGACTGACAGCTACAAAATGAGACCAACATTTTGATAATCGAATGGAAATTGTGGCTACAGTGAACGATGAAAGCCAGAGGTCGAACAAGGAAATTTACGTATTTTAGACAAATACATTAACACCAAAATATAGCACATCGGTTGAAAAATCAAGCCACAGCAATGCCGTAAATGGAAAAAGTTTCCATAACCTGCCCCCAAAAATATATGGAACCTTATAAAAATTAGTATTCTTATGAAAAGTACTACAAATTTGTATGTGACGTAAACTACAGAGTGACAGCTACAAAATGAGACCAACATTTTGATAATCGAATGGAAATTGTGGCTACAGTGAACGATGAAAGCCAGAGGTCGAACAAGGAAATTTACGTATTTTAGACAAATACATGTCTATGCCTCCTAAGCGTCATAAAAATTAGTATTTTCATGCGAATTGCTACATATTTGCACTTGACGCAAACTAAACAAACGCAACTATAAGATAAGACCGAAATTTCAACAGTCGGATTAAAATTACGGGCACAGTAAGCAATCAAAGCTGAAAATCTGCACAAAAACTGCACTTGTTCTAGAAACAGCAATTTCTAGATATTTTGCCTAAAACATGTTCCGACCATCAAAACCTTAGTTTGAGGTAAACTTTTAAATTAAAACGTAAAAACGCGAAATTCGCACGTTTAAGGGGAGAAAAAGCCATTTAAAGTTTTGGGGAGTTGATACGTGAAAAATTGGGATTTTTCTGGCTTTCAACTACTAAACCCGCCCTTAAACTTTTGCCAAATACCACAAATTTATATTTTTTGGAAAGTTCAGACGCTGATCTATTCATTAACACCAAAATATAGCACATCGGTTGAAAAATCAAGCCACAGCAATGCCGTAAAGGGAAAAAGTTTCCATAACCTGCCCCCAAAAATATAAGGAACCTTATAAAGATAAGTATTCTTATGAAAAGTACTACAAATTTGTATTTGACGTAAACTACAGACTGACAGCTACAAAATGAGACCAACATTTTGATAATCGAATGAAAATTGTGGCTACAGTGAACGATGAAAGCCAGAGGTCGAACAAGGAAATTTACGTATTTTAGACAAATACATGTCTATGCTTCCTAAGCGTTATGAAAATTAGTATTTTCATGCAAATTGCTACATATTTGCACTTGACGCAAACTAAACACACGCAACTATAAGATAAGACCAAAATTTCAACAATCGGATTAAAATTACGGGCACAGTAAGCAATCAAAGCTGAAAATCTGCACAAAAACTGCACGTGTTCTAGAAACAGCAATTTCTAGATATTTTGCCTAAAACATGTTCCGACCATCAAAACACTAGTTTGGGGTAAACTTTTAAATTAAAACGTAAAAACGCGAAATTCGCACGTTTAAGGGGAGAAAAAGCCATTTAAAGTTTTGGGGAGTTGACACGTGAAAAATTGGGATTTTTCTGGCTTTCAACTACTAAACCCGCCCTTAAACTTTTGCCAAATACCACAAATTTATACTTTTTGGAAAGTTCAGACGCTGATCTATTCATTAACACCAAAATATAGCACATCGGTTGAAAAATCAAGCCACAGCAATGCCGTAAAGGGAAAAAGTTTCCATAACCTGCCCCCAAAAATAACAGGAACTTTATAAAGATTAGTATTCTTATGAAAAGTACTACAAATTTGTATTTGACCTAAACTACAGACTGACAGCTACAAAATGAGACCAACATTTTGATAATCGAATGGAAATTGTGGCTACAGTGAACGATGAAAGCCAGAGGTCGAACAAGGAAATTTACGTATTTTAGACAAATACATGTCTATGCCTCCTAAGCGTCATAAAAATTAGTATTTTCATGCAAATTGCTACATATTTGCACTTGACGCAAACTAAACAAACGCAACTATAAGATAAGACCAAAATTTCAACAGTCGGATTAAAATTACGGGCACAGTAAGCAATCAAAGCTGAAAATCTGCACAAAAACTGCACGTGTTCTAGAAACAGCAATTTCTAGATATTTTGCCTAAAACATGTTCCGACCATCAAAACACTAGTTTGGGGTAAACTTTTAAATTAAAACGTAAAAACGCGAAATTCGCACGTTTAAGGGGAGGAAAAGCCATTTAAAGTTTTGGGGAGTTGACACGTGAAAAATTGGGATTTTTCTGGCTTTCAACTACTAAACCCGCCCTTAAACTTTTGCCAAATACCACAAATTTATACTTTTTGGAAAGTTTAGACGCTGATCTATTCATTAACACGTAAATATAGCACATCGGTTGAAAAATCAAGCCACAGCAATGCCGTAAAGGGAAAAAGTTTCCATAACCTGCCCCCAAAAACAACAGGAACCTTATAAAAATTAGTATTCTTATGAAAAGTACTACAAATTTGTACTTGACGTAAACTACAGACTGACAGCTACAAAATGAGACCAACATTTTGATAATCGAATGGAAATTGTGGCTACAGTGAACGATGAAAGCCAGAGGTCGAACAAGGAAATTTACGTATTTTAGACAAATACAAGTCGATGCCTCCTAAGCGTCATAAAAATTAGTATTTTCATGCAAATTGCTACATACGAGTATTTGCACTTGACGCAAACTAAACAAACGCAACTATAAGATAAGACCAAAATTTCAACAGTCGGATTCAAATTACGGGCACAGTAAGCAATCAAAGCTGAAAATCTGCACAAAAACTGCACGTGTTCTAGAAACAGCAATTTCTAGATATTTTGCCTAAAACATGTTCCCACCATCAAAACACTAGTTTGGGGTAAACTTTTAAATTAAAACGTAAAAACGCGAAATTCGCACGTTTAAGGGGAGAAAAAGCCATTTAAAGTTTTGGGGAGTTGACACGTGAAAAATTGGGATTTTTCTGGCTTTCAACTACTAAACCCGCCCTTAAACTTTTGCCAAATACCACAAATTTATACTTTTTGGAAAGTTCAGACGCTGATCTATTCATTAACACCAAAATATAGCATATCGGTTGAAAAATCAAGCCACAGCAATGCCGTAAAGGGAAAAAGTTTCCATAACCTGCCCCCAAAAATATAAGGAACCTTATCAAAATTAGTATTCTTATGAAAAGTACTACAAATTTGTATTTGACGTAAACTACAGACTGACAGCTACAAAATAAGACCAACATTTTGATAATCGAATGGAAATTGTGGCTACAGTGAACGATGAAAGCCAGAGGTCGAACAAGGAAATTTACGTATTTTAGACAAATACATGTCTATGCCTCCTAAGCGTCATAAAAATTTGTATTTTCATGCAAATTGCTACATACGAGTATTTGCACTTGACGCAAACTAAACAAACGCAACTATAAGATAAGACCAAAATTTCAACAGTCGGATTAAAATTACAGGCACAGTAAGCAATCAAAGCTGAAAATCTGCACAAAAACTGCACGTGTTCTAGAAACAGCAATTTCTAGATAATTTGCCTAAAACATGTTCCGACCATCAAAACACTAGTTTGGGGTAAACTTTTAAATTAAAACGTAAAAACGCGAAATTCACACGTTTAAGGGGAGAAAAAGCCATTTAAAGTTTTGGGGAGTTGACACGTGAAAAATTGGGATTTTTCTGGCTTTCAACTACTAAACCCGGCCTTAAACTTTTGCCAAATACCACAAATTTATATTTTTTAGAAAGTTCAGACGCTGATCTATTCATTAACACCAAAATATAGCACATCGGTTGAAAAATCAAGCCACAGCAATGCCGTAAAGGGAAAAAGTTTCCATAACCTGCCCCCAAAAATAACAGGAACCTTATAAAAATTAGTATTCTTATGAAAAGTACTACAAATTTACTACAGACTGACAGCTACAAAATGAGACCAACATTT
Source organism: Odontomyia ornata (assembly GCA_963969285.1). Classification (NCBI taxonomy): domain Eukaryota; kingdom Metazoa; phylum Arthropoda; class Insecta; order Diptera; family Stratiomyidae; genus Odontomyia; species Odontomyia ornata. The sequence goes on from OZ017738.1 coordinate 96,822,780, forward strand.
TGATAATCGAATGGAAATTGTGGCTACAGTGAACGATGAAAGCCAGAGGTCGAACAAGGAAATTTACGTATTTTAGACAAATACATGTCTATGCCTCCTAAGCGTCATGAAAATTAGTATTTTCATGCAAATTGCTACATATTTGCTTTTGACGCAAACTAAACAAACGCAACTATAAGATAAGACCAAAATTTCAACAGTCGGATTAAAATTACGGGCACAGTAAGCAATCAAAGCTGAAAATCTGCACAAAAACTGCACATGTTCTAGAAACAGCAATTTCTAAATATTTTGCATAAAACATGTTCCGACCATCAAAACTCTAGTTTGGGGTAAACTTTTAAATTAAAACGTAAAAACGCGAAATTCGCACGTTTAAGGGGAGAAAAAGCCATTTAAAGTTTTGGGGAGTTTACACGTGAAAAATTGGGATTTATCTGGCTTTCAACTACTAAACCCGCCCTTAAACTTTTGCCAAATACCACAAATTTATATATTTTGGAAAGTTCAGACGCTGATCTATTCATTAACACCAAAATATAGCACATCGGTTGAAAAATCAAGCCACAGCAATGCCGTAAAGGGAAAAAGTTTCCATAACCTGCCCACAAAAATATAACGAACCTTATAAAAATTAGTATTCTTATGAAAAGTAGTACAAATTTATATTTGACGAAAACAACTGACTGACAGCTACAAAATGAGACCAACATTTTGATAATCGAATGGAAATTGTGGCTACAGTGAACGATGAAAGCCAGAGGTCGAACAAGGAAATTTACGTATTTTAGACAAATACATGTCTATGCCTCCTAAGCGTCATAAAAATTAGTATTTTCATGCAAATTGCTACATATTTGCACTTGACGCAAACTAAACAAACGCAACTATAAGATAAGACCAAAATTTCAAGAATCGGATTAAAATTACGGGCACAGTAAGCAATCAAAGCTGAAAATCTGCACAAAAACTGCACGTGTTCTAGAAACAGCAATTTCTAGATATTTTGCCTAAAACATGTTCCGACCATCAAAACACTAGTTTGGGGTAAACTTTTAAATTGAAACGTAAAACGCGAAATTCGCACGTTTAAGGGGAGAAAAAGCCATTTAAAGTTTTGGGGAGTTGACACGTGAAAAATTGGGATTTTTCTGGCTTTCAACTACTAAACCCGCCCTTCAACTTTTGCCAAATACCACAAATTTATACTTTTTGGAAAGTTTAGACGCTGATCTATTCATTAACACCAAAATATAGCACATCGGTTGAAAAATCAAGCCACAGCAATGCCGTAAAGGGAAAAAGTTTCCATAACCTGCCCCCAAAAATATAAGGAACCTTATAAAAATTAGTATTCTTATGGAAATTACTACAAATTTGTATTTGACGTAAACTACAGACTGACAGCTACAAAATAAGACCAACATTTTGATAATCGAATGGAAATTGTGGCTACAGTGAACGATGAAAGCCAGAGGTCGAACAGGGAAATTTACGAATTTTAGACAAATACATGTCTATGCCTCCTAAGCGTCATAAAAATTAGTATTTTCATGCAAATTGCTACATACGAGTATTTGCACTTGACGCAAACTAAACAAACGCAACTATAAGATAAGACCAAAATTTCAAGAAACGGATTAAAATTACGGGCACAGTAAGCAATCAAAGCTGAAAATCTGCACAAAAACTGCACGTGTTCTAGAAATAGCGATTTCTAGATAATTTGCCTAAAACATGTTCCGACCATCAAAACACTAGTTTGGGGTAAACTTTTAAATTAAAACGTAAAAACGCGAAATTCGCACGTTTAAGGGGAGAAAAAGCCATTTAAAGTTTTGGGGAGTTGACACGTGAAAAATTGGGATTTTTCTGGCTTTCAACTACTAAACCCGCCCTTAAACTTTTGCCAAATACCACAAATTTATACTTTTTGGAAAGTTCAGACGCTGATCTATTCATTAACACCAAAATATAGCACATCGGTTGAAAAATCAAGCCACAGCAATGCCGTAAAGGGAAAAAGTTTCCATAACCTGCCCCAAAAATAACAGGAACCTTATAAAAATTAGTATTCTTATGGAAAGTACTACAAATTTGTATTTGACGTAAACTACAGACTGACAGCTACAAAATGAGACCAACATTTTGATAATCGAATGGAAATTGTGGCTACAGTGAACGATGAAAGCCAGAGGTCGAACAAGGAAATTTACGTATTTTAGACAAATACATGTCTATGCCTCCTAAGCGTCATAAAAATTTGTATTTTCATGCAAATTACTACATACGAGTATTTGCACTTGACGCAAACTAAACAAACGCAACTATAAGATAAGACCAAAATTTCAACAATCGGATTAAAATTACGGGCACAGTAAGCAATCAAAGCTGAAAATCTGCACAAAAACTGCACGTGTTCTAGAAACAGCAATTTCTAGATAATTTGCCTAAAACATGTTCCGACCATCAAAACACTAGTTTGGGGTAAACTTTTAAATTAAAACGTAAAAACGCGAAATTCGCACGTTTAAGGGGAGAAAAAGCCATTTAAAGTTTTGGGGAGTTGATACGTGAAAAATTGGGATTTTTCTGGCTTTCAACTACTAAACTCGCCCTTGAACTTTTGCCAAATACCACAAATTTATACTTTTTGGAAAATTCAGACGCTGATCTATTCATTAACACCAAAATATAGCACATCGGTTGAAAAATCAAGCCACAGCAATGCCGTAAAGGAAAAAATTTCCATAGCCTGCCGCAAAAATATAAGGAACCTTATAAAAATTAGTATTCTTATGAAAAGTACTACAAATTTGTATTTGACGTAAACTACAGACTGACAGCTACAAAATGAGACCAACATTTTGATAATCGAATGGAAATTGTGGCTACAGTGAACGATGAAAGCCAGAGGTCGAACAAGGAAATTTACGTATTTTAGACAAATACATGTCTATGCCTCCTAAGCGTCATAAAAATTAGTATTTTCATGCAAATTGCTACATATTTGCACTTGACGCAAACTAAACAAACGCAACTATAAGATAAGACCAAAATTTCAACAATCGGATTAAAATTACGGGCACAATAAGCAATCAAAGCTGAAAATCTGCACAAAAACTGCACGTGTTCTAGAAATAGCGATTTCTAGATATTTTGCCTAAAACATGTTCCGACCAAACACGAGTTTGGGGTAAACTTTTAAATTAAAACGTAAAAACGCGAAATTCGCACGTTTAAGGGGAGGAAAAGCCATTTAAAGTTTTGGGGAGTTGACACGTGAAAAATTGGGATTTTTCTGGCTTTCAACTACTAAACTCGCCCTTAAACTTTTGCCAAATACCACAAATTTTTACTTTTTGGAAAATTCAGACGCTGATCTATTCATTAGCACCAAAATATAGCACATCGGTTGAAAAATCAAGCCACAGCAATGCCGTAAAGGGAAAAAGTTTCCATAACTTGCCCCCAAAAATATATGGAACCTTATAAAAATTAGTATTCTTATGAAAAGTACTACAAATTTGTATTTGACGTAAACTACAGACTGACAGCTACAAAATGAGACCAACATTTTGATAATCGAATGGAAATTGTGGCTACAGTGAACGATGAAAGCCAGAGGTCGAACAAGGAAATTTACGTATTTTAGACAAATACATGTCTATGCCTCCTAAGCGTCATAAAAATTAGTATTTTCATGCAAATTGCTACATATTTGCACTTGACGCAAACTAAACAAACGCAACTATAAGATAAGACCAAAATTTCAACAGTCGGCTTAAAATTACGGGCACAGTAAGCAATCAAAGCTGAAAATCTGCACAAAAACTGCACGTGTTCTAGAAACAGCAATTTCTAGATATTTAGCCTAAAACATGTTCCGACCATCAAAACACTAGTTTGGGGCAAACTTTTAAATTAAAACGTAAAAACGCGAAATTCGCACGTTTAAGGGGAGAAAAAGCCATTTAAAGTTTTGGGGAGTTGACACGTGAAAAATTGGGATTTGTCTGGCTTTCAACTACTAAACCCGCCCTTAGACTTTTGCCAAATACCACAAATTTATACTTTTTGGAAAATTCAGACGCTGATCTATTCATTAACACCAAAATATAGCACATCGGTTGAAAAATCAAGCCACAGCAATGCCGTAAAGGGAAAAAGTTTCCATAACCTGCCCCCAAAAATAACAGGAACCTTATAAAGATTAGTATTCTTATGAAAAGTACTACAAATTTGTATTTGACGTAAACTACAGACTGACAGCTACAAAATGAGACCAACATTTTGATAATCGAATGGAAATTGTGGCTACAGTGAACGATGAAAGCCAGAGGTCGAACAAGGAAATTTACGTATTTTAGACAAATACATGTCTATGCCTCCTAAGCGTTATGAAAATTAGTATTTTCATGCAAATTGCTACATATTTGCACTTGACGCAAACTAAACAAACGCAACTATAAGATAAGACCAAAATTTCAACAGTCGGATTAAAATTACGGGCACAGTAAGCAATCAAAGCTGAAAATCTGCACAAAAACTGCACGTGTTCTAGAAACAGCAATTTCTAGATATTTTGCCTAAAACATGTTCCGACCATCAAAACACTAGTTTGGGGTAAACTTTTAAATTAAAACGTAAAAACGCGAAATTCGCACGTTTAAGGGGAGAAAAAGCCATCTACAGTTTTGGGGAGTTGACACGTGAAAAATTGGGATTTTTCTGGCTTTCAACTACTAAACTCGCCCTTAAACTTTTGCCAAATACCACAAATTTATACTTTTTGGAAAATTCAGACGCTGATCTATTCATTAGCACCAAAATATAGCACATCGGTTGAAAAATCAAGCCACAGCAATGCCGTAAAGGAAAAAGTTTCCATAACCTGCCCCCAAAAATATATGGAACCTTATAAAAATTAGTATTCTTATGAAAAGTACTACAAATTTGTATTTGATGTAAACTACAGACTGACAGCTACCAAATGAGTTCAACATTTTGATAATCGAATGGAAATTGTGGCTACAGTGAACGATGAAAGCCAGAGGTCGAACAAGGAAATTTACGTATTTTAGACAAATAAATGTCTATGCCTCCTAAGCGTCATGAAAATTAGTATTTTCATGCAAATTGCTACATATTTGCACTTGACGCAAACAAAACAAACGCAACTATAAGATAAGACCAAAATTTCAACAATCGGATTAAAATTACGGGCACAGTAAGCAATCAAAGCTGAAAATCTGCACAAAAACTGCACATGTTCTAGAAACAGCAATTTCTAGATATTTTGCCTAAAACATGTTCCGACCATCAAAACTCTAGTTTGGGGTAAACTTTTAAATTAGAACGTAAAAACGCGAAATTCGCACGTTTAAGGGGAGAAGACGCCATTTAAAGTTTTGGGGAGTTGACACGTGAAAAATTGGGATTTTTCTGGCATTCAACTACTAAACCCGCCCTTAAACTTTTGCCAAATACCACAAATTTATACTTTTTGGAAAGTTTAGACGCTGATCTATTCATTAACACCAAAATATAACACATCGGTTGAAAAATCAAGCCACAGCAATGCCGTAAAGGGAAAAAGTTTCCATAACCTGCCCCCAAAAACAACAGGAACCTTATAAAAATTAGTATTCTTATGAAAAGTACTACAAATTTGTATTTGACGTAAACTACAGACTGACAGCTACAAAATGAGACCAACATTTTGATAATCGAATGGAAATTGTGGCTACAGTGAACGATGAAAGCCAGAGGTCGAACAAGGAAATTTACGTATTTTAGACAAATACATGTCTATGCCTCCTAAGCGTCATAAAAATTAGTATTTTCATGCAAATTGCTACATATTTGCACTTGACGCAAACTAAACAAACGCAACTATAAGATAAGACCAAAATTTCAACAATCGGATTAAAATTACGGGCACAGTAAGCAATCAAAGCTGGAAATCTGCACAAAAACTGCACGTGTTCTAGAAACAGCAATTTCCAGATATTTTGCCTAAAACATGTTCCGACCATCAAAACACTAGTTTGGGGTAAATTTTTATAATAAAACGTAAAAACGCGAAATTCGCACGTTTAAGGGGAGAAAAAGCCATTTAAAGTTTTGGGGAGTTGACACGTGAAAAATTGGGATTTTTCTGGCTTTCAACTACTAAGCCCGCCCTTAAACTTTTGCCAAATACCACAAATTTATACTTTTTGGAAAGTTCAGACGCTGATCTATTCATTAACACCAAAATATAGCACATCGGTTGAAAAATCAAGCCACAGCAATGCCGTAAAGGGAAAAAGTTTCCATAGCCTGCCCCCAAAAATATAAGGAACCTTATAAAGATTAGTATTCTTATGAAAAGTAGTACAAATTTGCATTTGACGTAAACTACAGACTGACAGCTACAAAATGAGTTCAACATTTTGATAATCGAATGGAAATTGTGGCTACAGTGAACGATGAAAGCCAGAGGTCGAACAAGGAAATTTACGTATTTCAGACAAATACATGTCTATGCCTCCTAAGCGTCATAAAAATTAGTATTTTAATGCAAATTGCTACATATTTGTACTTTGCGCAAACTAAACAAACGCAACTATAAGATAAGACCAAAATTTCAAGAATAAGATTAAAATTACGGGCACAGTAAGCAATCAAAGCTGAAAATCTGCACAAAAACTGCACGTGTTCTAGAAACAGCAATTTCTAGATATTTTGCCTAAAACATGTTCCGACCATCAAAACACTAGTTTGGGGTAAACTTTTAAATTAAAACGTAAAAACGCGAAATTCGCACGTTTAAGGGGAGAAAAAGCCATTTAAACTTTTGGGGAGTTGACACGTGAAAAATTGGGATTTTTCTGGCTTTCAACTACTAAACCCGCCCTTAAACTTTTGCCAAAACCACAAATTTATCTTTTTTGGAAAGTTCAGACGTTGATCTATTCATTAACACCAAAATATAGCACATCGGTTGAAAAATCAAGCCACAGCAATGTCGTAAAGGGAAAAAGTTTCCATGACCTGCCCCCAAAAACAACAGGAACCTTATAAAAATTAGTATTCTTATGAAAAGTACTACAAATTTATATTTGACGAAAACAACTGACTGACAGCTACAAAATGAGACCAACATTTTGATAATCGAATGGAAATTGTGGCTACAGTGAACGATGAAAGCCAGAGGTCGAACAAGGAAATTTACGTATTTTAGACAAATACATGTCTATGCCTCCTAAGCGTCATAAAAATTAGTATTTTCATGCAAATTGCTACATACGAGTATTTGCAGCTGACGCAAACTAAACAAACGCAACTATAAGATAAGACCAAAATTTCAACAATCGGATTAAAATTACGGGCACAGTAAGCAATCAAAGCTGAAAATCTGCACAAAAACTGCACGTGTTCTAGAAATAGCGATTTCTAGATATTTTGCCTAAAACACGTTCCGACCATCAAAACACTAGTTTGGGGTAAACATTTAAATTGAAACGTAAAAACGCGAAATTCGCACGTTTAAGGGGAGAAAAAGCCATTTAAAGTTTTGGGAAGTTGACACGTGAAAAATTGGGATCTTTCTCGCTTTCAACTACTAAACCCGCCCTTAAACTTTTGCCAAATACCACAAATTTATATTTTTTGGCAAGTTCAGACGCTGAATTATTCATTAACACCAAAATATAGCACATCGGTTGAAAAATCAAGCCACAGCAATGCCGTAAAGGGAAAAAGTTTCCATAACCTGCCCCCAAAAATATAAGGAATCTTATAAAGATTAGTATTCTTATGAAAAGTACTTCAAATTTATATTTGACGTAAACAACAGACTGACAGCTACAAAATGAGACCAACATTTTGATAATCGAATGGAAATTGTGGCTACAGTGAACGATGAAAGCCAGAGGTCGAACAAGGAAATTTACGTATTTTAGACAAATACATGTCTATGCCTCCTAAGCGTCATAAAAATTAGTATTTTCATGCAAATTGCTACATATTTGCACTTGACGCAAACTAAACAAACGCAACTATAAGATAAGACCAAAATTTCAACAGTCGGATTAAAATTACGGGCACAGTAAGCAATCAAAGCTGAAAATCTGCACAAAAACTGCACGTGTTCTAGAAACAGCAATTTCTAGATAATTTGCCTAAAACATGTTCCGACCATCAAAACACTAGTTTGGGGTAAACTTTTTTAATTAAAACGTAAAAACGCGAAATTCGCACGTTTAAGGGGAGAAAAAGCCATTTAAAGTTTTGGGGAGTTGACACGTGAAAAATTGGGATTTTTCTGGCTTTCAACTACTAAACCCGCCCTTAAACTTTTGCCAAATACCACAAATTTATATTTTTTGGAAAGTTCAGACGCTGACCTATTCATTAACACCAAAATATAGCACATCGGTTGAAAAATCAAGCCACAGCAATGCCGTACAGGGAAAAAGTTTCCATAACCTGCCCCCAAAAATATAAGGAACCTTATAAAGATTAGTATTCTTATGAAAAGTACTACAAATTTGTACTTGACGTAAACTACAGACTGACAGCTACAAAATGAGACCAACATTTTGATAATCGAATGGAAATTGTGGCTACAGTGAACGATGAAAGCCAGAGGTCGAACAAGGAAATTTACGTATTTTAGACAAATACATGTCTATGCCTCCTAAGCGTCATCAAAGTTAGTATTTTCATGCAAATTGCTACATATTTGCACTTGACGCAAACTAAACACACGCAACTATAAGATAAGACCAAAATTTCAACAATCGGATTAAAATTACGGGCACAGTAAGCAATCAAAGCTGAAAATCTGCACAAAAACTGCACGTGTTCTAGAAACCGCAATTTCTAGATATTTTGCCTAAAACATGTTCCGACCATCAAAACACTAGTTTGGGGTAAACTTTTAAATTAAAACGTAAAAACGCGAAATTCGCACGTTTAAGGGGAGAAAAAGCCATTTAAAGTTTTGGGGAGTTGACACGCGAAAAATTAGAATTTTTCTGGCTTTCAAACACTAAACCCGCCCTTAAACTTTTGCCAAATACCACAAAATTATATTTCTTGAAAAATTCAGATGCTGATCTATTCATTAACACCAAAATATAGCACTTCGGTAAGAAATCAAGCCACAGAAATGTCTTAAAGGGAAAAAGTTTCCATAACCTGCCCACAAAAATATACGGAACCTTATAAAAATTAGTATTCTTATGGAAAGTACTACAAATTTGTATTTGACGTAAAGTACAGACTGACAGCTACAAAATGAGACCAACATTTTGATAATCGAATGGAAATTGTGGCTACAGTGAACGATGAAAGCCAGAGGTTGATCAAGGAAATTTACGTATTTTAGACAAATACATGTCTATGCCTCCTAAGCGTCATAAAAATTAGTATTTTCATGCAAATTGCTACATATTTGCACTTGACGCAAACTAAACAAACGCAACTATAAGATAAGACCAAAATTTCAACAATCGGATTAAAATTACGGGCACAGTAAGCAATCAAAGCTGAAAATCTGCACAAAAATTGTACGTGTTCTGGAAACAGCGATTTCTAGATATTTTGCCTAAAACATGTTCCGACCATCAAAACTCTAGTTTGGGGTAAACTTTTAAATTAAAGCGTAAAAACGCGAAATTCGAACGTTTAAGGGGAGAAAAAGCCGTTTCAAGTTTTGGGGAGTTGACACGTGAAAAATTGGGATTTTTCTGGCTTTCAACTACTAAACCCGCCCTTAAACTTTTGCCAAATACCACAAATTTATATTTCTTGAAAAATTCAGATGCTGATCTATTCATTAACACCAAAATATAGCACTTCGGTAAGAAATCAAGCCACAGCAATGTCTTAAAGGGAAAAAGTTTCCATAACCTGCCCACAAAAATATACGGAACCTTATAAAAATTAGTATTCTTATGAAAAGTAGACGCAAACTTCAGACTGACAGCTACAGAATGAGACCAACATTTTGATAATCGAATGGAAATTGTGGCTACAGTGAACGATGAAAGCCAGAGGTCGAACAAGGAGATTTACGTATTTAGGACAAATACATGTCTATGCCTCCTAAGCGTCATAAAAACTAGTATTTTCATACAAATTGCTACATTTTTGCTTTTGACGCAAAATAAACAAACGCAACTATAAGATAAGACCAAAATTTCAACAACCGGATTAAAATTACGGGCACAGTAAGCAATCAAAGCTGAAAATCTGCACAAAATCTGCACGTGTTCTAGAAACAGCAATTTCTAGATATTTTGCCTAAAACATGTTCCGACCATCAAAACACTAATTTGGGGTAAACTTTTAAATTAGAACGTAAAAACGCGAAATTCGCACGTTTAAGGGGAGAAAAAGCCATCTAAAGTTTTGGGGAGTTGACACGTGAAAAATTGGGATTTTTCTGGCTTTCAACTACTAAACCCGCCCTTAAACTTTTGCCAAATACCACAAATTTATTCTTTTTGGAAAGCACAGACGCTGATCTATTCATTAACACCAAAATATAGCACATCGGTTGAAAAATCAAGCCACAGCAATGCCGTTAAGGGAAAAAGTTTCCATAACCTGCCCCCAAAAATATAACGAACCTTGAAAGCCAGAGGTCGAACAAGGAAATTTACGTATTTTAGACAAATACATGTCTATGCCTCCTAAGCGTCATAAAAATTAGTATTTTCATGCAAATTGCTACATATTTGCACTTGACGCAAACTAAACAAACGCAACTACAAGATAAGACCAAAATTTCAAGAGTCGGATTAAAATTACGGGCACAGTAAGCAATCAAAGCTGAAAATCTGCACAAAATCTGCACGTGTTCTAGAAACAGCAATTTCGAGATATTTTGCCTAAAACATGTTCCGGCCCTCCAAACCCTAGTTTGGGGTAAACTTTGAAATTAAAACGTAAAAGCGCGAAATTCGCGCGTTTAAGGGGAGAAAAAGCCATTTAAAGTTTTGGGGAGTTGACATGTGAAAAATTGGGATTTTTCTGGCTTTCAACTACTAAACCCGCACTTAAACTTTTGCCAAATACCACAAATTTATACTTTTTGAAAATCCAGGCGCTGATCTATTCATTAACACCAAAATATAGTACATCGGCTGAAAAATCAAGCCACAGCAATGCCGTAAAGGGAAAAAGTTTCCATAACCTGCCCCCAAAAATATAAGGAATCTTATAAAGATTAGTATTCTTATGAAAAGTACTACAAATTTGTATTTGACGTAAACTACAGACTGACAGCTACAAAGTGAGTCCAAAATTTTGATAATCGAATGGAAATTGTGGCTACAGTGAACGATGAAAGCCAGAGGTCGAACAAGGAAATTTACGTATTTTAGACAAATACATGTCTATGCCTCCTAAGCGTCATGAAAATTAGCATTTTCATGCAAATTGCTACATATTTGCACTTGACGCAAACTAAACAAACGCAACTATAAGATAAGACCAAAATTTCAAGAATCGGATTAAAATTACGGGCACAGGAAGCAATCAAAGCTGAAAATCTGCACAAAAACTGCACGTGTTCTCGAAACAGCAATTTCTAGATATTTTGCCTAAAACATGTTCCGACCATCAAAACACTAGTTTGGGGTAAACTTTTAAATCAAAACGTGAAAACGCGAAATTCGCACGTTTAAGGGGAGAAAAAGCCGTTTCAAGTTTTGGGGAGTTGATACGTGCAAAACTGGGATTTTTCTGGCTTTCAACTACTTAACCCGCCCTTAAACTTTTGCCAAATACCCCAAATTTATTTTTTTTGGAAACTTCAAACGCTGATCTATTCATTAACACCAAAATATAGCACATCGGTTGAAAAATCAAGCCACAGCAATGCCGTAAAGGGAAAAAGTTTCCATAACCTGCCCCCAAAAATATAAGGAACCTTATAAAAATTAGTATTCTTATGAAAAGTACTTCAAATTTATATTTGACGTAAACAACAGACTGACAGCTACAAAATGAGACCAACATTTTGATAATCGAATGGAAATTGTGGCTACAGTGAACGATGAAAGCCAGAGGTCGAACAAGGAAATTTACGTATTTTAGACAAATACATGTCTATGCCTCCTAAGCGTCATAAAAATTAGTATTTTCATGTAAATTGCTACATATTTGCACTTGACGCAAACTAAACAAACGCAACTATAAGATAAGACCAAAATTTCAACAGTCGGATTAAAATTACGGGCACAGTAAGCAATCAAAGCTGAAAATCTGCACAAAAACTGCACGTGTTCTAGAAACAGCGATTTCTAGATAATTTGCCTAAAACATGTTCCGACCATCAAAACACTAGTTTGGGGTAAACTTTTTTAATTAAAACGTAAAAACGCGAAATTCGCACGTTTAAGGGGAGAAAAAGCCATTTAAAGTTTTGGGGAGTTGACACGTGAAAAATTGGGATTTTTCTGGCTTTCAACTACTAAACCCGCCCTTAAACTTTTGCCAAATACCACAAATTTATATTTTTTGGAAAGTTCAGACGCTGATCTATTCATTAACACCAAAATATAGCACATCGGTTGAAAAATCAAGCCACAGCAATGCCGTAAAGGGAAAAAGTTTCCATAACCTGCCCCCAAAAATATAAGGAACCTTATAAAGATTAGTATTCTTATGAAAAGTACTACAAATTTGTACTTGACGTAAACTACAGACTGACAGCTACAAAATGAGACCAACATTTTGATAATCGAATGGAAATTGTGGCTACAGTGAACGATGAAAGCCAGAGGTCGAACAAGGAAATTTACGTATTTTAGACAAATACATGTCTATGCCTCCTAAGCGTTATGAAAATTAGTATTTTCATGCAAATTGCTACATATTTGCACTTGACGCAAACTAAACACACGCAACTATAAGATAAGACCAAAATTTCAACAATCGGATTAAAATTACGGGCACAGTAAGCAATCAAAGCTGGAAATCTGCACAAAAACTGCACGTGTTCTAGAAACAGCAATTTCCAGATATTTTGCCTAAAACATGTTCCGACCATCAAAACACTAGTTTGGGGTAAATTTTTATAATAAAACGTAAAAACGCGAAATTCGCACGTTTAAGGGGAGAAAAAGCCATTTAAAGTTTTGGGGAGTTGACACGTGAAAAATTGGGATTTTTCTGGCTTTCAACTACTAAGCCCGCCCTTAAACTTTTGCCAAATACCACAAATTTATACTTTTTGGAAAGTTCAGACGCTGATCTATTCATTAACACCAAAATATAGCACATCGGTTGAAAAATCAAGCCACAGCAATGCCGTAAAGGGAAAAAGTTTCCATAGCCTGCCCCCAAAAATATAAGGAACCTTATAAAGATTAGTATTCTTATGAAAAGTAGTACAAATTTGCATTTGACGTAAACTACAGACTGACAGCTACAAAATGAGTTCAACATTTTGATAATCGAATGGAAATTGTGGCTACAGTGAACGATGAAAGCCAGAGGTCGAACAAGGAAATTTACGTATTTCAGACAAATACATGTCTATGCCTCCTAAGCGTCATAAAAATTAGTATTTTAATGCAAATTGCTACATATTTGTACTTTGCGCAAACTAAACAAACGCAACTATAAGATAAGACCAAAATTTCAAGAATAAGATTAAAATTACGGGCACAGTAAGCAATCAAAGCTGAAAATCTGCACAAAAACTGCACGTGTTCTAGAAACAGCAATTTCTAGATATTTTGCCTAAAACATGTTCCGACCATCAAAACACTAGTTTGGGGTAAACTTTTAAATTAAAACGTAAAAACGCGAAATTCGCACGTTTAAGGGGAGAAAAAGCCATTTAAACTTTTGGGGAGTTGACACGTGAAAAATTGGGATTTTTCTGGCTTTCAACTACTAAACCCGCCCTTAAACTTTTGCCAAAACCACAAATTTATCTTTTTTGGAAAGTTCAGACGTTGATCTATTCATTAACACCAAAATATAGCACATCGGTTGAAAAATCAAGCCACAGCAATGTCGTAAAGGGAAAAAGTTTCCATGACCTGCCCCCAAAAACAACAGGAACCTTATAAAAATTAGTATTCTTATGAAAAGTACTACAAATTTATATTTGACGAAAACAACTGACTGACAGCTACAAAATGAGACCAACATTTTGATAATCGAATGGAAATTGTGGCTACAGTGAACGATGAAAGCCAGAGGTCGAACAAGGAAATTTACGTATTTTAGACAAATACATGTCTATGCCTCCTAAGCGTCATAAAAATTAGTATTTTCATGCAAATTGCTACATACGAGTATTTGCAGTTGACGCAAACTAAACAAACGCAACTATAAGATAAGACCAAAATTTCAACAATCGGATTCAAATTACGGGCACAGTAAGCAATCAAAGCTGAAAATCTGCACAAAAACTGCACGTGTTCTAGAAATAGCGATTTCTAGATATTTTGCCTAAAACACGTTCCGACCATCAAAACACTAGTTTGGGGTAAACATTTAAATTGAAACGTAAAAACGCGAAATTCGCACGTTTAAGGGGAGAAAAAGCCATTTAAAGTTTTGGGAAGTTGACACGTGAAAAATTGGGATCTTTCTCGCTTTCAACTACTAAACCCGCCCTTAAACTTTTGCCAAATACCACAAATTTATATTTTTTGGCAAGTTCAGACGCTGAATTATTCATTAACACCAAAATATAGCACATCGGTTGAAAAATCAAGCCACAGCAATGCCGTAAAGGGAAAAAGTTTCCATAACCTGCCCCCAAAAATATAAGGAACCTTATAAAAATTAGTATTCTTATGAAAAGTACTTCAAATTTATATTTGACGTAAACAACAGACTGACAGCTACAAAATGAGACCAACATTTTGATAATCGAATGGAAATTGTGGCTACAGTGAACGATGAAAGCCAGAGGTCGAACAAGGAAATTTACGTATTTTAGACAAATACATGTCTATGCCTCCTAAGCGTCATAAAAATTAGTATTTTCATGCAAATTGCTACATATTTGCACTTGACGCAAACTAAACAAACGCAACTATAAGATAAGACCAAAATTTCAACAGTCGGATTAAAATTACGGGCACAGTAAGCAATCAAAGCTGAAAATCTGCACAAAAACTGCACGTGTTCTAGAAACAGCAATTTCTAGATAATTTGCCTAAAACATGTTCCGACCATCAAAACACTAGTTTGGGGTAAACTTTTTTAATTAAAACGTAAAAACGCGAAATTCGCACGTTTAAGGGGAGAAAAAGCCATTTAAAGTTTTGGGGAGTTGACACGTGAAAAATTGGGATTTTTCTGGCTTTCAACTACTAAACCCGCCCTTAAACTTTTGCCAAATACCACAAATTTATATTTTTTGGAAAGTTCAGACGCTGATCTATTCATTAACACCAAAATATAGCACATCGGTTGAAAAATCAAGCCACAGCAATGCCGTAAAGGGAAAAAGTTTCCATAACCTGCCCCCAAAAATATAAGGAACCTTATAAAGATTAGTATTCTTATGAAAAGTACTACAAATTTGTACTTGACGTAAACTACAGACTGACAGCTACAAAATGAGACCAACATTTTGATAATCGAATGGAAATTGTGGCTACAGTGAACGATGAAAGCCAGAGGTCGAACAAGGAAATTTACGTATTTTAGACAAATACATGTCTATGCCTCCTAAGCGTTATGAAAATTAGTATTTTCATGCAAATTGCTACATATTTGCACTTGACGCAAACTAAACACACGCAACTATAAGATAAGACCAAAATTTCAACAATCGGATTAAAATTACGGGCACAGTAAGCAATCAAAGCTGAAAATCTGCACAAAAACTGCACGTGTTCTAGAAACAGTAATTTCTAGATAATTTGCCTAAAACATGTTCCGACCATCAAAACACTAGTTTGGGGTAAACTTTTTTAATTAAAACGTAAAAACGCGAAATTCGCACGTTTAAGGGGAGAAAAAGCCATTTAAAGTTTTGGGGAGTTGACACGTGAAAAATTGGGATTTTTCTGGCTTTCAACTACTAAACCCGCCCTTAAACTTTTGCCAAATACCACAAATTTATATTTTTTGGAAAGTTCAGACGCTGATCTATTCATTAACACCAAAATATAGCACATCGGTTGAAAAATCAAGCCACAGCAATGCCGTAAAGGGAAAAAGTTTCCATAACCTGCCCCCAAAAATATAAGGAACCTTATAAAGATTAGTATTCTTATGAAAAGTACTACAAATTTGTACTTGACGTAAACTACAGACTGACAGCTACAAAATGAGACCAACATTTTGATAATCGAATGGAAATTGTGGCTACAGTGAACGATGAAAGCCAGAGGTCAAACAAGGAAATTTACGTATTTTAGACAAATACATGTCTATGCCTCCTAAGCGTTATGAAAATTAGTATTTTCATGCAAATTGCTACATATTTGCACTTGACGCAAACTAAACACACGCAACTATAAGATAAGACCAAAATTTAAACAATCGGATTAAAATTACGGGCACAGTAAGCAATCAAAGCTGAAAATCTGCACAAAAACTGCACGTGTTCTAGAAACAGCAATTTCTAGATATTTTGCCTAAAACATGTTCCGACCATCAAAACACTAGTTTGGGGTAAACTTTTAAATTAAAACGTAAAAACGCGAAATTCGCACGTTTAAGGGGAGAAAAAGCCATTTAAAGTTTTGGGGAGTTGACACGCGAAAAATTAGAATTTTTCTGGCTTTCAAACACTAAACCCGCCCTGAAACTTTTGCCAAATACCACAAAATTATATTTCTTGAAAAATTCAGATGCTGATCTATTCATTAACACCAAAATATAGCACTTCGGTAAGAAATCAAGCCACAGCAATGTCTTAAAGGGAAAAAGTTTCCATAACCTGCCCACAAAAATATACGGAACCTTATAAAAATTAGTATTCTTATGAAAAGTACTACAAATTTGTATTTGGCGTAAAGTACAGACTGACAGCTACAAAATGAGACCAACATTTTGATAATCGAATGGAAATTGTGGCTACAGTGAACGATGAAAGCCAGAGGTTGATCAAGGAAATTTACGTATTTTAGACAAATACATGTCTATGCCTCCTAAGCGTCATAAAAATTAGTATTTTCATGCAAATTGCTACATATTTGCACTTGACGCAAACTAAACAAACGCAACTATAAGATAAGACCAAAATTTCAACAATCGGATTAAAATTACGGGCACAGTAAGCAATCAAAGCTGAAAATCTGCACAAAAATTGTACGTGTTCTGGAAACAGCGATTTCTAGATATTTTGCCTAAAACATGTTCCGACCATCAAAACTCTAGTTTGGGGTAAACTTTTAAATTAAAGCGTAAAAACGCGAAATTCGAACGTTTAAGGGGAGAAAAAGCCGTTTCAAGTTTTGGGGAGTTGACACGTGAAAAATTGGGATTTTTCTGGCTTTCAACTACTAAACCCGCCCTTAAACTTTTGCCAAATACCACAAATTTATATTTCTTGAAAAATTCAGATGCTGATCTATTCATTAACACCAAAATATAGCACTTCGGTAAGAAATCAAGCCACAGCAATGTCTTAAAGGGAAAAAGTTTCCATAACCTGCCCACAAAAATATACGGAACCTTATAAAAATTAGTATTCTTATGAAAAGTAGACGCAAACTTCAGACTGACAGCTACAGAATGAGACCAACATTTTGATAATCGAATGGAAATTGTGGCTACAGTGAACGATGAAAGCCAGAGGTCGAACAAGGAGATTTACGTATTTAGGACAAATACATGTCTATGCCTCCTAAGCGTCATAAAAACTAGTATTTTCATACAAATTGCTACATTTTTGCTTTTGACGCAAAATAAACAAACGCAACTATAAGATAAGACCAAAATTTCAACAACCGGATTAAAATTACGGGCACAGTAAGCAATCAAAGCTGAAAATCTGCACAAAATCTGCACGTGTTCTAGAAACAGCAATTTCTAGATATTTTGCCTAAAACATGTTCCGACCATCAAAACACTAATTTGGGGTAAACTTTTAAATTAGAACGTAAAAACGCGAAATTCGCACGTTTAAGGGGAGAAAAAGCCATCTAAAGTTTTGGGGAGTTGACACGTGAAAAATTGGGATTTTTCTGGCTTTCAACTACTAAACCCGCCCTTAAACTTTTGCCAAATACCACAAATTTATTCTTTTTGGAAAGCACAGACGCTGATCTATTCATTAACACCAAAATATAGCACATCGGTTGAAAAATCAAGCCACAGCAATGCCGTTAAGGGAAAAAGTTTCCATAACCTGCCCCCAAAAATATAACGAACCTTGAAAGCCAGAGGTCGAACAAGGAAATTTACGTATTTTAGACAAATACATGTCTATGCCTCCTAAGCGTCATAAAAATTAGTATTTTCATGCAAATTGCTACATATTTGCACTTGACGCAAACTAAACAAACGCAACTACAAGATAAGACCAAAATTTCAAGAGTCGGATTAAAATTACGGGCACAGTAAGCAATCAAAGCTGAAAATCTGCACAAAATCTGCACGTGTTCTAGAAACAGCAATTTCGAGATATTTTGCCTAAAACATGTTCCGGCCCTCCAAACCCTAGTTTGGGGTAAACTTTGAAATTAAAACGTAAAAGCGCGAAATTCGCGCGTTTAAGGGGAGAAAAAGCCATTTAAAGTTTTGGGGAGTTGACATGTGAAAAATTGGGATTTTTCTGGCTTTCAACTACTAAACCCGCACTTAAACTTTTGCCAAATACCACAAATTTATACTTTTTGAAAATCCAGGCGCTGATCTATTCATTAACACCAAAATATAGTACATCGGCTGAAAAATCAAGCCACAGCAATGCCGTAAAGGGAAAAAGTTTCCATAACCTGCCCCCAAAAATATAAGGAATCTTATAAAGATTAGTATTCTTATGAAAAGTACTACAAATTTGTATTTGACGTAAACTACAGACTGACAGCTACAAAGTGAGTCCAAAATTTTGATAATCGAATGGAAATTGTGGCTACAGTGAACGATGAAAGCCAGAGGTCGAACAAGGAAATTTACGTATTTTAGACAAATACATGTCTATGCCTCCTAAGCGTCATGAAAATTAGCATTTTCATGCAAATTGCTACATATTTGCACTTGACGCAAACTAAACAAACGCAACTATAAGATAAGACCAAAATTTCAAGAATCGGATTAAAATTACGGGCACAGGAAGCAATCAAAGCTGAAAATCTGCACAAAAACTGCACGTGTTCTCGAAACAGCAATTTCTAGATATTTTGCCTAAAACATGTTCCGACCATCAAAACACTAGTTTGGGGTAAACTTTTAAATCAAAACGTGAAAACGCGAAATTCGCACGTTTAAGGGGAGAAAAAGCCGTTTCAAGTTTTGGGGAGTTGATACGTGCAAAACTGGGATTTTTCTGGCTTTCAACTACTTAACCCGCCCTTAAACTTTTGCCAAATACCCCAAATTTATTTTTTTTGGAAACTTCAAACGCTGATCTATTCATTAACACCAAAATATAGCACATCGGTTGAAAAATCAAGCCACAGCAATGCCGTAAAGGGAAAAAGTTTCCATAACCTGCCCCCAAAAATATAAGGAACCTTATAAAAATTAGTATTCTTATGAAAAGTACTACAAATTTGTATTTGACGTAAACTACAGACTGACAGCTACAAAATGAGACCAACATTTTGATAATCGAATGGAAATTGTGGCTACAATGAACGATGAAAGCCAGAGGTCGAACAAGGAAATTTACGTATTTTAGACAAATACATGTCTATGCCTCCTAAGCGTCATGAAAATTAGTATTTTCATGCAAATTGCTACATATTTGCACTTGACGCAAACTAAACAAACGCAACTATAAGATAAGACCAAAATTTCAACAATCGGATTAAAATTACGGGCACAGTAAGCAATCAAAGCTGAAAATCTGCACAAAAACTGCACGTGTTCTAGAAACAGCAATTTCTAGATAATTTGCCTAAAACATGTTCCGACCATCAAAACACCAGTTTGGGGTAAACTTTTAAATCAAAACGTAAAAACGCGAAATTCGCACGTTTAAGGGGAGAAAAAGTCATTTAAAGTTTTGGGGAGTTGACACGTGAAAAATTGGGATTTTTCTGGCTTTCAACTACTAACCTTGCCCTTAAACTTTTGCCAAATATCACAAATTTATACTTTTTGGAAAGGTCAGACGCTGATCTATTCATTAACACCCAAATATAGAACATCGGTTGAAAAATCAAGCCACAGCAATGCCGTAAATGGAAAAAGTTTCCATAACCTGCCCCCAAAAATTTAAGGAACCTTATGAAAACTAGTATTCTTATGAAAAGTACTACAAATTTGTATTTGACGTAAGCTACAGACTGACAGCTACAAAATGAGACCAACATTTTGATAATCGAATGGAAATTGTGGCTACAGTGAACGATGAAAGCCAGAGGTCGAACAAGGAAATTTACGTATTTTAGACAAATACATGTCGATGCCTCCTAAGCGTCATAAAAACTAGTATTTTCATGCAAATTGCTACATATTTGCACTTGACGCAAACTAAACAAACGCAACTATAAGATAAGACCAAAATTTCAACAATCGGATTAAAATTACGGGCACAGTAAGCAATCAAAGCTGAAAATCTGCACAAAAACTGCACGTGTTCTAGAAACAGCAATTTCTAGATATTTTGCCTAAAACATGTTCCGACCATCAAAACTCTAGTTTGGGGTAAACTTTTAAATTAAAACGTAAAAACGCGAAATTCGCACGTTTAAGGGGAGAAAAAGCCAATTAAAGTTTTGGGGAGTTGACACGTATAAAATTGGGATTTTTCTGACATTCAACTACTAAACCCGCCCTTAAACTTTTGCCAAATACCACAAATTTATACTTTTTGGAAAGTTCAGACGCTGATCTATTCATTGACAGCACAATATATTACACATCGGTTGAAAAATCAAGCCACAGCAATGCCGTAAAGGGAAAAAGTTTCCATAACCTGCCCCCAAAAATATAAGGAACCTTATAAAAATTAGTATTCTTATGAAAAGTACTACAAATTTGTATTTCACGTAAACTATAGACTAACAGCTACAAAATGAGACCAACATTTTGATAATCGAATGGAAATTGTGGCTACAGTGAACGATGAAAGCCAGAAGTCGAACAAGGAAATTTACGTATTTTAGACAAATACATGTCTATGCCTCCTATGCGTCATGAAAATTAGTATTTTCATGCAAATTGCTACATATTTGCACTTGACGCAAACTAAACAAACGCAACTATGAGATAAGACCAAAATTTCAACAGTCGGATTAAAATTACGGGCACAGTAAGCAATCAAAGCTGAAAATCTACACAAAAACTGCACGTGTTCTAGAAACAGTAATTTCTAGATATTTTGCCTAAAACATGTTCCGACCATCAAAACACTAGTTTGGGGTAAACTTTTAAATTAAAACGTAAAAACGCGAAATTCGCACGTTTAAGGGGAGAAAAAGTCATTTAAAGTTTTGGGGAGTTGACACGTGAAAAATTGGGACTTGTCTGGCTTTCAACTACTAAACCCGCCCTTAGACTTTTGCCAAATACCACAAATTTATACTTTTTGGAAAATTCAGACGCTGATCTATTCATTAACACCAAAATATAGCACATCGGTTGAAAAATCAAGCCACAGCAATGCCGTAAAGGGAAAAAGTTTCCATAGCCTGCCCCAAAAATATAAGGAACCTTGTAAAGATTAGCATTCTTATGAAAAGTTTTACGAATTTGTATTTGACGTAAACTACAGACTGACAGCTACAAAATGAGACCAACATTTTGATAATCGAATGGAAATTGTGGCTACAGTGAACGATGAAAGCCAGAGGTCGAACAAGGAAATTTACGTATTTTAGACAAATACATGTCTATGCCTCCTAAGCGTCATGAAAATTAGTATTTTCATGCAAATTGCTACATATTTGCACTTCGCGCAAACTAAACAAACGCAACTATAAGATAAGACCAAAATTTCAACAATTGGATTAAAATTACGGGCACAGTAAGCAATCAAAGCTGAAAATCTGCACAAAAACTGCACGTGTTCTAGAAACAGTAGTTTCTAGATATTTTGCCTAAAACATGTTCCGACCATCAAAACTCTAGTTTGGGGTAAACTTTTAAATTAGAACGTAAAAACGCGAAATTCGCACGTTTAAGGGGAGAAAAAGCCATTTAAAGTTTTGGGGAGCTGACACGTGAAAAATTGGGATTTTTCTGGCTTTCAACTACTAAAGCCCGCCCTTAAACTTTTGCCAAATACCACAAATTTATATTTTTTGGAAAATTCAGACGCTGATCTATTCATTAACACCAAAATGTAGCACATCAGTTGAAAAATCTAGCCACAACAATGCCGTAAAGGGAAAAAGTTTCCATAACCTGCCCCCAAAAATATAAGGAACCTTATAAAAATTAGTATTCTTATGAAAAATACTACAAATTTGTATTTGACGTAAACTACAGACTGGCAGCTACAAAATGAGACCAACATTTTGATAATCGAATGGAAATTGTGGCTACAGTGAACGATGAAAGCCAGAGGTCGAACAAGGAAATTTACGTATTTTAGACAAATACATGTCTATGCCTCCTAAGCGTCATAAAAATTAGTATTTTCATGCAAATTGCTACATATTTGCACTTGACGCAAACTGAACAAACGCAACTATAAGACAAGACCAAAATTTCAACAATCGGATTAAAATTACGGGCACAGTAAGCAATCAAAGCTGAAAATCTGCACAAAAACTGCACGTGTTCTAGAACCAGCAATTTCTAGATAATTTGCCTAAAAAATGTTCCGACCATCAAAACACTAGTTTGGGGTAAACTTTTAAATTAGAACGTAAAAACGCGAAATTCGCACGTTTAAGGGGAGAAAAAGCCATTTAAAGTTTGGGGGAGTTGACACGTGAAAAATTGGGATTTTTCTGGCTTTCAACTACTAAACCCGCCCTTAAACTTTTGCCAAATACCACAAATTTATATTTTTTTGGAAGTTTAGACGCTGATCTATTCATTAACACCAAAATATAGCATATCGGTGGAAAAATCAAGCCACAGCAATGCCGTAAAGGGAAAAAGTTTCCATAACCTGCCCCCAAAAATATAAGGAACCTTAGAAAAATTAGTATTCTTATGAAAAGTACTACAAATTTGTATTTGACGTAAACTACAGACTGACAGCTACAAAATGAGACCAACATTTTGATAATCGAATGGAAATTGTGGCTACAGTGAACGATGAAAGCCAGAGGTCGAACAAGGAAATTTACGTATTTGAGACAAATACATGTCTATGTCTCCTAAGCGTCATAAAAACTAGTATTTTCATGCAAATTGCTACATATTTGCACTTGACGCAAACTAAACAAACGCAACTATAAGATAAGACCAAAATTTCAACAATTGGATTAAAATTACGGGCACAGTAAGCAATCAAAGCTGAAAATCTGCACAAAAACTGCACGTGTTCTAGAAACAGCAATTTCTAGATATTTTGCCTAAAACATGTTCCGACCATCAAAACTCTAGTTTGGGGTAAACTTTTAAATTAGAACGTAAAAACGCGAAATTCGCACGTTTAAGGGGAGAAAAAGCCATTTAAAGTTTTGGGGAGCTGACACGTGAAAAATTGGGATTTTTCTGGCTTTCAACTACTAAGCCCGGCCTTAAACTTTTGCCAAATACCACAAATTTATATTTTTTGGAAAATTCAGACGCTGATCTATTCATTAACACCAAAATGTAGCACATCAGTTGAAAAATCTAGCCACAACAATGCCGTAAAGGGAAAAAGTTTCCATAACCTGCCCCCAAAAATATAAGGAACCTTATAAAAATTAGTATTCTTATGAAAAATACTACAAATTTGTATTTGACGTAAACTACAGACTGGCAGCTACAAAATGAGACCAACATTTTGATAATCGAATGGAAATTGTGGCTACAGTGAACGATGAAAGCCAGAGGTCGAACAAGGAAATTTACGTATTTTAGACAAATACATGTCTATGCCTCCTAAGCGTCATAAAAATTAGTATTTTCATGCAAATTGCTACATATTTGCACTTGACGCAAACTGAACAAACGCAACTATAAGACAAGACCAAAATTTCAACAATCGGATTAAAATTACGGGCACAGTAAGCAATCAAAGCTGAAAATCTGCACAAAAACTGCACGTGTTCTAGAACCAGCAATTTCTAGATAATTTGCCTAAAAAATGTTCCGACCATCAAAACACTAGTTTGGGGTAAACTTTTAAATTAGAACGTAAAAACGCGAAATTCGCACGTTTAAGGGGAGAAAAAGCCATTTAAAGTTTGGGGGAGTTGACACGTGAAAAATTGGGATTTTTCTGGCTTTCAACTACTAAACCCGCCCTTAAACTTTTGCCAAATACCACAAATTTATATTTTTTTGGAAGTTTAGACGCTGATCTATTCATTAACACCAAAATATAGCATATCGGTTGAAAAATCAAGCCACAGCAATGCCGTAAAGGGAAAAAGTTTCCATAACCTGCCCCCAAAAATATAAGGAACCTTAGAAAAATTAGTATTCTTATGAAAAGTACTACAAATTTGTATTTGACGTAAACTACAGACTGACAGCTACAAAATGAGACCAACATTTTGATAATCGAATGGAAATTGTGGCTACAGTGAACGATGAAAGCCAGAGGTCGAACAAGGAAATTTACGTATTTGAGACAAATACATGTCTATGTCTCCTAAGCGTCATAAAAACTAGTATTTTCATGCAAATTGCTACATATTTGCACTTGACGCAAACTAAACAAACGCAACTATAAGATAAGACCACAATTTCAACAAGCGGATTAAAATTACGGGCACAGTAAGCAATCAAAGCTGAAAATCTGCACAAAAACTGCACTTGTTCTAGAAACAGCAATTTCTAGATATTTTGCCTAAAACATGTTCCGACCATCAAAACACTAGTTTGGGGTAAAATTTTAAATTAAAACGTAAAAACGCGAAATTCGCACGTTTAAGGGGAGAAAAAGCCATTTAAAGTTTTGGGGAGTTGACACGTGAAAAATTGGGATTTTTCTGGCTTTCAACTACTAAACCCGCCCTTAAACTTTTGCCAAATACCACAAATTTATACTTTTTGGAAAGTTCAGACGCTGGTCTATTCATTTACACCAAAATATAGCATATCGGTTGAAAAATCAAGCCACAGCAATGCCGTAAAGGGAAAAAGTTTCCATAACCTGCCCCCAAAAATATAAGGAACCTTATAAAGATTAGTATTCTTATGAAAAGTACTACAAATTTGTACTTGACGTAAACTACAGACTGACAGCTACAAAATGAGACCAACATTTTGATAATCGAATGGAAATTGTGGCTACAGTGAACGATGAAAGCCAGAGGTCGAACAAGGAAATTTACGTATTTTAGACAAATACATGTCTATGCCTCCTAAGCGTCATAAAAATTAGTATTTTCATGCAAATTGCTACATATTTGCACTTGACGCAAACTAAACAAACGCAACTATAAGATAAGACCAAAATTTCAACAATCGGATTAAAATTACGCGCGCAGTAAGCAATCAAAGCTGAAAATCTGCACAAAAACTGCACGTGTTCTAGAAACAGCCATTTCTAGATATTTTGCCCAAAACATGTTCCGACCATCAAAACACTAGTTTGGGGTAAACTTTTAAATCAAAACGTAAAAACGCGAAATTCGCACGTTTAAGGGGAGAAAAAGCCATTTAAAGTTTTGGGGAGTGGACACGTGAAAAATTGGGATTTTTCTGGCTTTCAACTACTAAACCCGCCCTTAAACTTTTGCCAAATACCACAAATTTATACTTTTTGGAAAGGTCAGACGCTGATCTATTCATTAACACCCAAATATAGCACATCGGTTGAAAAATCAAGCCACAGCAATGCCGTAAAGGGAAAAAGTTTCCATAACCTGCCCCCAAAAATATATGGAACCTTATAAAAATTAGTATTCTTATGAAAAGTACTACAAATTTGTACTTGACGTAAACTACAGACTGACAGCTACAAAATGAGACCAACATTTTGATAATCGAATGGAAATTGTGGCTACAGTGAACGATGAAAGCCAGAGGTCGAACAAGGAAATTTACGTATTTTAGACAAATACATGTCTATGCCTCCTAAGCGTCCTTAAAAATTAGTATTTTCATGCAAATTGCTACATATTTGCACTTGACGCAAACTAAACAAACGCAACTATAAGATAGTACCAAAAATTTCAACAATCGGATTAAAATTACGGGCACAGTAAGCAATCAAAGCTGAAAATCTGCACAAAAACTGCACGTGTTCTAGAAACAGCAATTTCTAGATATTTTGCCTAAAACATGTTCCGACCATCAAAACACTAGTTTGGGGTAAACTTTTAAATCGAAACGTAAAAACGCGAAATTCGCACGTTTAAGGGGAGAAAAAGCCATTTAAAGTTTTGGGGAGGTGACACGTGAAAAATTGGGAATTTTCTGGCTTTCAAACACTAAACCCGCCCTTAAACTTTTGCCAAATACCACAAATTTAAACTTTTTGGAAAGTTCAGACGCTGATCTATTCATTAACACCAAAATATAGCACATCGGTTGAAAAATCAAGACACAGCAATGCCGCAAAGGGAAAAAGTTTCCATAACCTGCCCCCAAAAATAACAGGAACCTTATAAAAATTTGTATTCTTATGAAAAGTACTACAAATTTGTATTTCACGTAAACTACAGACTGACAGCTACAAAATGAGACCAAAATTTTGATAATCGAATGGAAATTGTGGCTACAGTGAACGATGAAAGCCAGAGGTCGAACAAGGAAATTTACGTATTTTAGACAAATACATGTCTATGCCTCCTAAGCATCATAAAAATTAGTATTTTCATGCAAGTTGCTACATATTTGCACTTGACGCAAACTAAAACAAACGCAACTATAAGATAAGACCAAAATTTCAACAATCGGATTAAAATTACGGGCACAGTAAGCAATCAAAGCTGAAAATCTGCACAAAAGCTGCACGTGTTCTAGAAACAGCAATTTCTAGATATTTTGCCTAAAACATGTTCCGACCATCAAAACACTAGTTTTAAATTAAAACGTAAAAACGCGAAATTCGCACGTTTAAGGGGAGAAAAAGCCGTTTAAAATTTTGGGGAGTTGACACGTGAAAAATTGGGATTTTTCTGGCATTCAACTGCTAAACCCGCCCTTAAACTTTTGCCAAATACCACAAATTTATACTTTTTGGAAAGTTCAGACGCTGGTCTATTCATTAACACCAAAATATAGCATATCGGTGGAAAAATCAAGCCACAGCAATGCCGTAAAGGGAAAAAGTTTCCATAACCTGCCCCCAAAAATATAAGACCCCTTATAAAGATTAGTATTCTTATGAAGAGTACTACAAATTTGTATTTGACGTAAACTATAGACTGACAGCTACAAAATGAGACCAACATTTTGATTATCGAATGGAAATTGTGGCTACAGTGAACGATGAAAGCCAGAGGTCGAACAAGGAAATTTACGTATTTTAGACAAATACATGTCTATGCCTCCTAAGCGTCATAAAAATTAGTATTTTCATGCAAATCGCTACATATTTGCACTTGACGCAAACTAAACAAACGCAACTATAAGACAAGACCAAAATTTCAACAATCAGATTAAAATTACGGGCACAGTAAGCAATCAAAGCTGAAAATCTGCACAAAAACTGCACGTGTTCTAGAAACAGCAATTTCTAGATATTTTGCCTAAAACATGTTCCGACCATCAAAACTCTAGTTTGGGGTAAACTTTTAAATTAAAACGTAAAAACGCGAAATTCGCACGTTTAAGGGGAGAAAAAGCCATTTAAAGTTTTGGGGAGTTGACACGTGTAAAATTGGGATTTTTCTGACATTCAACTACTAAACCCGCCCTTAAACTTTTGCCAAATATCACAAATTTATACTTTTTGGAAAGGTCAGACGCTGATCTATTCATTAAAACCCAAATATAGAACATCGGTTGAAAAATCAAGCCACAGCAATGCCGTAAATGGAAAAAGTTTCCAGAACCTGCCCCCAAAAATATAAGGAACCTTATGAAAATTAGTATTCTTATGAAAAGTACTACAAATTTGTATTTGACGTAAACTACAGACTGACAGCTACAAAATGAGACCAACATTTTGATAATCGAATGGAAATTGTGGCTACAGTGAACGATGAAAGCCAGAGGTCGAACAAGGAAATTTACGTATTTTAGACAAATACATGTCTATGCCTCCTAAGCGTCATAAAAACTAGTATTTTCATGCAAATTGCTACATATTTGCACTTCGCGCAAACTAAACAAACGCAACTATAAGATAAGACCAAAATTTCAACAGTCGGATTAAAATTACGGGCACAGTAAGCAATCAAAGCTGAAAATCTGCACAAAAACTGCACGTGTTCTAGAAACAGCAATTTCTAGATATTTTGCCTAAAACATGTTCCGACCATCAAAACTCTAGTTTGGGGTAAACTTTTAAATTAGAACGTAAAAACGCGAAATTCGCACGTTTAAGGGGAGAAAAAGCCATTTAAAGTTTTGGGGAGTTGACACGTGTAAAATTGGGATTTTTCTGACATTCAACTACTAAACCCGCCCTTAAACTTTTGCCAAATACCACAAATTTATACTTTTTGGAAAGTTCAGACGCTGATCTATTCATTGACACCACAATATATAACACATCGGTTGAAAAATCAAGCCACAGCAATGCCGTAAAGGGAAAAAGTTTCCATAACCTGCCCCCAAAAATATAAGGAACCTTATGAAAATTAGTATTCTTATGAAAAGTACTACAAATTTGTATTTGACGTAAGCTACAGACTGGCAGCTACAAAATGAGACCAACATTTTGATAATCGAATGGAAATTGTGGCTACAGTGAACGATGAAAGCCAGAGGTCGAACAAGGAAATTTACGTATTTTAGACAAATACATATCTATGCCTCCTAAGCGTCATAAAAATTAGTATTTTCATGCAAATTGCTACATATTTGCACTTGACGCAAACTGAACAAACGCAACTATAAGACAAGACCAAAATTTCAACAATCGGATTAAAATTACGGGCACAGTAAGCAATCAAAGCTGAAAATCTGCACAAAAACTGCACGTGTTCTAGAACCAGCAATTTCTAGATAATTTGCCTAAAAAATGTTCCGACCATCAAAACACTAGTTTGGGGTAAACTTTTAAATTTAAACGTAAAAACGCGAAATTCGCACGTTTAAGGGGAGAAAAAGCCATTTAAAGTTTGGGGAGTTGACACGTGAAAAATTGGGATTTTTCTGGCATTCAACTGCTAAACCCGCCCTTAAACTTTTGCCAAATACCACAAATTTATACTTTTTGGAAAGTTCAGACGCTGGTCTATTCATTAACACCAAAATATAGCATATCGGTGGAAAAATCAAGCCACAGCAATGCCGTAAAGGGAAAAAGTTTCCATAACCTGCCCCCAAAAATATAAGGAACCTTATGAAAATTAGTATTCTTATGAAAAGTACTACAAATTTGTATTTCACGTAAACTATAGTTTAACAGCTACAAAATAAGACCAACATTTTGATAATCGAATGGAAATTGTGGCTACAGTGAACGATGAAAGCCAGAGGTCGAACAAGGAAATTTACGTATTTTAGACAAATACATGTCTATGTCTCCTAAGCGTCATAAAAATTAGTATTTTCATGCAAATTGCTACATATTTGCACGTGACGCAAACTTAACAAACGCAACTATAAGATAAGACCAAAATTTCAACAATCGGACTAAAATTACGGGCACAGTAAGCAATCAAAGCTGAAAATCTGCACAAAAACTGCACTTGTTCTAGAAACAGCAATTTCTAGATATTTTGCCTCAAACATGTTCCGACCATCAAAACACTAGTTTGGGGTAAACTTTGAAATTAAAACGTAAAAACGCGAAATTCGCACGTTTAAGGGGAGAAAAAGCCATTTAAAGTTTTGGGGAGTTGACACGTGAAAAATTGGGATTTTTCTGGCTTTCAACTACTAAACCCGCCCTTAAACTTTTGCCAAATACCACAAATTTATACTTTTTGGAAAGTTCAGACGCTGGTCTATTCATTAACACCAAAATATAGCATATCGGTGGAAAAATCAAGCCACAGCAATGCCGTAAAGGGAAAAAGTTTCCATAACCTGCCCCCAAAAATATAAGGAACCTTATGAAAATTAGTATTCTTATGAAAAGTACTACAAATTTGTATTTCACGTAAACTATAGACTAACAGCTACAAAATAAGACCAACATTTTGATAATCGAATGGAAATTGTGGCTACAGTGAACGATGAAAGCCAGAGGTCGAACAAGGAAATTTACGTATTTTAGACAAATACATGTCTATGTCTCCTAAGCGTCATAAAAATTAGTATTTTCATGCAAATTGCTACATATTTGCACGTGACGCAAACTTAACAAACGCAACTATAAGACAAGATCAAAATTTCAACAATCGGATTAAAATTACGGGCACAGTAAGCAATCAAAGCTGAAAATCTGCACAAAAACTGCACTTGTTCTAGAAACAGCAATTTCTAGATATTTTGCCTCAAACATGTTCCGACCATCAAAACACTAGTTTGGGGTAAACTTTGAAATTAAAACGTAAAAACGCGAAATTCGCACGTTTAAGGGGAGAAAAAGCCATTTAAAGTTTTGGGGAGTTGACACGTGAAAACTTGGGATTTTTCTGGCTTTCAACTACTAAACCCGCCCTTAAACTTTTGCCAAATACCACAAATTTATACTTTTTGGAAAGTTCAGACGCTGGTCTATTCATTAACACCAAAATATAGCATGTCGGTTGAAAAATCAAGCCACAGCAATGCCGTAAAGGGAAAAAGTTTCCATAAACTGCCCCAAAAATATAAGGAAACTTATAAAGATTAGTATTCTTATGAAAAGTACTACAAATTTGTATTTGACGTAAACTACAGACTGACAGCTACAAAATGAGACCAACATTTTGATAATCGAATGGAAATTGTGGCTACAGTGAACGATGAAAGCCAGAGGTCGAACAAGGAAATTTACGTATTTTAGACAAATACATGTCTATGCCTCCTAAGCGTCATAAAAATTAGTATTTTCATGCAACTTGCTACATATTTGCACTTGACGCAAACTAAACAAACGCAACTATAAGATAAGACCAAAATTTCAACAATCGGATTAAAATTACGGGCGCAGTAAGCAATCAAAGCTGAGAATCTGCACAAAAACTGCACGTGTTCTAGAAACAGCAATTTCTAGATATTTTGCCTAAAACATGTTCCGACTATCAAAACACTAGTTTAGGGTAAACTTTTAAATTAAAACGTAAAAACGCGAAATTCGCACGTTTGAGGGGGGAAAAAGCCATTTAAAGTTTTGGGGAGTTGACACGTGCAAAATTGGGATTTCTCTGGCTTTCAACTACTAAACCCGCCCTTAAACTTTTGCCAAATAAAACAAATTTATACGTTTTGGAAAATTCAGACGCTGATCTATTCATTGACACCACACAATATAACACATCGGTTGAAAAATCAAGCCACAGCAATGCCGTAAAGGGAAAAAGTTTCCATAACCTGCCCCCAAAAATATAAGGAACCTTATAAAGATTAGTATTCTTATGAAAAGTACTACAGCATTGTATTGCACGTAAACTATAGACTGACAGCTACAAAATGAGACCAACATTTTGATAATCGAATGGAAATTGTGGCTACAGTGAACGATGAAAGCCAAAGGTCGAACAAGGAAATTTACGTATTTCAGACAAATACATGTCTATGCCTCCTAAGCGTCATAAAAATTAGTATTTTCATGCAAATTGCTACATATTTGCACTTCGCGCAAACTAAACAAACGCAAATTTACATATTTTCGACAAATACATGTCTATGCCTCCTAAGCGTCATAAAAATTAGTATTTTCATGCAAATTGCTATATATTTGCACTTGACGCAAACTAAACAAACGCAACTATAAGATAAGACCAAAATTTCAACAATCGGATTAAAATTACGGGCACAGTAAGCAATCAAAGCTGAAAATCTGCACAAAAACTGCACGTGTTCTAGAAACAGCAATTTCTAGTTATTTTGATTAAAACATGTTCCGACCATCAAAACGCTAGTTTGGGGTAGACTTTTAAATAAAAACGTAAAAACGCGAAATTCGCGCGTTTAAGGGGAGAAAAAGCCATTTAAACTTTTGGGGAGTTGACACGTGAAAAATTGGGATTTTTCTGGCTCTCAACTACTAGATCCGCCCTTAAACTTTTGCCAAATACCACAAATTTATATTTTTTGGAAAATTCAAACGCTGATCTATTCACTAACACCAAAATATAGCATATCGGTTGAAAAATCAAGCCACAGCAATGCCGTAAAGGGAAAAAGTTTCCATAACCTGCCCATAAAAATATAAGGAACCTTATAAAGATTAGTATTCTTATGAAAAGTACTACAAATTTGTATTTGACGTAAACTACAGACTGACAGCTACAAAATGAGACCAACATTTTGATAATCGAATGGAAATTGTGGCTACAGTGAACGATGAAAGTCAGAGGTCGAACAAGGAAATTTACATATTTTCGACAAATACATGTCTTTGCCTCCTAAGCGTCATAAAAATTAGTATTTTCATGCAAGTTGCTACATATTTGCACTTGACGCAAACTAAAACAAACGCAACTATAAGATAAGACCAACATTTCAACAATCGGATTAAAATTACGGGCACAGTAAGCAATCAAAGCTGAAAATCTGCACAAAATCTGCACGTGTTCTAGAAACAGCAATTTCTAGATATTTTGCGTAAAACATGTTCCGACCATCAAAACACTAGTTTGGGGTAAACTTTTAAATTTAAACGTAAAAACGCGAAATTCGCACGTTTAAGGGGAGAAAAAGCCATTTAAAGTTTTGGGGAGTTGACACGTGAAAAATTGGGATTTTTCTGGCTTTCAACTACTAAACCCGCCCTTAAACTTTTGCCAAATACCACAAATTTATACTTTTTGGAAAGTTCAGACGATGATCTATTCATTAACATCAAAATATAGCATATCGGTTGAAAAATCAAGCCACAGCAATGCCGTAAAGGGAAAAAGTTTCCATAACCTGCCCCCAAAAATAACAGGAACCTTATAAAAATTAGTATTCTTATGAAAAGTACTACAAATTTGTATTTGACGTAAACTACAGACTGACAGCTACAAAATTAGACCAACATTTTGATAATCGAATGGAAATTGTGGCTACAGTGAACGATGAAAGCCAGAGGTCGAACAAGGAAATTTACGTATTTTAGACAAATACATGTCTATGCCTCTTAAGCGTCATAAAAATTAGTATTTTCATGCAAATTGCTACATATTTGCACTTCGCGCAAACTAAACAAACGCAACTATAAGATAAGACGAAAATTTCATCAATCGGACTAAAATTACGGGCACAGTAAGCAATCAAAGCTGAAAATCTGCACAAAAACTGCACGTGTTCTAGAAACAGCAATTTCTAGATATTTTGCCTAAAACATGTTCCGACCATCAAAACACTTGTTTGGGGCAAACTTTTTAATTAAAACATAAAAACGCGAAATTCGCACGTTTAAGGGGAGAAAAAGCCATTTAAAGTTTTGGGGAGTTGACACGTGAAAAACTGGGATTTTTCTGGCTTTCAACTACTAAGCCCGCCCTTAAACTTTTGCCAAATACCACAAATTTATATTTTTTGGAAAATTCAGACACTGATCTATTCATTAACACCAAAATATAGCATATCGGTTGAAAAATCAAGCCACAGCAATGCCGTAAAGGGAAAAAGTTTCCATAACCTGCCCCCAAAAATATAAGGAACCTTATCAAGATAAGTATTCTTATGAAAAGTACTACAAATTTGTATTTGACGTAAACTACAGACTGACAGCTACAAAATGAGTTCAACATTTTGATAATCGAATGGAAATTGTGGCTACAGTGAACGATGAAAGCCAGAGGTCGAACAAGGAAATTTACGTATTTTAGACAAATACATGTCTATGCCTCCTAAGCGTCATAAAAATTAGTATTTTCATGCAAATTGCTACATATTTGCACTTCGCACAAACTATACAAACGCAACTATAAGATAAGACCAAAATTTCAACAATCGGATTAAAATTACGGGCGCAGTAAGCAATCAAAGCTGAAAATCTGCACAAAAACTGCACGTGTTCTAGAAACAACAATTTCTAGATATTTTGCCTAAAACATGTTCCGAACATCAAAACACTAGTTTGCGGTAAACTTATAAATTTAAACGTAAAAACGCGAAATTCGAACGTTTAAGGGGAGAAAAAGCCATTTAATGTTTTGGGGAGTTGACACGTGAAAAATTGGGATTTTTCTGGCTTTCAACTACTAAACCCGCCCTTAAACTTTTGCCAAATACCACAAATTTATATTTTTTGGAAAGTTCAGACGCTGATCTATTCATTAACACCAAAATATAGCACATCGGTTGAAAAATCAAGCCACAGCAATGCCGTAAAGGGAAAAAGTTTCCATAACCTGCCCCCAAAAATATAAGGAACCTTATAAAGATAAGTATTCTTATGAAAAGTACTACAAATTTGTATTTGACGTAAACTACAGACTGATGGCTACAAAATGAGACCAACATTTTGATAATCGAATGGAAATTGTGGCTACAGTGAACGATGAAAGCCAGAGGTCGAACAAGGAAATTTACGTATTTTAGACAAATACATGTCTATGCCTCCTAAGCGTCATAAAAATTAGTATTTTCATGCAAATTGCTACATATTTGCACTTGACGCAAACTAAACAAACGCAACTATAAGATAAGACCAAAATTTGAACAATCGGACTAAAATTACGGGCACAGTAAGCAATCAAAGCTGAAAATCTGCACAAAAACTGCACGTGTTCTAGAAACAGCAATTTCTAGATATTTTGCCTCAAACATGTTCCGACCATCAAAACACTAGTTTGGGGCAAACTTTTAAATTAAAACGTAAAAACGCGAAATTCGCACGTTTGAGGGGAGAAAAAGCCATTTAAAGTTTTGGGGAGTTGACACGTGAAAAACTGGGATTTTTCTGGCTTTCAACTACTAAGCCCGCCCTTAAACTTTTGCCAAATACCACAAATTTATATTTTTTGGAAAATTCAGACGCTGATCTATTCATTAACACCAAAATATAGCACATCGTTTGAAAAATCAAGCCACAGCAATGCCGTAAAGGGAAAAAGTTTCCATAGCCTGCCCCCAAAAATAACAGGAACCTTATAAAAATTAGTATTCTTATAAAAAGTACTACAAATTTGTATTTGTTGTAAACTACAGACTGACAGCTACAAAATGAGACCAACATTTTGATAATCGAATGGAAATCGTGGCTACAGTGAACGATGAAAGCCAGAGGTCGAACAAGGAAATTTACGTATTTTAGACAAATACATGTCTATGCCTCCTAAGCGTCATAAAAATTAGTATTTTCATGCAAATTGCTACATATTTGCACTTGACGCAAACTAAACAAACGCAACTATAAGATAAGACGAAAATTTCATCAATCGGACTAAAATTACGGGCACAGTAAGCAATCAAAGCTGAAAATCTGCACAAAAACTGCACGTGTTCTAGAAACAGCAATTTCTAGATATTTTGCCTAAAACATGTTCCGACCATCAAAACACTTGTTTGGGGCAAACTTTTTAATTAAAACATAAAAACGCGAAATTCGCACATTTAAGGCGAGAAAAATCCATTTAAAAATTTGGGGAGTTGACACGTGAAAAACTGGGATTTTTCTGGCTTTCAACTACTAAGCCCGCCCTTAAACTTTTGCCAAATACCACAAATTTATATTTTTTGGAAAATTCAGACACTGATCTATTCATTAACACCAAAATATAGCATATCGGTTGAAAAATCAAGCCACAGCAATGCCGTAAAGGGAAAGAGTTTCCATAACCTGCCCCCAAAAATAACAGGAACCTTATAAAAATTAGTATTCTTATGAAAAGTACTACAAATTTGTATTTGACGTAAACTACAGACTGACGGCTACAAAATGAGACCAACATTTTGATAATCGAATGGAAATTGTGGCTACAGTGAACGATGAAAGCCAGAGGTCGAACAAGGAAATTTACGTATTTTAGACAAATACATGTCTATGCCTCCTAAGCGTCATAAAAATTAGTATTTTCATGCAAATTGCTACATATTTGCACTTGACGCAAACTACACAAACGCAACTATAAGATAAGACCAAAATTTCAACAATCGGATTAAAATTACGGGCGCAGTAAGCAATCAAAGCTGAAAATCTGCACAAAAACTGCACGTGTTCTAGAAACAGCAATTTCTAGATATTTTGCCTAAAACATGTTCCGAACATCAAAACACTAGTTTGCGGTAAACTTTTAAATTAAAACGTAAAAACGCGAAATTCGCACGTTTAAGGGGAGAAAAAGCCATTTAAAGTTTTGGGGAGTTGACACGTGCAAAATTGGGATTTTTCTGGCTTTCAACTACTAAGCCCGCCCTTAAACTTTTGCCAAATACCACAAATTTATACTTTTTGGAAAGTTCAGACGCTGATCTATTCATTAACACCAAAATATAGCATATCGGTTGAAAAATCAAGCCACAGCAATCCCGTAAAGGGAAAAAGTTTCCATAACCTGCCCCCAAAAATAACAGGAACCTTATAAAAATTAGTATTCTTATGAAAAGTACTACAAATTTGTATTTGACGTAAACTACAGACTGACGGCTACAAAATGAGACCAACATTTTGATAATCGAATGGAAATTGTGGCTACAGTGAACGATGAAAGCCAGAGGTCGAACAAGGAAATTTACGTATTTTAGACAAATACATGTCTATGCCTCCTAAGCGTCATAAAAATTAGTATTTTCATGCAAATTGCTACATATGTATTTGCACTTGGCGCAAACTAAATAAACGCAACTATAAGATAAGACCAAAATTTCAACAATCGGACTAAAATTACGGGCACAGTAAGCAATCAAAGCTAAGAATCTGCACAAAAACTGCACGTGTTCTAGAAACAGCAATTTCTAGATATTTTGCCTGAAACATGTTCCGACCATCAAAACACTAGTTTGGGGCAAACTTTTAAATTAAAACGTAAAAACGCGAAATTCGCACGTTTAAGGGGAGAAAAAGCCATTTAAAGTTTCGGGGAGTTGACACGTGAAAAACTGGGATTTTTCTGGCTTTCAACTACTAAGCCCGCCCTTAAACTTTTGCCAAATACCACAAATTTATATTTTTCGGAAAGTTCAGACGCTGATCTATTCATTAACACCAAAATATAGCATATCGGTTGAAAAATCAAGCCACAGCAATGCCGTAAAGGGAAAGAGTTTCCATAACCTGCCCCCAAAAATATAAGGAACCTGATAAAGATAAGTATTCTTATGAAAAGTACTACAAATTTGTATTTGACGTAAACTACAGACTGACAGCTACAAAATGAGACCAACATTTTGATAATCGAATGGGAATTGTGGCTACAGTGAACGATGAAAGCCAGAGGTCGAACAAGGAAATTTACATATTTTCGACAAATACATGTCTATGCCTCCTAAGCGTCATAAAAATTAGTATTTTCATGCAAATTGCTACATATTTGCACTTCGCACAAACTATACAAACGCAACTATAAGATAAGACCAAAATTTCAACAATCGGATTAAAATTACGGGCGCAGTAAGCAATCAAAGCTGAAAATCTGCACAAAAACTGCACGTGTTCTAGAAACAGCAATTTCTAGATATTTTGCCTCAAACATGTTCCGACCATCAAAATTCTAGTTTGGGGTAAACTTTCAAATTTAAACGTAAAAACGCGAAATTCGCACGCTTAAGGGGAGAAAAAGCCATTTAAAGTTTTGGGGAGTTGACACGTGCAAAATTGGGATTTTTCTGGCTTTCAACTACTAAACCCGCCCTTAAACTTTTGCCAAATACCACAAATTTATACTTTTTGGAAAGTTCAGACGCTGATCTATTCATTAACACCAAAATATAGCATATCGGTTGAAAAATCAAGCCACAGCAATCCCGTAAAGGGAAAAAGTTTCCATAACCTGCCCCCAAAAATAACAGGAACCTTATAAAAATTAGTATTCTTAAAAAAGTACTACAAATTTGTGTTTGGCGTAAACTACAGACTGACGGCTACAAAATGAGACCAACATTTTGATAATCGAATGGAAATTGTGGCTACAGTGAACGATGAAAGCCAGAAGTCGAACAAGGAAATTTACGTATTTTAGACAAATACATGTCTATGCCTCCTAAGCGTCATAAAAATTAGTATTTTCATGCAAATTGCTACATATGTATTTGCACTTGGCGCAAACTAAACAAACGCAACTATAAGATAAGACCAAAATTTCAACAATCGGACTAAAATTACGGGCACAGTAAGCAATCAAAGCTGAAAATCTGCACAAAAACTGCACGTGTTCTAGAAACAGCAATTTCTAGATATTTTGCCTGAAACATGTTCCGACCATCAAAACACTAGTTTGGGGCAAACTTTTAAATTAAAACGTAAAAACGCGAAATTCGCACGTTTAAGGGGAGAAAAAGCCATTTAAAGTTTCGGGGAGTTGACACGTGAAAAACTGGGATTTTTCTGGCTTTCAACTACTAAGCCCGCCCTTAAACTTTTGCCAAATACCACAAATTTATATTTTTTGGAAAATTCAGACGCTGATCTATTCATTAACACCAAAATATAGCATATCGGTTGAAAAATCAAGCCACAGCAATGCCGTAAAGGGAAAAAGTTTCCATAACCTGCCCCCAAAAATATAAGGAACCTTATAAAAATTAGTATTCTTATGAAAAGTACTACAAATTTGTATTTGACGTAAACTACAGACTGATGGCTACAAAATGAGACCAACATTTTGATAATCGAATGGAAATTGTGGCTACAGTGAACGATGAAAGCCAGAGGTCGAACAAGGAAATTTACGTATTTTAGACAAATACATGTCTATGCCTCCTAAGCGTCATAAAAATTAGTATTTTCATGCAAATTGCTACATATTTGCACTTGACGCAAACTAAACAAACGCAACTACAAGATAAGACCAAAATTTCAACAAT
The DNA here is from genome assembly GCA_963969285.1 of Odontomyia ornata. Lineage (NCBI taxonomy): Eukaryota > Metazoa > Arthropoda > Insecta > Diptera > Stratiomyidae > Odontomyia > Odontomyia ornata. The sequence goes on from OZ017738.1 coordinate 96,862,149, forward strand.
CGGACTAAAATTACGGGCACAGTAAGCAATCAAAGCTGAAAATCTGCACAAAAACTGCACGTGTTCTAGAAACAGCAATTTCTAGATATTTTGCCTAAAACATGTTCCGACCATCAAAACACTAGTTTGGGGCAAACTTTTAAATTAAAACGTAAAAACGTGAAATTCGCACGTTTGAGGGGAGAAAAAGCCATTTAAAGTTTTGGGGAGTTGACACGTGAAAAACTGGGATTTTTCTGGCTTTCAACTACTAAGCCCGCCCTTAAACTTTTGCCAAATACCACAAATTTATATTTTTCGGAAAGTTCAGACGCTGATCTATTCATTAACACCAAAATATAGCATATCGGTTGAAAAATCAAGCCACAGCAATGCCGTAAAGGGAAAAAGTTTCCATAACCTGCCCCCAAAAATATAAGGAACCTGATAAAGATAAGTATTCTTATGAAAAGTACTACAAATTTGTATTTGACGTAAACTACAGACTGACAGCCACAAAATGAGACCAACATTTTGATAATCGAATGGAAATTGTGGCTACAGTGAACGATGAAAGCCAGAGGTCGAACAAGGAAATTTACGTATTTTAGACAAATACATGTCTATGCCTCCTAAGCGTCATAAAAATTAGTATTTTCATGCAAATTGCTACATATTTGCACTTGACGCAAATTAAACAAACGCAACTATAAGATAAGACCAAAATTTCAACAATCGGACTAAAATTATAGGCATAGTAAGCAATCAAAGCTGAAAATCTGCACAAAAACTGCACTTGTTCTAGAAACAGCAATTTCTAGATATTTTGCCAAAAACATGTTCCGACCATCAAAACACTAGTTTGGCGTAAACTTTTAAATTGAAACGTAAAAACGCGAAATTCGCACGTTTAAGGGAGAAAAAGCCATTTAAAGTTTTGGGGAGTTGACACGTGAAAAACTGGGATTTTTCTGGCTTTCAACTACTAAACCCGCCCTCAAACTTTTGCCAAATACCACAAATTTATATTTTTTGGAAAGTTCAGACGCTGATCTATTCACTAACACCAAAATATTGCATATCGGTTGAAAAATCAAGCCACAGCAATGCCGTAAAGGGAAAAAGTTTCCATAACCTGCCCCCAAAACTATAAGGAACCTTATAAAAATTAGTATTCTTATGAAAAGTACTACAAATTTGTATTTGACGTAAACAACAGACTGACAGCTACAAAATGAGACCAACATTTTGATAATCGAATGGAAATTGTGGCTACAGTGAACGATGAAAGCCAGAGGTCGAACAAGGAAATTTACGTATTTTAGACAAATACATGTCTATGCCTCCTAAGCGTCATAAAAATTAGTATTTTCATGCAAATTGCTACATATTTGCACTTGACGCAAACTGAGCAAACGCAACTACAAAATTAGACCAAAATTTCAACAATCGGACTAAAATTACGGGCACAGTAAGCAATCGAAGCTGAAAATCTGCACAAAATCTGCACGTGTTCTAGAAACAGCAATTTCTGGATATTTCGCCTAAAACATGTTCCGACAATCAAAACTCTAGTTTGGGGTAAACTTTTAAATTAAAACGTAAAAACGCGAATTTCGCACGTTTAAGGGGAGAAAAAGCCATTTAAAGTTTTGGGGAGTTGACACGTGAAAAATTGGGATTTTTCTGGCTTTCAACTACTAAACCCGCCCTTAAACTTTTGCCAAATACCACAAATTTATACTTTTTGGAAAATTCACACGCTGATCTATTTATTAACACCAAACTATAGCACATCGGTTGAAAGATCAAGCCACAGCAATGCCGTAAAGGGAAAAAGTTTCCATAACCTGCCCCCAAAAATATATGGAACCGTATGAAAATTAGTATTCTTATGAAAAGTAGTACAAATTTATATTTGACGTAAACTACAGACTGACAGCTACAAAATGAGACCAACATTTTGATAATCGAATGGAAATTGTGGCTACAGTGAACGATGAAAGCCAGAGGTCGAACAAGGAAATTTACGTATTTTAGACAAATACATGTCTATGCCTCCTAAGCGTCATAAAAATTAGTATTTTCATGCAAATTGCTACATATTTGCACTTGACGCAAACTTAAAAAACGCAACTATAAGATAAGACCAAAATTTCAACAATCGGATTAAAATTACGGGCACAGTAAGCAATCAAAGCTGAAAATCTGCACAAAAACTGCACGTGTTCTAGAAACAGCAATTTCTAGATATTTTGCTTAAAACATGTTCCGACCATCAAAACGCTAGTTTGGGGTGGACTTTTAAATTAAAACGTAAAAACGCGAAATTCGCACGTTTAAGGGGAGAAAAAGCCATTTAAAGTTTTGGGGAGTTGACACGTGAAAAATTGGGATTTTCTGGCTTTCAACTACTAAGCCCGCCCTTAAACTTTTGCCAAATACCACAAATTTATACTTTTTGGAGAGTTCAGACGCTGATCTATTCATTAACACCAAAATATAGCATATCGGTGGAAAAATCAAGCCACAGCAATGCCGTAAAGGGAAAAAGTTTCCATAACCTGACCCCAAAAATATAAGGAACCTTATAAAAATTAGTATTCTTATGAAAAGTACTACAAACAAGGAAATTTACGTATTTTAGACAAATACATGTCTATGCCTCCTAAGCGTCATAAAAATTAGTATTTTCATGCAAATTGCTACATATTTGCACTTGACGCAAACTAAACAAACGCAACTATAAGATAAGACCAAAATTTTAACAATCGGATTAAAATTACGGGCACAGTAAGCAATCAAAGCTGAAAATCTGCACAAAAACTCCACGTGTTCTAGAAACAGCAATTTCTAGATATTTTGCCTAAAACATGTTCCGACCATCAAAACACTAGTTTGGGGTAAACTTTTAAATTTAAACGTAAAAACGCGAAATTCGCACGTTTAAGGGGAGAAAAAGCCATTTAAAGTTTTGGAGAGTTGACACGTGAAAAATTGGGATTTTTCTGGCTTTCAACTACTAAACCCGCCCTTAAACTTTTGCCAAATACCACAAATTTATACTTTTTGGAAAATTCACACGCTGATCTATTCATTAACACCAAACTATAGCACATCGGTTGAAAAATCAAGCCACAGCAATGCCGTAAAGGGAAAAAGTTTCCATAACCTGCCCCCAAAAATATAAGGAACCTTATAAAAATTAGTATTCTTTTGAAAAGTACTACAAATTTGTATTTGACGTAAACAACAGACTGACAGCTACAAAATGAGACCAACATTTTGATAATCGAATGGAAATTGTGGCTACAGTGAACGATGAAAGCCAGAGGTCGAACAAGGAAATTTACGTATTTTAGACAAATACATGTCTATGCCTCCTAAGCGTCATAAAAATTAGTATTTTCATGCAAATTGCTACATATTTGCACTTGACAAAAACTGAGCAAACGCAACTACAAAATTAGACCAAAATTTCAACAATCGGACTAAAATTACGGGCACAGTAAGCAATCGAAGCTGAAAATCTGCACAAAATCTGCACGTGTTCTAGAAACAGCAATTTCTGGATATTTCGCCTAAAACATGTTCCGACAATCAAAACACTAGTTTGGGGTAAACTTTTAAATTAGAACGTAAAAACGCGAAATTCGCACGTTTAAGGGGAGAAAAAGCCATTTAAAGTTTTGGAGAGTTGACACGTGAAAAATTGGGATTTTTCTGGCTTTCAACTACTAAACCCGCCCTTAAACTTTTGCCAAATACCACAAATTTATACTTTTTGGAAAATTCACACGCTGATCTATTCATTAACACCAAACTATAGCACATCGGTTGAAAAATCAAGCCACAGCAATGCCGTAAAGGGAAAAAGTTTCCATAACCTGCCCCCAAAAATATATGGAACCTTATGAAAATTAGTATTCTTATGAAAAGTAGTACAAATTTATATTTAACGTAAACTACAGACTGACAGCTACAAAATGAGACCAACATTTTGATAATCGAATGGAAATTGTGGCTACAGTGAACGATGAAAGCCAGAGGTCGAACAAGGAAATTTACGTATTTTAGACAAATACATGTCTATGCCTCCTAAGCGTCATAAAAATTAGTATTTTCATGCAAATTGCTACATATTTGCACTTGACGCAAACTGAACAAACGCAACTATAAGATAAGACCAAAATTTCAACAATCGGATTAAAATAAGGGGCACAGTAAGCAATCAAAGCTGGAAATCTGCACAAAAACTGCACGTGTTCTAGAAACAGCAATTTCTAGATATTTTGCCTAAAACATGTTCCGACCATCAAAACACTAGTTTGGGTAAACTTTTTAATCATAACGTAAAAACGCGAAATTCGCACGTTTAAGGGGAGAAAAAGCCATTTAAAGTTTCGGGGAGTTGACACGTGAAAAACTGGGATTTTTCTGGCTTTCAACTACTAAACCCGCCCTCAAACTTTTGCCAAATACCCCAAATTTATATTTTTTGGAAAGTTCAGACGCTGATCTATTCATTAACACCAAAATATAGCATATCGGTTGAAAAATCAAGCCACAGCAATGCCGTAAAGGGAAAAAGTTTCCATAACCTGCCCCCAAAAATATAAGGAACCTGATATAGATAAGTATTCTTATGAAAAGTACTACAAATTTGTATTTCACGTAAACTACAGACTGACAGCTACAAAATGAGACCAACATTTTGATAATCGAATGGAAATTGTGGCTACAGTGAACGATGAAAGCCAGAGGTCGAACAAGGAAATTTACGTATTTTAGACAAATACATGTCTATGCCTCCTAAGCGTCATAAAAATTAGTATTTTCATGCAAATTGCTACATATTTGCACTTCGCGCAAACTGAACAAACGCAACTATAAGATAAGACCAAAATTTCAACAATCGGTTTAAAATTACGGGCGCAGTAAGCAATCAAAGCTGAAAATCTGCACAAAAACTGCACGTATTCTAGAAACAGCAATTTCTAGATATTTTGCCTAAAACATGTTCCGACCATCAAAACACTAGTTTGGGGTAAACTTTTAAGTTATAACGTAAAAACGCGAAATTCGCACGATTAAGGGGAGAAAAAGGCATTTAAAGTTTTGGGGAGTTGACACGTGAAAAATTGGGATTTTTCTGGCTTTCAACTACTAAACCCGCCCTTAAACTTTTGCCAAATACCACAAATTTATACTTTTTGGAAAGTTCAGACGCTGATCTATTCATTAACACCAAAATATAGCACATCGTTTGAAAAATCAAGCCACAGCAATGCCGTAAAGGGAAAAAGTTTCCATAGCCTGCCCCCAAAAATAACAGGAACCCTATAAAGATTAGTATTCTTATGAAAAGTACTACAAATTTGTATTTGGCGTAAACTACAGACTGACAGCTGCAAAATGAGACCAACATTTTGATAATCGAATGGAAATTGTGGCTACAGTGAACGATGAAAGCCAGAGGTCGAACAAGGAAATTTACGTATTTTAGACAAATACATGTCTATGCCTCCTAAGCGTCATAAAAATTAGTATTTTCATGCAAATTGCTACATATTTGCACTTCGCGCAAACTAAACAAACGCAACTATAAGATAAGACCAAAATTTCAACAATCGGATTAAAATTACGGAGCCAGTAAGCAATCAAAGCTGAAAATCTGCACAAAAACTGCACATGTTTTAGAAACAGCAATTTCTAGATATTTTGCCTAAAACATGTTCCGATCATCAAAACACTAGTTTCGGGTAAACTTTTAAATTAAAACGTAAAAACGCGAAATTCGCACGTTTAAGGGGAGAAAAAGCCATTTAAAGTTTTGGGGAGTTGACACGTGAAAAACTGGGATTTTTCTGGCTTTCAACTACTAAACCCGCCCTTACACTTTTGCCAAATACCACGAATATATTTTTTTTTAGAAAATTCAGACGCTGATCTGTTCACTAACACCAAAATATAGCATATCGGTTGAAAAATCAAGCCACAGCAATGCCGTAAAGGGAAAAAGTTTCCATAACCTGCCCCCAAAACTATAAGGAACCTTATAAAAATTAGTATTCTTATGAAAAGTACTACAAATTTGTATTTGACGTAAACAACAGACTGACAGCTACAAAATGAGACCAACATTTTGATAATCGAATGGAAATTGTGGCTACAGTGAACGATGAAAGCCAGAGGTCGAACAAGGAAATTTACGTATTTTAGACAAATACATGTCTATGCCTCCTAAGCGTCATAAAAATTAGTATTTTCATGCAAATTGCTACATATTTGCACTTGACGCAAACTAAACAAACGCAACTATAAGATAAGACCAAAATTTCAAAAATCGGATTAAAATTACGGGCACAGTAAGCAATCAAAGCTGAAAATCTGCACAAAAACTGCACGTGTTTTAGAAACAGCAATTTCTAGATATTTTGCCTAAAACACTAGTTTGAAGTAAACTTTTAAATTTAAACGTAAAAACGCGAAATTCGCACGTTTAAGGGGAGAAAAAAGCATTTAAAGTTTTGGGGAGTTGACACGTGAAAAATTGGGATTTTTCTGGCTTTCAACTACTAAACCCGCCCTTAAACTTTTGCCAAATACCACAAATTTATACTTTTTGGAAAGTTCAGATGCTGATCTATTCATTAACACCAAAATATAGCACATCGTTTGAAAAATCAAGCCACAGCAATGCCGTAAAGGGAAAAAGTTTCCATAGCCTGCCCCCAAAAATAACAGGAACCCTATAAAGATTAGTATTCTTATGAAAAGTACTACAAATTTGTATTTGGCGTAAACTACAGACTGACAGCTGCAAAATGAGACCAACATTTTGATAATCGAATGGAAATTGTGGCTACAGTGAACGATGAAAGCCAGAGGTCGAACAAGGAAATTTACTTTTTTTAAGACAAATACATGTCTATGCCTCCTAAGCGCCATCAAAATTAGTATTTTCATGCAAATTGCTACATATTTGCACTTGACGCAAACTAAACAAACGCAACTATAAGATAAGACCAAAATTTCAACAGTCGGATTAAAATTACGGGCACAGTAAGCAATCAAAGCTGAAAATCTGCACAAAACTGCACGTGTTCTAGAAACAGCAACTTTTAGATATTTTGCCTAAAACATGTTCCGACCATCAAAACACTAGTTTGGGGTAAACTTTTAAATTAAAACGTAAAAACGCGAAATTCGCACGTTTAAGGGGAGAAAAAGCCATTTAAAGTTTTGGGGAGTTGACACGTGAAAAATTGGGATTTTCTGGCTTTCAACTACTAAACCTGCCCTTAAACTTTTTTCAAATACCACAAATTTATATTTTTTGGAAAATTCAGACGCTGGTTTATTCATTAACACCAAAATATAGGATATCGGTTGAAAAATCAAGCCACAGCAATGCCGTAAAGGGAAAAGGTTACCATAACCTGCCCCCAAAAATATAAGGAACCTTATAAAGATAAGTATTCTTATGAAAAGTACTACAAATTTGTATTTGACGTAAAATACAGACTGACAGCTACAAAATGAGACCAACATTTTGATAATCGAATGGAAATTGTGGCTACAGTGAACGATGAAAGCCAGAGGTCGAACAAGGAAATTTACGTATTTAAGACAAATACATGTCTATGCCTCCTAAGCGTCATAAAAATTAGTATTTTCATGCAAATTGGTACATATTTGCACTTGACGCAAACAAAACAAACGCAACTATAAGATAAGACCAAAATTTCAACAATCGGATTAAAATTACGGGCACAGTAAGCAATCAAAGCTGAAAATCTGCACAAAAACTGCATGTGTTCTAGAAACAGCAATTTCTAGATATTTTGCCTAAAACATCAAAACACTAGTTTGAAGTTAACTTTTAAATTTAAACGTAAAAACGCGAAATTCGCACGTTTAAGGGGAGAAAAAGCCATTTAAAGTTTTGGGGAGTTGACACGTGAAAAATTGGGATTTTCTGGCTTTCAACTACTAAACCCGCCCTTAAACTTTTGCCAAATACCACAAATTTATACTTTTTGGAAAGTTCAGACGCTGATCTATTCATTAACATCAAAATATAGCACATCGGTTGAAAAATCAAGCCACAGCAATGCCGTAGAGGGAAAAAGTTTCCATAACCTGCCCCCAAAAATATAAGGAACCTTATAAAAATTAGTATTCTTATGAAAAGTACTACAAATTTGTATTTGACGTAAACTACAGACTGACAGCTACAAAATGAGACCAACATTTTGATAATCGAATGGAAATTGTGGCTACAGTGAACGATGAAAGCCAGAGGTCGAACAAGGAAATTTACGTATTTTAGACAAATACATGTCTATGCCTCCTAAGCGTCATAAAAATTAGTATTTTCATGCAAATTGCTACATATTTGCACTTCACGCAAACTGAACAAACGCAACTATAAGATAAGACCAAAATTTCAACAATCGGATTAAAATTACGGGCGCAGTAAGCAATCAAAGCTGAAAATCTGCACAAAAACTGCACGTATTCTAGAAACAGCAATTTCTAGATATTTTGCCTAAAACATGTTCCGACCATCAAAACACTAGTTTGGGGTAAACTTTTAAGTTATAATGTAAAAACGCGAAATTCGCACGATTAAGGGGAGAAAAAGGCATTTAAAGTTTTGGGGAGTTGACACGTGAAAAATTGGGATTTTTCTGGCTTTCAACTACTAAACCCGCCCTTAAACTTTTGCCAAATACCACAAATTTATATTTTTTGGAAAGTTCAGACGCTGATCTATTCATTAACACCAAAATATAGCATATCGGTTGAAAAATCAAGCCACAGCAATGCCGTAAAGGGAAAAAGTTTCCATAACCTGCCCCCAAAACTATAAGGAACCTTATAAAAATTAGTATTCTTATGAAAAGTACTACAAATTTGTATTTGACGTAAACAACAGACTGACAGCTACAAAATGAGACCAACATTTTGATAATCGAATGGAAATTGTGGCTACAGTGAACGATGAAAGCCAGAGGTCGAACAAGGAAATTTACGTATTTTAGACAAATACATGTCTATGCCTCCTAAGCGTCATAAAAATTAGTATTTTCATGCAAATTGCTACATATTTGCACTTGACGCAAACTAAACAAACGCAACTATAAGATAAGACCAAAATTTCAAAAATCGGATTAAAATTACGGGCACAGTAAGCAATCAAAGCTGAAAATCTGCACAAAAACTGCACGTGTTTTAGAAACAGCAATTTCTAGATATTTTGCCTAAAACACTAGTTTGAAGTGAACTTTTAAATTTAAACGTAAAAACGCGAAATTCGCACGTTTAAGGGGAGAAAAAAGCATTTAAAGTTTTGGGGAGTTGACACGTGAAAAATTGGGATTTTCTGGCTTTCAACTACTGAACCCGGCCTTAAACTTTTGCCAAATACCACAAATTTATACTTTTTGGAAAGTCCAGATGCTGATCTATTCATTAACACCAAAATATAGCACATCGTTTGAAAAATCAAGCCACAGCAATGCCGTAAAGGGAAAAAGTTTCCATAGCCTGCCCCCAAAAATAACAGGAACCCTATAAAGATTAGTATTCTTATGAAAAGTACTACAAATTTGTATTTGGCGTAAACTACAGACTGACAGCTGCAAAATGAGACCAACATTTTGATAATCGAATGGAAATTGTGGCTACAGTGAACGATGAAAGCCAGAGGTCGAACAAGGAAATTTACTTTTTTTAAGACAAATACATGTCTATGCCTCCTAAGCGCCATCAAAATTAGTATTTTCATGCAAATTGCTACATATTTGCACTTGACGCAAACTAAACAAACGCAACTATAAGATAAGACCAAAATTTCAACAGTCGGATTAAAATTACGGGCACAGTAAGCAATCAAAGCTGAAAATCTGCACAAAACTGCACGTGTTCTAGAATTAGCAACTTTTAGATATTTTGCCTAAAACATGTTCCGACCATCAAAACACTAGTTTGGGGTAAACTTTTAAATTAAAACGTAACAACGCGAAATTCGCACGTTTAAGGGGAGAAAAAGCCATTTAAAGTTTTGGGGAGTTGACACGTGAAAAACTGGGATTTTCTGGCTTTCAACTACTAAACCTGCCCTTAAACTTTTTTCAAATAACACAAATTTATATTTTTTGGAAAATTCAGGCGCTGGTTTATTCATTAACACCAAAATATAGGATATCGGTTGAAAAATCAAGCCACAGCAATGCCGTAAAGGGAAAAGGTTACCATAACCTGCCCCCAAAAATATAAGGAACCTTATAAAGATAAGTATTCTTATGAAAAGTACTACAAATTTGTATTTGACGTAAACTACAGACTGACAGCTACAAAATGAGACCAACATTTTGATAATCGAATGGAAATTGTGGCTACAGTGAACGATGAAAGCCAGAGGTCGAACAAGGAAATTTACGTATTTAAGACAAATACATGTCTATGCCTCCTAAGCGTCATAAAAATTAGTATTTTCATGCAAATTGGTACATATTTGCACTTGACGCAAACTAAACAAACGCAACTATAAGATAAGACCAAAATTTCAACAATCGGATTAAAATTACGGGCACAGTAAGCAATCAAAGCTGAAAATCTGCACAAAAACTGCATGTGTTCTAGAAACAGCAATTTCTAGATATTTTGCCTAAAACATCAAAACACTAGTTTGAAGTTAACTTTTAAATTTAAACGTAAAAACGCGAAATTCGCACGTTTAAGGGGAGAAAAAGCCATTTAAAGTTTTGGGGAGTTGACACGTGAAAAATTGGGATTTTTCTGGCTTTCAACTACTAAACCCGCCCTTAAACTTTTGCCAAATACCACAAATTTATACTTTTTGGAAAGTTCAGACGCTGATCTATTCATTAACATCAAAATATAGCACATCGGTTGAAAAATCAAGCCACAGCAATGCCGTAAAGGGAAAAAGTTTCCATAACCTGCCCCCAAAAATATAAGGAACCTTATAAAAATTAGTATTCTTATGAAAAGTACTACAAATTTGTATTTGACGTAAACTACAGACTGACAGCTACAAAATGAGACCAACATTTTGATAAGCGAATGGAAATTGTGGCTACAGTGAACGATGAAAGCCACAGGTCGAACAAGGAAATTTACGTATTTTAGACAAATACATGTCTATGCCTCCTAAGCGTCATAAAAATTAGTATTTTCATGCGAATTGCTACATATTTGCACTTGACGCAAACTAAACAAACGCAACTATAAGATAAGACCAAAATTTCAAGAATCGGACTAAAATTACGGGCACAGTAAGCAATCAAAGCTGAAAATCTGCACAAAAACTGCACGTATTTTCGAAACAGCAATTTCTAGATATTTTGCCTAAAACATGTTCCGACCATCAAAACTCTAGTTTGGGGTGAACTTTTAAATTAAAACGTAAAAACGCGAAATTCGCACGTTTAAGGGGAGAAAAAGCCATTTAAAGTTTTGGGGAGTTGACACGTGAAAAATTGGGATTTTTTTGGCTTTCAACTACTAAACCCGCCCTTAAACTTTTGCCAAATACCACAAATTTATACTTTTTGGAAAATTCAGACGCTGATCTATTCATTAACATCAAAATATAGCACATCGTTTGAAAAATCAAGCCACAGCAATGCCGTAGAGGGAAAAAGTTTCCATAGCCTGCCCCCAAAACTAACAGGAACCTTATAAAAATTAGTATTCTTTTGAAAAGTACTACAAATTTGTATTTGACGTAAGCTACAGACTGACAGCTACAAAATGAGACCAACATTTTGATAATCGAATGGAAATTGTGGCTACAGTGAACGATGAAAGCCAGTGGTCGAACAAGGAAATTTACGTATTTTAGACAAATACATGTCTATGCATCCTAAGCGTCATAAAAATTAGTATTTTCATGCAAATTGCTACATATTTGCACTTGACGCAAACTAAACAAACGCAACTATAAGATACGACCAAAATTTCAACAATCGGATTAAAATTACGGGCACAGTAAGCAATCAAAGCTGAAAATCTGCACAAAAACTGCACGTGTTCTAGAAACAGCAAATTCTAGATATTTTGCCTAAAACATGTTCCGACCATCAAAACACTAGTTTGGGGTAAACTTGTAAATTTCAACGTAAAAACGCGAAATTCGCACGTTTAAGGGGAGAAAAAGCCATTTAAAGTTTTGGGGAGTTGACACGTGAACACGTGAAAAATTGAGATTTTTCTGGCTCTCAACTACTAAGCCCACCCTTAAACTTTTGCCAAATACCACAAATTTATATTTTTTGGGAAATTCAGACTCTGATCTATTCATTAACACCAAAATATAGCAGATCGGTTGAAAAATCAAGCCGCAGCAATGCCGTAAAGGGAAAAAGTTTCCATAACCTGCCCCCAAAAATAACAAGAACCTGATAAAGATTAGTATTCTTATGAAAAGTACTACAAATTTGTATTTGACGTAAACTACAGACTGACAGCTACAAAATGAGACCAACATTTTGATAATCGAATGGAAATTGTGGCTACAGTGAACGATGATAGCCAGTGGTCGAACAAGGAAATTTACGTATTTTAGACAAATACATGTCTATGCCTCCTGAGCGTCATAAAAATTAGTATTTTCATGCAAATTGCTACATATTTGCACTTGACGCAAACTAAACAAACGCAACTATAAGATAAGACCAAAATTTCAACAGTCGGATTAAAATTACTTGCACAGTAAGCAATCAAAGCTGAACATCTGCACAAAAACTGCACGTGTTCTAGAAACAGCAATTTCTAGATATTTTGCCTCAAACATGTTCCGACCATCAAAACTCTCGTTTGGGGTAAACTTTTAAATTAAAACGTAAAAACGCGAAATTCGCACGTTTAAGGGGAGGAAAAGCCATTTAAAGTTTTGGGGAGTTGACACGTGAAAAACTGGGATTTTTCTGGCTTTCAACTACTAAACCCGCCCTCAAACTTTTGCCAAATACCACAAATTTATACTTTTTGGAAAGTTCAGACGCTGATCTATTCATTAACATCAAAATATAGCACATCGGTTGAAAAATCAAGCCACAGCAATGCCGTAAAGGGAAAAAGTTTCCATAACCTGCCCCCAAAAATATAAGGAACCTTATAAAAATTAGTATTCTTATGAAAAGTACTACAAATTTGTATTTGACGTAAACTACAGACTGACAGCTACAAAATGAGACCAACATTTTGATAATCGAATGGAAATTGTGGCTACAGTGAACGATGAAAGCCAGAGGTCGAACAAGGAAATTTACGTATTTTAGACAAATACATGTCTATGCCTCCTGAGCGTCATAAAAATTAGTATTTTCACGAAAATTGCTACATATTTGCACTTGACGCAAACTAAACAAACGCAACTATAAGATAAGACCAAAATTTCAACAGTCGGATTAATATTACGGAGCCAGTAAGCAATCAAAGCTGAAAATCTGCACAAAAACTCCACGTGCTCTAGAAACAGCAATTTCTAGATATTTTGCCTAAAACATGTTCCGACCATCAAGACACTAGTTTGGGGTAAACTTTTAAATTAAAACGTAAAAACGCGAAATTCGCACGTTTAAGGGGAGAAAAAGCCATGGAGTTGACACGTGAAAAATTGGGATTTTTCTGGCTTTCAACTACTAAACCCGCCCTTAAACTTTTGCCAAATACCACAAATTTATATTTTTTGGAAAACTCGGACGCTGATCTATTCATTAACACCAAAATATAGGATATCGGTTGAAAAATCAAGCCACAGCAATGCCGTACAGGGAAAAAGTTTCCATAACCTGCCCCCAAATATAACAGGAACCTTATAAAGATTAGTATTCTTATGAAAAGTACAACAAATTTTATTTGACGTAAACTATAGACTGACAGCCACAAAATGAGACCAACATTTTGATAATCGAATGGAAATTGTGGCTACAGTGAACGATGAAAGCCAGAGGTCGAACAAGGAAATTTACGTATTTTCGACAAATACATGTCTATGCCTCCTAAGCGTCATAAAAATTAGTATTTTCATGCAAATTGCTACATATTTGCACTTGACGCAAACAAAACACACGCAACTATAAGACAAGATCAAAATTTCAACAGTCGGATTAAAATTACGGGCACAGTAAGCAATCAAAGCTGAAAATCTGCACAAAAACTGCATGTGTTCTAGAAACAGCAATTTCTAGATATTTTGCCTCAAACATGTTCCGACCATCAAAACTCTAGTTTGGGGTAAACTTTTAAATTAAAACGTAAAAACGCGAAATTCGCACGTTTAAGGGGAGAAAAAGCCATTTAAAAATTTGGGGAGTTGACACGTGAAAAATTGGGATTTTTCTGGCTTTCAACTACTAAACCCGCCCTTAAACTTTTGCCAAATACCACAAATTTATACTTTTCGGAAAGTTCACACGCTGATCTATTCATTAACACAAAAATATAGCAAATCGGTTCAAAAATCAAGCCGCAGCAATGCCGTAAAGGGAAAAAGTTTCCATAACCTGCCCCCAAAAATAAAAGCAACCTTATAAAGATTAGTATTCTTATGGAACGTACTACAAATTTGTATTTGACGTAAGCTACAGACTGACAGCTACAAAATGAGACCAACATTTTGATAATCGAATGGAAATTGTGGCTACAGTGAACGATGAAAGCCAGTGGTCGAACAAGGAAATTTACGTATTTTAGACAAATACATGTCTATGCCTCCTAAGCGTCATAAAAATTAGTATTTTCATGCAAACTGCTACATATTTGCACTTCGCGCAAACTAAACAAACGCAACTATAAGATAAGACCAAAATTTCAACAGTCGGATTAAAATTACGGGCACAGTTAGCAATCAAAACTGAAAATCTGCACAAAAACTGCACGTGTTCTAGAAACAGCAATTTCTAGATATTTTGCCTAAAACATGTTCTGACCATCAAAACTCTAGTTTGGGGTAAACTTTTAAATTAAAACGTAAAAACGCGAAATTCGCACGTTTAAGGGGAGAAAAAGCCATTTAAAGTTTTGGGGAGTTGACACGTGAAAAATTGGGATTTTTCTGGCTTTCAACTACTAAACCCGCCCTTAAACTTTTGCCAAATACCACAAATTTATACTTTTTGGAAAGTTCAGACGCTGATCTATTCATTAACACCAAAATATAGCACATCGGTTGAAAAATCAAGCCACAGCAATGCCGTGAAGGGAAAAAGTTTCCATAAACTGCCCCCAAAAATAACAGGAACCTTATAAAGATTAGTATTCTTATGAAAAGTACTACAAATTTGTATTTGACGTAAACTACAGACTGACAGCTACAAAATGAGACCAACATTTTGATAATCGAATGGAAATTGTGGCTACAGTGATCGATGAAAGCCAGAGGTCGAACAAGGAAATTTACGTATTTTAGACAAATACATGTCTATGCCTCCTAAGCGTCATAAAAATTAGTATTTTCATGCAAATTGCTACATATTTGCACTTGACGCAAACTTAACAAACGCAACTATAAGATAAGACCAAAATTTCAACAATCGGATTAAAATTACGGGCACAGTAAGCAATCAAAGCTGAAAATCTGCACGAAAACTGCACGTGTTCTAGAAACAGCAATTTCTAGATCTTTTGCCTCAAACATGTTCCGACCATCAAAACACTAGTTTGGGGTAAACTTTTAAATTAAAACGTAAAACGCGAAATTCGCACGTTTAAGGGGAGAAAAAGCCATTGAATGTTTTGGGGAGTTGACACGTGAAAAATTGGGATTTTTCTGGCTTTCAACTACTAAGCCCGCCCTTAGACTTTTGCCAAATACCACAAATTTATACTTTTTGGAAAGTTCAGACGCTGATCTATTCATTAACACCAAAATATAGCACATCGGTTGAAAAATCAAGCCGCAGCAATGCCGTAAAGGGAAAAAGTTTCCATAACCTGCCCCCAAAAATGACAGAAACCTTATAAAGATAAGTATTCTTATGAAAAGTACTACAAATTTGTATTTGACGTAAGCTACAGACTGACAGCTACAAAATGAGACCAACATTTTGATAATCGAATGGAAATTGTGGCTACAGTGAACGATGAAAGCCAGTGGTCGAACAAGGAAATTTACGTATTTTAGACAAATACATGTCTATGCCTCCTAAGCGTCATAAAAATTAGTATTTTCATGCAAACTGCTACATATTTGCACTTCGCGCAAACCAAACAAACGCAACTATAAGATAAGACCAAAATTTCAACATTCGGATTAAAATTACGGGCACAGTAAGCAATCAAAGCTGAAAATCTGCACAAAAACTGCACGTGTTCTAGAAACAGCAATTTCTAGATATTTTGCCTCAAACATGTTCCGACCATCAAAACACTAGTTTGGGGTAAACTTTTAAATTGAAACGTAAAAACGCGAAATTCGCACGTTTAAGGGGAGAAAAAGCCATTTAAAGTTTTGGGGAGTTGACACGTGAAAAATTGGGATTTTTCTGGCTTTCAACTACTAAGCCCGCCCTTAGACTTTTGCCAAATACCACAAATTTATACTTTTTGGAAAGTTCAGACGCTGATCTATTCATTAACACCAAAATATAGCACATCGGTTGAAAAATCAAGCCACAGCAATGCCGTAAAGGGAAAAAGTTTCCATAACCTGCCCCCAAAAATAACAGGAACCTTATAAAGATTAGTATTCTTATGAAAAGTACTACAAATTTGTATTTGACGTAAACTACAGACTGACAGCTACAAAATGAGACCAACATTTTGATAATCGAATGGAAATTGTGGCTACAGTGATCGATGAAAGCCAGAGGTCGAACAAGGAAATTTACGTATTTTAGACAAATACATGTCTATGCCTCCTAAGCGTCATAAAAATAAGTATTTTCATGCAAATTGCTACATATTTGCACTTGACGCAAACTAAACAAACGCAACTATAAGATAAGACCAAAATTTCAACAGTCGGATTAAAATTACGGGCACAGTAAGCAATCAAAGCTGAAAATCTGCACAAAAACTGCACGTGTTCTAGAAACAGCAATTTCTAGATATTTTGCCAAAAACATGTTCCGACCATCAAAACTCTGGTTTCGGGTAAACTTTTAAGTTTAAACGTAAAAACGCGAAATTCGCACGTTTAAGGGGAGAAAAAGCCATTTAAAGTTTTGGGGAGTTGACACGTGAAAAATTGGGATTTTTCTGGCTTTCAACTACTAAACCCGCCCTCAAACTTTTGCCAAATACCACAAATTTATGATTTTTGGTAAGTTCAGACGCTGATCTATTCATTAACACCAAAATATAGCACATCGGTTGAAAAATCAAGCCACAGCAATGCCGTAGAGGGAAAAAGTTTCCATAACCTGCCCCCAAAAATAACAGGAACCTTATAAAAATTAGTATTCTTGTGAAAAGTACTACAAATTTGTACTTGACGTAAACTACAGACTGACAGCTTCAAAATAATACCAACATTTTGATAATCGAATGGAAATTGTGGCTACAGTGAACGATGAAAGCCAGAGGTCGAACAAGGAAATTTACGTATTTTAGACAAATACATGTCTATGCCTCCTAAGCGTCATAAAAATTAGTATTTTCATGCAAATTGCTACATATTTGCACTTGACGCAAACTAAACACACGCAACTATAAGACAAGATCAAAATTTCAACAGTCGGATTAAAATTACGGGCACAGTAAGCAATCAAAGATGAAAATCTGCACAAAAACTGCATGTGTTCTAGAAACAGCAATTTCTAGATATTTTGCCTCAAACATGTTCCGACCATCAAAACTCTAGTTTAGGGTAAACTTTTAAATTAAAACGTAAAAACGCGAAATTCGCACGTTTAAGGGGAGAAAAAGCCATTTAAAGTTTTGGGGAGTTGACACGTGAAAAATTGGGATTTTTCTGGCTTTCAACTACTAAACCCGCCCTTAAACTTTTGCCAAATACCACAAATTTATACTTTTCGGAAAGTTCACACGCTGATCTATTCATTAACACCAAAATATAGCACATCGGTTCAAAAATCAAGCCGCAGCAATGCCGTAAAGGGAAAAAGTTTCCATAACCTGCCCCCAAAAATATAAGGAACCTTATAAAGATTAGTATTCTTATGGAAAGTACTACAAACTTGTATTTGACGTAAGCTACAGACTGACAGCTAGAAAGTTCAGACGCTGATCTATTCATTAACACCAAAATATAGCACATCGGTTGAAAAATCAAGCCACAGCAATGCCGTGAAGGGAAAAAGTTTCCATAACCTGCCCCCAAAAATAACAGGAACCTTATAAAGATTAGTATCCTTATGAAAAGTACTACAAATTTGTATTTGACGTTAACTACAGACTGACAGCTACAAAATGAGACCAACATTTTGATAATCGAATGGAAATTGTGGCTACAGTGAACGATGAAAGCCAGAGGTCGAACAAGGAAATTTACGTATTTTAGACAAATACATGTCTTTGCCCCCTAAGCGTCATAAAAATTAGTATTTTCATGCAAATTGCTACATATTTGCACTTGACGCAGACTAAACAAACGTAACTATAAGATAAGACCAAAATTTCAACAATCGGATTAAAATTACGGGCACAGTAAGCAATCAAAGCTGAATATCTGCACAAAAACTGCACGTGTTCTAGAAACAGCAATTTCTAGATCTTTTGCCTCAAACATGTTCCGACCATCAAAACGCTAGTTTGGGGTTAACTTTCAAATTAAAACGTAAAACGCGAAATTCGCACGTTTAAGGGGAGAAAAAGCCATTTAATGTTTTGGGGAGTTGACACGTGAAAAATTGGGAATTTTCTGGCTTTCAACTACTAAACCCGCCCTTAAACTTTTGCCAAATACCACAAATTTATATTTTTCGGGAAGTTCAGACGCTGATTTATTCATTAACACCAAAATATAGCACATCGGTTGAAAAATCAAGCCGCAGCAATGCCGTAAAGGGAAAAAGTTTCCATAACCTGCCCTCAAAAATGACAGGAACCTTATAAAGATTAGTATTCTTATGAAAAGTACTACAAATTTGTATTTGACGTAAGCTACAGACTGACAGCTACAAAATGAGACCAACATTTTGATAATCGAATGGAAATTGTGGCTACAGTGAACGATGAAAGCCAGTGGTCGAACAAGGAAATTTACGTATTTTAGACAAATACATGTCTATGCCTCCTCAGCGTCATAAAAATTAGTATTTGCACTTGACGCAGACTAAACAAACGTAACTATAAGATAAGACCAAAATTTCAACAATCGGATTAAAATTACGGGCACAGTAAACAATCAAAGCTGAAAATCTGCACAAAAACTGCACGTGTTCTAGAAACAGCAATTTCTAGATCTTTTGCCTCAAACATGTTCCGACCATCAAAACACTAGTTTGGGGTAAACTTTTAAATTAAAACGTAAAACGCGAAATTCGCACGTTTAAGGGGAGAAAAAGCCATTTAAAGTTTTGGGGAGTTGACACGTGAAAAATTGGGAATTTTCTGGCTTTCAACTACTAAACCCTCCCTTAAACTTTTGCCAAATACCACTAATTTATATTTTTCGGGAAGTTCACACGCTGATCTATTCATTAACACCAAAATATAGCACATCGGTTGAAAAATCAAGCCGCAGCAATGCCGTAAATGGAAAAAGTTTCCATAACCTGCCCCCAAAAATGACAGGAACCTTATAAAGATTAGTATTCTTATGAAAAGTACTACAAATTTGTATTTGACGTAAACTACAGACTGACATCTACAAAATGAGACCAACATTTTGATAATCGAATGGAAATTGTGGCTACAGTGAACGATGAAAGCCAGTGGTCGAACAAGGAAATTTACGTATTTTAGACAAATACATGTCTATGTCTCCTAAGCGTCATAAAAATTAGTATTTTCATGCAAACTGCTACATATTTGCACTTCGCGCAAACTAAACAAACGCAACTATAAGATAAGACCAAAATTTCAACAATCGGATTAAAATTACGGGCACAGTAAGCAATCAAAGCTGAAAATCTGCACAAAAACTGCACGTGTTCTAGAAACAGCAATTTCTAGATATTTTGCCTAAAACATGTTCCGACCATCAAAACACTAGTTTGGGGTAAACTTTTAAATTAAAACGTAAAAACGCGAAATTCGCACGTTTAAGGGGAGAAAAAGCCATTTAAAGTTTTGGGGAGTTGACACGTGAAAAATTGGGATTTTTCTGGCTTTCAACTACTAAACCCGCCCTTAAACTTTTGCCAAATACCACAAATTTATACTTTTTGGAAGGTTCAGACGCTGATCTATTCATTAACACCAAAATATAGCACATCGGTTGAAAAATCAAGCCACAGCAATGCCGTAAAGGGAAAAAGTTACCATAACCGGCCCACAAAAATATAACGAACCTTATAAAGATTAGTATTCTTATGAAAAGTACTACAAATTTGTATTTGACGTAAACTACAGACTGACAGCTACAAAATGAGACCAACATTTTGATAATCGAATGGAAATTGTGGCTACAGTGATCGATGAAAGCCAGAGGTCGAACAAGGAAATTTACGTATTTTAGACAAATACATGTCTATGCCTCCTAAGCGTCATAAAAATTAGTATTTTCATGCAAATTGCTACATATTTGCACTTGACGCAAACTAAACAAACGCAACTATAAGATAAGACCAAAATTTCAACAATCGGATTAAAATTACGGGCACAGTAAGCAATCAAAGCTGAAAATCTGCACAAAAACTGCACGTGTTCTAGAAACAGCAATTTCTAGATCTTTTGCCTCAAACATGTTCCGACCATCAAAACACTAGTTTGGGGTAAACTTTTAAATTAAAACGTAAAAACGCGAAATTCGCACGTTTAAGGGGAGAAAAAGCCATTTAATGTTTTGGGGAGTTGACACGTGAAAAATTGGGAATTTTCTGGCTTTCAACTACTAAACCCGCCCTTAAACTTTTGCCAAATACCACAAATTTATATTTTTCGGGAAGTTCACACGCTGATCTATTCATTAACACCAAAATATAGCACATCGGTTGAAAAATCAAGCCGCAGCAATGCCGTAAAGGGAAAAAGTTTCCATAACCTGCCCCCAAAAATGACAGAAACCTTATAAAGATTAGTATTCTTATGAAAAGTACTACAAATTTGTATTTGACGTAAGCTACAGACTGACAGCTACAAAATGAGACCAACATTTTGATAATCGAATGGAAATTGTGGCTACAGTGAACGATGAAAGCCAGTGGTCGAACAAGGAAATTTACGTATTTTAGACAAATACATGTCTATGCCTCCTAAGCGTCATAAAAATTAGTATTTTCATGCAAATTGCTACATATTTGCACTTCGCGCAAACTAAACAAACGCAACTATAAGATAAGACCAAAATTTCAACATTCGGATTAAAATTACGGGCACAGTAAGCAATCAAAGCTGAAAATCTGCACAAAAACTGCACGTGTTCTAGAAACAGCAATTTCTAGATATTTTGCCTCAAACATGTTCCGACCATCAAAACACTAGTTTGGGGTAAACTTTTAAATTGAAACGTAAAAACGCGAAATTCGCACGTTTAAGGGGAGAAAAAGCCATTTAAAGTTTTGGGGAGTTGACACGTGAAAAATTGGGATTTTTCTGGCTTTCAACTACTAAGCCCGCCCTTAAACTTTTGCCAAATACCACAAATTTATACTTTTTGGAAAATTCAAACGCTGATCTATTCATTAACACCAAAATATAGCACATCGGTTGAAAAATCAAGCCACAGCAATGCCGTAAAGGGAAAAAGTTTCCATAACCTCCCCCAAAAATAACACGAACCTTATGAAAATTAGTATTCTTATGAAAAGTACTACAAATTTATTTTGACGTAAACTACAGACTGACAGCTACAAAATGAGACCAACATTTTGATAATCGAATGGAAATTGTGGCTACAGTGAACGATGAAAGCCAGAGGTCGAACAAGGAAATTTACGTATTTTAGACAAATACATGTCTATGCCTCCTAAGCGTCATAAAAATTAGTATTTTCATGCAAATTGCTATATATTTGCACTTGACGCAAACTAAACAAACGCAACTATAAGATAAGACCAAAATTTCAACAGCCGGATTAAAATTACGGGCACAGTAAGCAATCAAAGCTGAAAATCTGCACAAAAACTGCACGTGTTCTAGAAACAGCAATTTCTAGATATTTTGCCTAAAACATGTTCCGACCATCAAAACACTAGTTTGGGGTAAACTTTTAAATTGAAACGTAAAAACGCGAAATTCGCACGTTTAAGGGGAGAAAAAGCCATATAAAGTTTTGGGGAGTTGACACGTGAAAAATTGGGATTTATCTGGCTTTCAACTACTAAACCCGCCCTTAAACTTTTGCCAAATACCACAAATTTATACTTTTTGGAAAGTTCAGACGCTGATCTATTCATTAACACCAAAATATAGCACATCGGTTGAAAAATCAAGCCACAGCAATGCCGTAAAGGGAAAAAGTTTCCATAACCTGCCCCCAAAAATAACAGGAACCTTATAAAGATTAGTATTCTTATGAAAAGTACTACAAATTTGTATTTCACGTTAACTACAGACTGACAGCTATAAAATGAGACCAACATTTTGATAATCGAATGGAAATTGTGGCTACAGTGAACGATGAAAGCCAGAGGTCGAACAAGGAAATTTACGTATTTTAGACAAATACATGTCTATGCCTCCTAAGCGTCATGAAAATTAGTATTTTCATGCAAATTGCTACATATTTGCACTTGACGCAAACTGAACAAACGCAACTTTAAGATAAGACCAAAATTTCAACAATCGGATTAAAATTACGGGCACAGTAAGCAATCAAAGCTGAAAATCTGCACGAAAACTGCACGTGTTCTAGAAACAGCAATTTCTAGATATTTTGCCTAAAACATGTTCCGACCATCAAAACACTAGTTTGGGGTAAACTTTTGAATTAAAACGTAAAAACGCGAAATTCGCACGTTTAAGGGGAGAAAAAGCCATTTAAAGTTTTGGGGAGTTGACACGTGCAAAATTGGGATTTTTCTGGCTTTCAACTACTAAACCCGCCCTTAGACTTTTGCCAAATACCACAAATTTATACTTTTTGGAAAGTTCAGACGCTGATCTATTCATTAACACCAAAATATAGCACATCGGTTGAAAAATCAAGCCACAGCAACGCCGTAAAGGGAAAAAGTTACCATAATCTGCCCCCAAAAATAACAGGAACCTTATAAAAATTAGTATTCTTATGAAAAGTACTACAAATTTATATTTGACGTAAACTACAGACTGACAGCTACAAAATGAGACCAACATTTTGATAATCGAATGGAAATTGTGGCTACAGTGACCGATGAAAGCCAGAGGTCGAACAAGGAAATTTACGTATTTTAGACAAATACATGTCCATGCATCCTAAGCGTCATAAAAATTAGTATTTTCATGCAAATTGCTACATATTTGCTTTTGACGCAAACTAAACAAACGCAACTATAAGGAAAGACCAAAATTTCAACAGTCGGATTAAAATTACGGGCACAGTAAGGAATCAAAGCTGAAAATCTGCACAAAAACTGCACGTGTTCTAGAAACAGCAATTTCTAGATATTTCGCCTAAAACATGTTCCGACCATCAAAACACTAGTTTGGGGTAAACTTTTAAATTAAAACGTAAAAACGCGAAATTCAGACGTTTAAGGGGAGAAAAAGCCATTTAATGTTTTGGGGAGTTGACACGTGAAAAATTGGGATTTTTCTGGCTTTCAACTACTAAACCCGCCCTTAAACTTTTTCCAAATACCACAAATTTATACTTTTTGGAAAGTCCAGACGCTGATCTATTCATTAACCTCAAAATATCGCACATCGGTTGAAAAGTCAAGCCACAGCAATGCCGTAAAGGGAAAAAGTTTCCATAACCTGCCCCCAAAAATATCAGGAACCTTATACAAATTAGGATACTTATGAAAAGTACTACAAATTTGTATTTGACCTAATCTACAGACTGACAGCTACAAAATGAGACCAACATTTTGATAATCGAATGGAAATTGTGGCTACAGTGATCGATGAAAGCCAGAGGTCGAACAAGGAAATTTACGTATTTTAGACAAATACATGTCTATGCCTCCTAAGCGTCATAAAAATTTGTATTTTCATGCAAATTGCTACATATTTGCATTTGATGTAAACTAAACAAACGCAACTATAAGATAGGACCAAAATTTCAACATTCGGATTAAAATTACGGGCACAGTAAGCAAGCAAAGCTGAAAATCTGCACAAAAACTGCACGTGTTCTAGAAACAGCAATTTCTAGATATTTTGCCTAAAACATGTTCCGACCATCAAAACTCTAGTTTGGGGTAAACTTTTAAATTAAAACGTAAAAACGCGAAACTCGCACGTTTAAGGGGAGAAAAAGCCATTTAAAGTTTTGGGGAGTTGACACGAGAACACGTCAAAAATTGAGATTTTTCTGGCTTTCAACTACTAAACCCGCCCTTAAACTTTTGCCAAATACCACAAATTTATACTTTTTGGAAAGTTCAGACGCTGATCTATTCATTGACAACAAAATAAAGCACATCGGTTGAAAAATCAAGCCACAGCAATGCCGTACAGGGAAAAAGTTTCCATAACCTGCCCCCAAAAATATAAGGAACCTTATAAAGATTAGTATTCTTATGAAAATTACTACAAATTTGTATTTGACGTAAACTACAGACTGACAGCTACAAAATGAGACCAACATTTTGATAATCAAATGGAAATTGTGGCTACAGTGAACGATGAAAGCCAGAGGTCAAAAAAGGAAATTTACGTATTTTAGACAAATACATGTCTATGCCTCCTAAGCGTCATAAAAATTAGTATTTTCATGCAAATTGCTACATATTTGCACTTGACGCAAACTAAACAAACGCAACTATAAGATAAGACCGAAATTTCAACAATCGGACTAAAATTACGGGTACAGTAAGCAATCAAAGCTGAAAATCTGCACAAAAACTGCACGTGTTCTAGAAACAGAAATTTCTAGATATTTTGCCTAAAACATGTTCCGACCATCAAAACTCTAGTTTGGGGTAAACTTTTGAATTAAAACGTAAAAATGCGAAATTCGCACGTTTAAGGGGAGAAAAAGCCATTTAAAGTTTTGGGGAGTTGACACGTGACATATTGGGATTTTTCTGGCTTTCAACTACTAAACCTGCCCTTAAACTTATGCCAAATACCACAAATTTATACTTTTTGGAAAGTTCAGACGCTGATCTATTCATTAACACCAAAATATAGCACATCGGTTGAAAAATCAAGCCACAGCAATGCCGTGAAGGGAAAAAGTTTCCATAACCTGCCCCCAAAAATATAAGGAACCTTATAAAGATTAGTATTCCTATGAAAAGTACAACAAATTTGTATTTGACGTAAACTACAGACTGACAGTTACAAAATGAGACCAATATTTTGATAATCGAATGGAAATTGTGGCTACAGTGAACGATGAAAGCCAGAGGTCGAACAAGGAAATTTACGTATTTTAGACAAATACATGTCTATGCCTCCTAAGCGTCATAAAAATTAGTATTTTCATGCAAATTGCTACATATTTGCACCTGACGCAAACTCAACAAACGCAACTATAAGATAAGACCAAAATTTCAACAATCGGATTAAAATTACGGGCACAGTAAGCAATCAAAGCTGAAAATCTGCACAAAAACTGCACGTGTTCTAGAAACAGCAATTTCTAGATATTTTGCCTAAAACATGTTCCGGCCATCAAAACACTAGTTTGGGGTAAACTTTTAAATTACAACGTGCTTATTGTGCGCGTAATTATAATCCGATTGTTGAAATTTTGGTCTTATCTTATAGTTGCGTTTGTTGAGTTTGCGTCAGGTGCAAATATGTAGCAATTTGGATGAAAATACTAATTTTTATGACGCTTAGGAGGCATAGACATGTATTTGTCTAAAATACGTAAATTTCCTTGTTCGACCTCTGGCTTTCATCGTTCACTGTAGCCACAATTTCCATTCGATTATCGAAATATTGGTCTCATTTTGTAACTGTCAGTCTGTAGTTTACGTCAAATACAAATTTGTAGTACTTTTCATAGGAATACTAATCTTTATAAGGTTCCTTATATTTTTGGGGGCAGGTTATGGAAACTTTTTCCCTTCACGGCATTGCTGTGGCTTGATTTTTCAACCGATGTGCTATATTTTGATGTTAATGAATAGATCAGCGTCTGAACTTTCCAAAAAGTATAAATTTGTGGTATTTGGCAAAAGTTTAAGGGCAGGTTTAGTAGTTGAAAGCCAGAAAAATCCCAATATGTCACGTGTCAACTCCCCAAAACTTTAAATGGCTTTTTCTCCCCTTACACGTGCGAATTTCGCGTTTTACGTTTTAATTCAAAAGTTTACCCCAAACTAGAGTTTTGATGGTCGGAACATGTTTTAGGCAAAATATCTAGAAATTTCTGTTTCTAGAACACGTGCAGTTTTTGTGCAGATTTTCAGCTTTGATTGCTTACTGTGCCCGTAATTTTAATCCGATTGTTGAAATTTTGGTCTTATCTTATAGTTGCGTTTGTTCAGTTTGCGTCAAGTGCAAATATGTAGCAATTTGCATGAAAATTCTAATTTTTATAACGCTTAGGAGGCATAGATATGTATTTGTCTAAAATACGTAAATTTCCTTGTTCGACCTCTGGCTTTCATCGTTCACTGTAGCCGCAATTTCCATTCGATTATCAAAATGTTGGTCTCATTTTGTAGCTGTCAGTCTGTAGTTTACGTCAAATACAAATTTGTAGTACTTTTCATAAGAATACTAATCTTTATAACGTTCCTGTTATTTTTGGGGGCAGGTTATGGAAACTTTTTCCCTTTACGGCATTGCTGTGGCTTGATTTTTCAATCGATATGCTATATTTTGATGTTAATGAATAGATCAGCGTCTGAACTTTCCAAAAAGTATAAATTTGTGGTATTTGGCAAAAGTTTAAGGGCGGGTTTAGTAGTTGAAAGCCAGAAAAATCCCAATTTTTCACGTGTCAACTCCCCAAAACTTTAAATGGCTTTTTCTCCCCTTAAACGTGCGAATTTCGCGTTTTTACGTTTTAATTTAAAAGTTTACCCAAAACTAGTGTTTTGATGGTCGGAACATGTTTTAGGCAAAATATCTAGAAATTGCTGTTTCTAGAACACGTGCAGTTTTTGTGCAGATATTCAGCTTTGATTGCTTACTGTGCCCGTAATTTTAATCCGATTGTTGAAATTTTGGACTTATCTTATAGTTGCGTTTCTTTAGTTTGCGCGAATTGCAAATATGTAGCAATTTGCATGAAAACACTAATTTTTATGACGCTTAGGAGGCATAGACGTCTGGCTTTCATCGTTCACTGTAGCCACAATTTCCATTCGATTATCAAAATGTTGGTCTCATTTTGTAGCTGTCAGTCTGTAGTTTACGTCAAATACAAATTTGTAGTACTTTTCATAAGAATACTAATCTTTATAAGGTTCCTGTTATTTTTGGGGGCAGGTTATGGAAACTTTTTCCATTTACGGCATTGCTGTGGCTTGATATTTTAACCGATGAGCTATATTTTGGTGTTAATGAATAGATCAGCGTCTGAACTTTCCAAAAAGTATAAATTTGTGGTATTTGGCAAAAGTTTTAGGGCGGGTTTAGTAGTTGAAAGCCTTAAACGTGCGAATTTCGCGTTTTTACGTTTTAATTTAAAAGTTTACCCCAAACTAGAGTTTTGATGGTCGGAACATGTTTGAGGCAAAATATCCAGAAATTGCTGTTTCTAGAACACGTGCAGTTTTTGTGCAGATTTTCAGCTTTGATTGCTTACTGTGCCCGTAATTTTAATCCGACTGTTGAAATTTTGGTCTTATCTTATAGTTGCGTTTGTTTAGTTTGCGCCAAGTGTAAATATGTACCAATTTGCATGAAAATACTAATTTTTATGACGCTTAGGAAGCATAGACATGTATTTGTCTAAAATACGTAAATTTCCTTGTTCGACCTCTGGCTTTCATCGTTCACTGTAGCCACAATTTCCATTCGATTATCAAAATGTTGGTCTCATTTTGTAGCTGTCAGTCTGAAGTTTACGTCAAATACAAATTTGTAGTACTTTTCAGAAGAATACTAATCTTTATAAGGTTCCTGATATTTTTGGGGGCAGGTTATGGAAACTTTTTCCCTTTACGGCATTGCTGTGGCTTGATTGTTCAACCGATGTGCTATATTTTGGTGTTAATGTATAGATCAGCGTCTGAACCTTTAAAAAAGTATAAATTTGTGGTATTTGGCAAAAGTTTAAGGGCGGGTTTAGTAGTTGAAAGCCAGAAAAATCCCAATTTTTCACGTGTCAACTCCCCAAAACTCTAAATGGCTTTTTCTCCCCTCAAACGTGCGAATTTCGCGTTTTTACGTTTCAATTTAAAAGTTTACCCCAAACTAGAGTTTTGATGGTCGGAACATGTTTGAGGCAAAATATCTAGAAATTGCTGTTTCTAGAACACGTGCAGTTTTTGTGCAGATTTTCAGCTTTGATTGCTTATTGTGCCCGTAATTTTAATCCGACTGTTGAAATTTTGGTCCTATCTTATAGGTACGTTTGTTTAGTTTGCGTCAAGTGCAAATACGTGGCAATTTTCATGAAAATACTAATTTTTATGACGCTTAGGAGGCATAGACATGTATTTGTCTAAAATACGTAAATTTCCTTGTTCGACCTCTGGCTTTCACCGTTCACTGTAGCCACAATTTCCATTCGATTATCAAAATGTTGGTCTCATTTTGTAGCTGTCAGTCTGTAGTTTATGTCAAATACAAATTTGTAGTACTTTTCATAAGAATACTAATTTTTATAAGGTTCCTGTCATTTTTAGGGGCAGGTTATGGAAACTTTTTACGTTTACGGCATTGCTGTGGCTTGATTTTTCAACCGATGTGCTATATTTTGGTGCTAATGAATAGATCAGCGTCTGAACTTTCCAAAAAGTATAAATTTGTGGTATTTGGCAAAAGTTTGAGGGCGGGTTTAGTAGTTGAAAGCCAGAAAAATCCCAGTTTTTCACGTGTCAACTCCCCAAAACTTTAAATGGCTTTTTCTCCCCTTAAACGTGCGAATTTCGCGTTTTTACGTTTTAATTTAAAAGTCTACCCCAAACTAGTGTTTTGATGGTCGGAACATGTTTTAGGCAAAATATCTAGAAATTGCTGTTTCTAGAACACGTGCAGTTTTTGTGCAGATTTTCAGCTTTGATTGCTTACTGTGCCCGTAATTTTAATCGGACTGTTGAAATTTTGGTCTTATCTTATAGTTGCGTTTGTTTAGTTTGCGTCAAGTGCAAATATGTAGCAATTTGCATGAAAATACTAATTTTTATGACGCTTAGGAGGCATAGACATGTATTTGTCTAAAATACGTAAATTTCCTTGTTCGACCTCTGGCTTTCATCGTTCACTGTAGCCACAATTTCCATTCGATTATCAAAATGTTGGTCTCATTTTGTAGCTGTCAGTCTGTAGTTTACGTCAAATACAGATTTGTAGTACTTTTCATAAGAATACTAATTTTCATAAGGTTCCTTATATTTTTGGGGGCAGGTTATGGAAACTTTTTCCCTTTAAGGCATTGCTGTGGCTGACAAATTTGTAATACTTTTCATAAGAATACTAATCTTTATAAGGTTTTTGTTATTTTTGGGGGCAGGTTATGGAAACTTTTTCCCTTTTCGGCACTGCTGCGGCTTGATTTTTCAACCGATGTGCTATATTTTGGTGTTATTGAATAGATCAGCGTCTGAACTTTCCAAAAAGTATAAATTTGTGCTATTTCGCAAAAGTTTAAGGGCGGGGCTTAGTAGTTGAAAGCCAGAAAAATCCCAATTTTTCACGTGTCAACTCCCCAAAACTTTAAATGGCTTTTTCTCCCCTTAAACGTGCGAATTTCGCGTTTTTACGTTTTAATTTAAAAGTTTACCCCGAACTAGTGTTTTGATGGTCGGAACATGTTTTAGGCAAAATATCTAGAAATTGCTGTTTCTAGAACACGTGCAGTTTTTGTGCAGATTTTCAGCTTTGATTGCTTATTGTGCCCGTAATTTTAATCCGACTGTTGAAATTTTGGTCTTATCTTATAGTTGCGTTTGTTTAGTTTGCGTCAAGTGCAAATATGTAGCAATTTGCATGAAAATACTAATTTTTATGACGCTTAGGAGGCATAGACATGTATTTGTCTAAAATACGTAAATTTCCTTGTTCCACCTCTGGCTTTCATCGTTCACTGTAGCCACAATTTCCATTCGATTATCAAAATGTTGGTCTTATTTTGTAGCTGTCAGTCTAAAGTTTACGTCAAAAACAAATTTGTAGTACTTTTCATAGGAATACTAATTTTCATAAGGTTCCTTATATTTTTGGGGGCAGGATATGGAAACTTTTTCCCTTTACGGCATTGCTGTGGGTGACAAATTTGTAGTACTTTTCATAAGAATACTGATCTTTATAAGGTTCCTGTTATTTTTTGGGGCAGGTTATGGAAACTTTTTCCCTTTACGGCATTGCTGTGGCTTGATTTTTCGACCGATGTGCTATATTTTGGTATCAATGAATAGATCGGCGTCTGAACTTTCCAAAAAGTATAAATTTGTGGTATTTGGCAAAAGTTTAAGGGCGGGTTTAGTAGTTGAAAGCCAGAAAAATCCCAATTTTTCACGTGTCAACTCCCAAAACTTTAAATGGCTTTTTTTCCCCTTAAACGTGCGAATTTCGCGTTTTTACGTTTTAATTTAAAAGTTTACCCCAAACTAGTGTTTTGATGGTTTGAACATGTTTTAGGCAAAATATCTAGAAATTGCTGTTTCTAGAAGACGTGCAGTTTTTGTGCAGATTTTCAGCTTTGATTGCTTACTGTGCCCGTAATTTTAATTCGACTGTTGAAATTTTGGTCTTATCTTATAGTCGCGTTGGTTTAGTTTGCGTCAAGTGCAATTATGTAGCAATTTGCATGAAAATACTAGTTTTTATGACGCTTAGGAGGCATAGACATGTATTTGTCTAAAATACGTAAATTTCCTTGTTCGACCTCTGGCTTTCATCGTTCACTGTAGCCACAATTTCTATTCGATTATCAAAATGTTGGTCTCATTTTGTAGCTGTCAGTCTGAAGTTTATGTTGAATACAAATTTGTAGTACTTTTCATAAGAATACTAATCTTTATGAGGTTCCTTATATCTTTGGGGGCAGTTTATGCAAACTTTTTCCTTTAAGGCATTGCTGTGGCTTGATTGTTCAACTGATGTGCTATATTTTGGTGTTAATGAATAGATCAGCGTCTGAACTTTCCAAAAAATATAAATTTGTGGTATTTGGCAAAAGTTTGAGGGCGGGTTTAGTAGTTGAAAGCCAGGAAAATCCCAATTTTGCACGTGTTCACGTGTCAACTCCCCAAAACTTTAAATGGCTTTATCTCCCCTTAAACGTGCGAATTCCGCGTTTTTACGTTCTAATTTAAAAGTATACCCCAAACTAGTGTTTTGATGGTCGGAACATGTTTTAGGCAAAATATCTAGAAATTGCTGTTTCTAGAACACGTGCAGTTTTTGTGCAGATTTTCAGCTTTGATTGCTTACTGTGCCCGTAATTTTAATCCGACTGTTGAAATTTTGGTCTTATCTTATAGTTGCGTTTGTTTATTTTGCGTCAAGTGCAAATATGTGGCAATTTGCATGAAAATACTAATTTTTATGACGCTTAGGAGGCATAGACATGTATTTGTCTAAAATACGTAAATTTCCTTGTTCGACCTCTGGCTTTCATCGTTCACTGTAGCCAAAATTCCATTCGATTATCAAAATGTTGGTCTCATTTTGTAGCTGTCAGTCTGTAGTTTACGTCAAATACAAATTTGTAGTAATTTTCATAAGAATACTAATTTTTATAAGGTTCCTGTTATTTTTGGGGGCAGGTTATGGAAACTTTTTCCCTTTACGGCATTGCTGTGGCTTGATTTTTCAACCGATGTGCTATATTTTGCTGTTAATGAATAGATCAGAGTCTGAACTTTCCAAAAAGTATAAATTTGTGGTATTTGGCAAAAGTTTAAGGGCGGGTTTAGTAGTTGAAAGCCAGAAAAATCCCAATTTTTCACGTGTCAACTCCCCAAAACTTTAAATGGCTTTTTCTCCCCTTAAACGCGCGAATTTCGCGTTTTTACGTTTCAATTTAAAAGTTTACCCCAAACTAGAGTTTTGATGGTCGGAACATGTTTTAGGCAAAATATCTAGAAATGCTGTTTCTAGAACACGTGCAGTTTTTGTGCAGATTTTCAGCTTTGATTGCTTACTGTGCCCGTAATTTTAATCCGATTGTTGAAATTTTGGTCTTATCTTATAGTTGCGTTTGTTTAGTTTGCGTCAAGTGCAAATATGTAGCAATTTGCATGAAAATACTAATTTTTATGACGCTTAGGAGGCATAGACATGTATTTGTCTAAAATACGTAAATTTCCTTGTTCGACCTCTGGCTTTCATCGTTCACTGTAGCCACAATTTCCATTCGATTATCAAAATGTTGGTCTCATTTTGTAGCTGCCAGTCTGTAGTTTACGTCAAATACAAATTTGTAGTACTTTTCATAAGAATACTAATCTTTATAAGGTTCCTGTTATTTTTGGGGGCAGGTTATGGAAAATTTTTCCCTTTACGGCATTGCTGTGGCTTGATTTTTCAACCGATGTGCTATATTTTGGTGTTAATGAATAGATCAGAGTCTGAACTTTCCAAAAAATATAAATTTGTGGTATTTGGCAAAAGTTTAAGGGCGGGTTTAGTAGTTGAAAGCCAGAAAAATCCCAATTTTTCACGTGTCAACTCCCCAAAACTTTCAATGGCTTTTTCTCCCCTTAAACGTGCGAATTTGGCGTTTTTACGTTTTAATTTAAAAGTTAACCCCAAACTAGTGGTTTGATGGTCGGAACATGTTTTAGGCAAAATATCTAGAAATTGCTGTTTCTAGAACACGTGCAGTTTTTGTGCAGATTTTCAGCTTTGATTGCTTACTGTGCCCGTAATTTTAATCCGATTGTTGAAATTTTGGTCTTATCTTATAGTTGCGTTTGTTTAGTTTGCGTCAAGTGCAAATATGTAGCAATTTGCATGAAAATACTAATTTTTATGACGCTTAGGAGCCATAGACATGTATTTGTCTAAAATACGTAAATCTCCTTGTTCGACTTCTGGCTTTCATCGTTCACTGTAGCCACAATTTCCATTCGATTATCAAAATGTTGGTCTCATTTTGTAGCTGTCAGTCTGTAGTTTACGTCAAATACAAATTTGTAGTACTTTTCATAAGAATACTAATCTTTATAAGGTTCCTGTTATTTTTGGGGGCAGGTTATGGAAACTTTTTCCCTTTACGGCCCCAAAACTTTAAATGGCTTTTTCTCCCCTTAAACGTGCGAATTTGGCGTTTTTACGTTTTAATTTAAAAGTTAACCCCAAACTAGTGGTTTGATGGTCGGAACATGTTTTAGGCAAAATATCTAGAAATTGCTGTTTCTAGAACACGTGCAGTTTTTGTGCAGATTTTCAGCTTTGATTGCTTACTGTGCCCGTAATTTGAATCCGATTGTTGAAATTTTGGTCTTATCTTATAGTTGCGTTTGTTTAGTTTGCGTCAAGTGCAAATATGTAGCAATTTGCATGAAAATACTAATTTTTATGACGCTTAGGAGCCATAGACATGTATTTGTCTAAAATACGTAAATCTCCTTGTTCGACTTCTGGCTTTCATCGTTCACTGTAGCCACAATTTCCATTCGATTATCAAAATGTTGGTCTCATTTTGTAGCTGTCAGTCTGTAGTTTACGTCAAATACAAATTTGTAGTACTTTTCATAAGAATACTAATCTTTATAAGGTTCCTGTTATTTTTGGGGGCAGGTTATGGAAACTTTTTCCCTTTATGGCCCCAAAACTTTAAATGGCTTTTTCTCCCCTTAAACGTGCGAATTTCGCGTTTTTACGTTTTAATTTAAAAGTTTACCCCAAACTAGAGTTTTGATGGTCGGAACATGTTTTAGGCAAAATATCTAGAAATTGCTGTTTCTAGAACACGTGCAGTTTTT
Source organism: Odontomyia ornata (assembly GCA_963969285.1). Classification (NCBI taxonomy): domain Eukaryota; kingdom Metazoa; phylum Arthropoda; class Insecta; order Diptera; family Stratiomyidae; genus Odontomyia; species Odontomyia ornata. Next base: position 96,896,384 of record OZ017738.1, read on the forward strand.
GTGCAGATTTTCAGCTTTGATTGCTTACTGTGCCCGTAATTTTAATCCGATTGTTGAAATTTTGGTCTTATCTTATAGTTGCGTTTGTTTAGTTTGCGTCAAGTGCAAATATGTAGCAATTTGCATGAAAATACTAGTTTTTATGACGCTTAGGATGCATAGACATGTATTTGTCTAAAATACGTAAATTTCCTTGTTCAACCTCTGGCTTTCATCGTTCGCTGTAGCCACAATTTCCATTCGGTTATCAAAATGTTGGTCTCATTTTGTAGCTGTCAGTCTGTAGTTTACGTCAAATACAAATTTTTAGTACTTTTCATAAGAATACTAATTTTTATAAGGTTCCTGTTATTTTTGGGGGCAGGTTATGGTAACTTTTTCCCTTTACGGCATTGCTGTGGCTTGATTTTTCAACCGATGTGCTATATTTTGGTGTTAATGAATAGATCAGAGTCTGAACTTTCCAAAAAATATAAATTTGTGGTATTTGGCAAAAGTTTAAGGGCGGGTTTAGTAGTTGAAAGCCAGAAAAATCCCAATTTTTCACGTGTCAACTCCCCAAAACTTTAAATGGCTTTTTCTCCCCTTAAATGTGCGAATTTCGCGTTTTTAACGTTTCAATTAAAAAGTTTACCCCAAACTAGAATTTTGATGGTCGGAACATGTTTTAGGCGAAATATCTAGAAATTGCTGTTTCTAGAACACGTGCAGTTTTTGTGCAGATTTTCTGCTTTGATTGCTTACTGTGCCCGTAATTTGAATCCGATTGTTGAAATTTTGGTCTTATCTTATAGTTGCGTTTGTTTAGTTTGCATCAAGTGCAAATATGTAGCAATTTGCATGAAAATACTAATTTTTATGACGCTTAGGAGGCATAGACATGTATTTGTCTAAAATACGTAAATTTCCTTGTTCGACCTCTGGCTTTCATCGTTCACTGTAGCCACAATTTCCATTCGATTATCAAAATGTTGGTCTCATTTTGTAGCTGTCAGTCTGGAGTTTACGTCAAATACAAATTTGTAGTACTTTTCATAAGAATACTAATTTTTATAAGGTTCCTTATATTTTTGGGGGCAGGTTATGGAAACTTTTTCCCTTTACGGCATTGCTGTGGCTTGATTTTTCAACCGATGTGCTATATTTTGGTGTTAGTGAATAGATCAGCGTCTGAACTTTCCAAAAATAATAAATTTGTTATATTTGGCAAAAGTTAAAGGGCGGGTTTAGTAGTTGAAAGCCAGAAAAATCCCAATTTTTCACGTGTCAACTCCCCAAAACATTTTACGTTTTAATTTAAAAGTTTACCCCAAACTAGTTTTTTGATGGTCGGAACATGTTTTAGGCAAAATATCTAGAAATTGCTGTTTCTAGAACACGTGCAGTTTTTGTGCAGATTTTCAGCTTTGATTGCTTACTGTGCCCGTAATTTGAATCCGATTGTTGAAATTTTGGTCTTATCTTATAGTTGCGTTTGGTTAGTTTGCGCGAAGTGCAAATATGTAGCAATTTGCATGAAAATACTAATTTTTATGACGCTTAGGAGGCATAGACATGTATTTGTCTAAAATACGTAAATGTCCTTGTTCGACCTCTGGCTTTCATCGTTCACTGTAGCCACAATTTCCATTCGATTATCAAAACGTTGGTCTCATTTTGTAGCTGTCAGTCTGTAGCTTACGTCAAATACAAATTTGTAGTACTTTTCATAAGAATACTAATTTTTATAAGGTTCCTGTTATTTTTGGGGGCAGGTTATGGAAACTTTTTCCCTTTACGGCATTGCTGTGGCTTGAATTTTCGACCGATGTGCTATATTTTGATGTTAGTGAATAGATCAGCGTCTGAACTTTCCAAAAAGTATAAATTTGTGGTATTTGGCAAAAGTTTAAGGGCGGGTTTAGTAGTTGAAAGCCAGAAAAATCCCAATTTTTCAGGTGTCAACTCCCCAAAACTTTAAATGGCTTTTTCTCCCCTTAAACGTGCGAATTTTGCGTTTTTACGTTCTAATTCAAAAGTTTACCCCAAACTAGAGTTTTGATGGTCGGAACATGTTTTAGGCGAAATATCAAGAAATTGCTGTTTCTAGAACACGTGCAGTTTTTGTGCAGATTTTAGGTTTTGATTGCTTACTGTGCCCGTAATTTGAATCCGATTGTTGAAATTTTGGTCTTATCTTATAGTTGCGTTTGTTTGGTTTGCGTCAAGTGCAAATATGTAGCAATTTGCATGAAAATACTAATTTTTATGACGCTTAGGAGGCATAGACATGTATTTGTCTAAAATACGTAAATTTCCTTGTTCGACCTCTGGCTTTCATCGTTCACTGTAGCCACAATTTCCATTCGATTATCAAAATGTTGGTCTCATTTTGTAGCTGTCAGTCTGTAGTTTACGTCAAATACAAATTTGTAGTACTTTTCATAAGAATACTAATTTTTATAAGGTTCCTGTTAGTTTTGGGGGCGGGTTGTGGTAACTTTTTCCCTATACGGCATTGCTGTGGCTTGATTTTTCAACCGATGTGCTATATTTTGGTGTTAATGAATAGGTCAGCGTCTGAACTTTCCAAAAACTATAAATTTGTGGTTTTTGGCAAAATTTTAAGGGCGGGTTTAGTAGTTGAAAGCCAGAAAAATCCCAATTATTCACGTGTCAACTCCCCAAAACTTTAAATGGCTTTTTCTCCCCTTAAACGTGCGCATTTCGCGTTTTTACGTTTCAACTTAAAAGTTTACCCCAAACTAGTGTTTTGATGGTCGGAACATGTTTTAGGCGAAATATCTAGAAATTGCTGTTTCTAGAACACATGCAGTTTTTGTGCAGATTTTCAGCTTTGATTGCTTACTGTGCCCGTAATTTGAATCCGATTGTTGAAATTTTGGTCTTATCTTATAGTTGCGTTTGTTTAGTTTGCGTCAAGTGCAAATATGTAGCAATTTGCATGAAAATACTAATTTTTATGACGCTTAGGAGGCATAGACATGTATTTGTCTAAAATACGTAAATCTCCTTGTTCGACTTCTGGCTTTCATCGTTCACTGTAGCCACAATTTCCATTCGATTATCATAGACATGTATTTGTCTAAAATACGTAAATCTCCTTGTTCGACTTCTGGCTTTCATCGTTCACTGTAGCCACAATTTCCATTCGATTATCAAAATGTTGGTCTCATTTTGTAGCTGTCAGTCTGTAGTTTACGTCAAATACAAATTTGTAGTACTTTTCATAAGAATACTAATCTTTATAAGGTTCCTGTTATTTTTGGGGGCAGGTTATGGAAACTTTTTCCCTTTACGGCCCCAAAACTTTAAATGGCTTTTTCTCCCCTTAAACGTGCGAATTTCGCGTTTTTACGTTTTAATTTAAAAGTTTACCCCAAACTAGAGTTTTGATGGTCGGAACATGTTTTAGGCAAAATATCTAGAAATTGCTGTTTCTAGAACACGTGCAGTTTTTGTGCAGATTTTCAGCTTTGATTGCTTACTGTGCCCGTAATTTTAATCCGATTGTTGAAATTTTGGTCTTATCTTATAGTTGCGTTTGTTTAGTTTGCGTCAAGTGCAAATATGTAGCAATTTGCATGAAAATACTAGTTTTTATGACGCTTAGGATGCATAGACATGTATTTGTCTAAAATACGTAAATTTCCTTGTTCAACCTCTGGCTTTCATCGTTCGCTGTAGCCACAATTTCCATTCGGTTATCAAAATGTTGGTCTCATTTTGTAGCTGTCAGTCTGTAGTTTACGTCAAATACAAATTTTTAGTACTTTTCATAAGAATACTAATTTTTATAAGGTTCCTGTTATTTTTGGGGGCAGGTTATGGTAACTTTTTCCCTTTACGGCATTGCTGTGGCTTGATTTTTCAACCGATGTGCTATATTTTGGTGTTAATGAATAGATCAGAGTCTGAACTTTCCAAAAAATATAAATTTGTGGTATTAGCCAAAAGTTTAAGGGCGGGTTTAGTAGTTGAAAGCCAGAATAATCCCAATTTTTCACGTGTCAACTCCCCAAAACTTTAAATGGCTTTTTCTCCCCTTAAATGTGCGAATTTCGCGTTTTTAACGTTTCAATTTAAAAGTTTACCCCAAACTAGAATTTTGATGGTCGGAACATGTTTTAGGCGAAATATCTAGAAATTGCTGTTTCTAGAACACGTGCAGTTTTTGTGCAGATTTTCTGCTTTGATTGCTTACTGTGCCCGTAATTTGAATCCGATTGTTGAAATTTTGGTCTTATCTTATAGTTGCGTTTGTTTAGTTTGCATCAAGTGCAAATATGTAGCAATTTGCATGAAAATACTAATTTTTATGACGCTTAGGAGGCATAGACATGTATTTGTCTAAAATACGTAAATTTCCTTGTTCGACCTCTGGCTTTCATCGTTCACTGTAGCCACAATTTCCATTCGATTATCAAAATGTTGGTCTCATTTTGTAGCTGTCAGTCTGGAGTTTACGTCAAATACAAATTTGTAGTACTTTTCATAAGAATACTAATTTTTATAAGGTTCCTTATATTTTTGGGGGCAGGTTATGGAAACTTTTTCCCTTTACGGCATTGCTGTGGCTTGATTTTTCAACCGATGTGCTATATTTTGGTGTTAGTGAATAGATCAGCGTCTGAACTTTCCAAAAATAATAAATTTGTTATATTTGGCAAAAGTTAAAGGGCGGGTTTAGTAGTTGAAAGCCAGAAAAATCCCAATTTTTCACGTGTCAACTCCCCAAAACATTTTACGTTTTAATTTAAAAGTTTACCCCAAACTAGTTTTTTGATGGTCGGAACATGTTTTAGGCAAAATATCTAGAAATTGCTGTTTCTAGAACACGTGCAGTTTTTGTGCAGATTTTCAGCTTTGATTGCTTACTGTGCCCGTAATTTTAATCCGATTGTTGAAATTTTGGTCTTATCTTATAGTTGCGTTTGGTTAGTTTGCGCGAAGTGCAAATATGTAGCAATTTGCATGAAAATACTAATTTTTATGACGCTTAGGAGGCATAGACATGTATTTGTCTAAAATACGTAAATGTCCTTGTTCGACCTCTGGCTTTCATCGTTCACTGTAGCCACAATTTCCATTCGATTATCAAAACGTTGATCTCATTTTGTAGCTGTCAGTCTGTAGCTTACGTCAAATACAAATTTGTAGTACTTTTCATAAGAATACTAATTTTTATAAGGTTCCTGTTATTTTTGGGGGCAGGTTATGGAAACTTTTTCCCTTTACGGCATTGCTGTGGCTTGAATTTTCGACCGATGTGCTATATTTTGATGTTAGTGAATAGATCAGCGTCTGAACTTTCCAAAAAGTATAAATTTGTGGTATTTGGCAAAAGTTTAAGGGCGGGTTTAGTAGTTGAAAGCCAGAAAAATCCCAATTTTTCACGTGTCAACTCCCCAAAACTTTAAATGGCTTTTTCTCCCCTTAAACGTGCGAATTTTGCGTTTTTACGTTCTAATTCAAAAGTTTACCCCAAACTAGAGTTTTGATGGTCGGAACATGTTTTAGGCGAAATATCAAGAAATTGCTGTTTCTAGAACACGTGCAGTTTTTGTGCAGATTTTAGGTTTTGATTGCTTACTGTGCCCGTAATTTGAATCCGATTGTTGAAATTTTGGTCTTATCTTATAGTTGCGTTTGTTTGGTTTGCGTCAAGTGCAAATATGTAGCAATTTGCATGAAAATACTAATTTTTATGACGCTTAGGAGGCATAGACATGTATTTGTCTAAAATACGTAAATTTCCTTGTTCGACCTCTGGCTTTCATCGTTCACTGTAGCCACAATTTCCATTCGATTATCAAAATGTTGGTCTCATTTTGTAGCTGTCAGTCTGTAGTTTACGTCAAATACAAATTTGTAGTACTTTTCATAAGAATACTAATTTTTATAAGGTTCCTGTTAGTTTTGGGGGCGGGTTGTGGTAACTTTTTCCCTATACGGCATTGCTGTGGCTTGATTTTTCAACCGATGTGCTATATTTTGGTGTTAATGAATAGGTCAGCGTCTGAACTTTCCAAAAACTATAAATTTGTGGTTTTTGGCAAAATTTTAAGGGCGGGTTTAGTAGTTGAAAGCCAGAAAAATCCCAATTATTCACGTTGCTGTGGCTTGATTTTTCAATCGATATGCTATATTTTGATGTTAATGAATAGATCAGCGTCTGAACTTTCCAAAAAGTATAAATTTGTGGTATTTGGCAAAAGTTTAAGGGCGGGTTTAGTAGTTGAAAGCCAGAAAAATCCCAATTTTTCACGTGTCAACTCCCCAAAACTTTAAATGGCTTTTTCTCCCCTTAAACGTGCGAATTTCGCGTTTTTACGTTTTAATTTAAAAGTTTACCCAAAACTAGTGTTTTGATGGTCGGAACATGTTTTAGGCAAAATATCTAGAAATTGCTGTTTCTAGAACACGTGCAGTTTTTGTGCAGATATTCAGCTTTGATTGCTTACTGTGCCCGTAATTTTAATCCGATTGTTGAAATTTTGGACTTATCTTATAGTTGCGTTTCTTTAGTTTGCGCGAATTGCAAATATGTAGCAATTTGCATGAAAACACTAATTTTTATGACGCTTAGGAGGCATAGACGTCTGGCTTTCATCGTTCACTGTAGCCACAATTTCCATTCGATTATCAAAATGTTGGTCTCATTTTGTAGCTGTCAGTCTGTAGTTTACGTCAAATACAAATTTGTAGTACTTTTCATAAGAATACTAATCTTTATAAGGTTCCTGTTATTTTTGGGGGCAGGTTATGGAAACTTTTTCCATTTACGGCATTGCTGTGGCTTGATATTTTAACCGATGAGCTATATTTTGGTGTTAATGAATAGATCAGCGTCTGAACTTTCCAAAAAGTATAAATTTGTGGTATTTGGCAAAAGTTTTAGGGCGGGTTTAGTAGTTGAAAGCCTTAAACGTGCGAATTTCGCGTTTTTACGTTTTAATTTAAAAGTTTACCCCAAACTAGAGTTTTGATGGTCGGAACATGTTTGAGGCAAAATATCCAGAAATTGCTGTTTCTAGAACACGTGCAGTTTTTGTGCAGATTTTCAGCTTTGATTGCTTACTGTGCCCGTAATTTTAATCCGACTGTTGAAATTTTGGTCTTATCTTATAGTTGCGTTTGTTTAGTTTGCGCCAAGTGTAAATATGTACCAATTTGCATGAAAATACTAATTTTTATGACGCTTAGGAAGCATAGACATGTATTTGTCTAAAATACGTAAATTTCCTTGTTCGACCTCTGGCTTTCATCGTTCACTGTAGCCACAATTTCCATTCGATTATCAAAATGTTGGTCTCATTTTGTAGCTGTCAGTCTGAAGTTTACGTCAAATACAAATTTGTAGTACTTTTCAGAAGAATACTAATCTTTATAAGGTTCCTGATATTTTTGGGGGCAGGTTATGGAAACTTTTTCCCTTTACGGCATTGCTGTGGCTTGATTGTTCAACCGATGTGCTATATTTTGGTGTTAATGTATAGATCAGCGTCTGAACCTTTAAAAAAGTATAAATTTGTGGTATTTGGCAAAAGTTTAAGGGCGGGTTTAGTAGTTCAAAGCCAGAAAAATCCCAATTTTTCACGTGTCAACTCCCCAAAACTCTAAATGGCTTTTTCTCCCCTCAAACGTGCGAATTTCGCGTTTTTACGTTTCAATTTAAAAGTTTACCCCAAACTAGAGTTTTGATGGTCGGAACATGTTTGAGGCAAAATATCTAGAAATTGCTGTTTCTAGAACACGTGCAGTTTTTGTGCAGATTTTCAGCTTTGATTGCTTATTGTGCCCGTAATTTTAATCCGACTGTTGAAATTTTGGTCCTATCTTATAGGTACGTTTGTTTAGTTTGCGTCAAGTGCAAATACGTGGCAATTTTCATGAAAATACTAATTTTTATGACGCTTAGGAGGCATAGACATGTATTTGTCTAAAATACGTAAATTTCCTTGTTCGACCTCTGGCTTTCACCGTTCACTGTAGCCACAATTTCCATTCGATTATCAAAATGTTGGTCTCATTTTGTAGCTGTCAGTCTGTAGTTTATGTCAAATACAAATTTGTAGTACTTTTCATAAGAATACTAATTTTTATAAGGTTCCTGTCATTTTTAGGGGCAGGTTATGGAAACTTTTTACGTTTACGGCATTGCTGTGGCTTGATTTTTCAACCGATGTGCTATATTTTGGTGCTAATGAATAGATCAGCGTCTGAACTTTCCAAAAAGTATAAATTTGTGGTATTTGGCAAAAGTTTGAGGGCGGGTTTAGTAGTTGAAAGCCAGAAAAATCCCAGTTTTTCACGTGTCAACTCCCCAAAACTTTAAATGGCTTTTTCTCCCCTTAAACGTGCGAATTTCGCGTTTTTACGTTTTAATTTAAAAGTCTACCCCAAACTAGTGTTTTGATGGTCGGAACATGTTTTAGGCAAAATATCTAGAAATTGCTGTTTCTAGAACACGTGCAGTTTTTGTGCAGATTTTCAGCTTTGATTGCTTACTGTGCCCGTAATTTTAATCGGACTGTTGAAATTTTGGTCTTATCTTATAGTTGCGTTTGTTTAGTTTGCGTCAAGTGCAAATATGTAGCAATTTGCATGAAAATACTAATTTTTATGACGCTTAGGAGGCATAGACATGTATTTGTCTAAAATACGTAAATTTCCTTGTTCGACCTCTGGCTTTCATCGTTCACTGTAGCCACAATTTCCATTCGATTATCAAAATGTTGGTCTCATTTTGTAGCTGTCAGTCTGTAGTTTACGTCAAATACAGATTTGTAGTACTTTTCATAAGAATACTAATTTTCATAAGGTTCCTTATATTTTTGGGGGCAGGTTATGGAAACTTTTTCCCTTTAAGGCATTGCTGTGGCTGACAAATTTGTAATACTTTTCATAAGAATACTAATCTTTATAAGGTTTTTGTTATTTTTGGGGGCAGGTTATGGAAACTTTTTCCCTTTTCGGCACTGCTGCGGCTTGATTTTTCAACCGATGTGCTATATTTTGGTGTTATTGAATAGATCAGCGTCTGAACTTTCCAAAAAGTATAAATTTGTGCTATTTCGCAAAAGTTTAAGGGCGGGGCTTAGTAGTTGAAAGCCAGAAAAATCCCAATTTTTCACGTGTCAACTCCCCAAAACTTTAAATGGCTTTTTCTCCCCTTAAACGTGCGAATTTCGCGTTTTTACGTTTTAATTTAAAAGTTTACCCCGAACTAGTGTTTTGATGGTCGGAACATGTTTTAGGCAAAATATCTAGAAATTGCTGTTTCTAGAACACGTGCAGTTTTTGTGCAGATTTTCAGCTTTGATTGCTTATTGTGCCCGTAATTTTAATCCGACTGTTGAAATTTTGGTCTTATCTTATAGTTGCGTTTGTTTAGTTTGCGTCAAGTGCAAATATGTAGCAATTTGCATGAAAATACTAATTTTTATGACGCTTAGGAGGCATAGACATGTATTTGTCTAAAATACGTAAATTTCCTTGTTCCACCTCTGGCTTTCATCGTTCACTGTAGCCACAATTTCCATTCGATTATCAAAATGTTGGTCTTATTTTGTAGCTGTCAGTCTAAAGTTTACGTCAAAAACAAATTTGTAGTACTTTTCATAGGAATACTAATTTTCATAAGGTTCCTTATATTTTTGGGGGCAGGATATGGAAACTTTTTCCCTTTACGGCATTGCTGTGGGTGACAAATTTGTAGTACTTTTCATAAGAATACTGATCTTTATAAGGTTCCTGTTATTTTTTGGGGCAGGTTATGGAAACTTTTTCCCTTTACGGCATTGCTGTGGCTTGATTTTTCGACCGATGTGCTATATTTTGGTATCAATGAATAGATCGGCGTCTGAACTTTCCAAAAAGTATAAATTTGTGGTATTTGGCAAAAGTTTAAGGGCGGGTTTAGTAGTTGAAAGCCAGAAAAATCCCAATTTTTCACGTGTCAACTCCCAAAACTTTAAATGGCTTTTTTTCCCCTTAAACGTGCGAATTTCGCGTTTTTACGTTTTAATTTAAAAGTTTACCCCAAACTAGTGTTTTGATGGTTTGAACATGTTTTAGGCAAAATATCTAGAAATTGCTGTTTCTAGAAGACGTGCAGTTTTTGTGCAGATTTTCAGCTTTGATTGCTTACTGTGCCCGTAATTTTAATTCGACTGTTGAAATTTTGGTCTTATCTTATAGTCGCGTTGGTTTAGTTTGCGTCAAGTGCAATTATGTAGCAATTTGCATGAAAATACTAGTTTTTATGACGCTTAGGAGGCATAGACATGTATTTGTCTAAAATACGTAAATTTCCTTGTTCGACCTCTGGCTTTCATCGTTCACTGTAGCCACAATTTCTATTCGATTATCAAAATGTTGGTCTCATTTTGTAGCTGTCAGTCTGAAGTTTATGTTGAATACAAATTTGTAGTACTTTTCATAAGAATACTAATCTTTATGAGGTTCCTTATATCTTTGGGGGCAGTTTATGCAAACTTTTTCCTTTAAGGCATTGCTGTGGCTTGATTGTTCAACTGATGTGCTATATTTTGGTGTTAATGAATAGATCAGCGTCTGAACTTTCCAAAAAATATAAATTTGTGGTATTTGGCAAAAGTTTGAGGGCGGGTTTAGTAGTTGAAAGCCAGGAAAATCCCAATTTTGCACGTGTTCACGTGTCAACTCCCCAAAACTTTAAATGGCTTTATCTCCCCTTAAACGTGCGAATTCCGCGTTTTTACGTTCTAATTTAAAAGTATACCCCAAACTAGTGTTTTGATGGTCGGAACATGTTTTAGGCAAAATATCTAGAAATTGCTGTTTCTAGAACACGTGCAGTTTTTGTGCAGATTTTCAGCTTTGATTGCTTACTGTGCCCGTAATTTTAATCCGACTGTTGAAATTTTGGTCTTATCTTATAGTTGCGTTTGTTTATTTTGCGTCAAGTGCAAATATGTGGCAATTTGCATGAAAATACTAATTTTTATGACGCTTAGGAGGCATAGACATGTATTTGTCTAAAATACGTAAATTTCCTTGTTCGACCTCTGGCTTTCATCGTTCACTGTAGCCAAAATTCCATTCGATTATCAAAATGTTGGTCTCATTTTGTAGCTGTCAGTCTGTAGTTTACGTCAAATACAAATTTGTAGTAATTTTCATAAGAATACTAATTTTTATAAGGTTCCTGTTATTTTTGGGGGCAGGTTATGGAAACTTTTTCCCTTTACGGCATTGCTGTGGCTTGATTTTTCAACCGATGTGCTATATTTTGCTGTTAATGAATAGATCAGAGTCTGAACTTTCCAAAAAGTATAAATTTGTGGTATTTGGCAAAAGTTTAAGGGCGGGTTTAGTAGTTGAAAGCCAGAAAAATCCCAATTTTTCACGTGTCAACTCCCCAAAACTTTAAATGGCTTTTTCTCCCCTTAAACGCGCGAATTTCGCGTTTTTACGTTTCAATTTAAAAGTTTACCCCAAACTAGAGTTTTGATGGTCGGAACATGTTTTAGGCAAAATATCTAGAAATGCTGTTTCTAGAACACGTGCAGTTTTTGTGCAGATTTTCAGCTTTGATTGCTTACTGTGCCCGTAATTTTAATCCGATTGTTGAAATTTTGGTCTTATCTTATAGTTGCGTTTGTTTAGTTTGCGTCAAGTGCAAATATGTAGCAATTTGCATGAAAATACTAATTTTTATGACGCTTAGGAGCCATAGACATGTATTTGTCTAAAATACGTAAATCTCCTTGTTCGACTTCTGGCTTTCATCGTTCACTGTAGCCACAATTTCCATTCGATTATCAAAATGTTGGTCTCATTTTGTAGCTGTCAGTCTGTAGTTTACGTCAAATACAAATTTGTAGTACTTTTCATAAGAATACTAATCTTTATAAGGTTCCTGTTATTTTTGGGGGCAGGTTATGGAAACTTTTTCCCTTTACGGCCCCAAAACTTTAAATGGCTTTTTCTCCCCTTAAACGTGCGAATTTGGCGTTTTTACGTTTTAATTTAAAAGTTAACCCCAAACTAGTGGTTTGATGGTCGGAACATGTTTTAGGCAAAATATCTAGAAATTGCTGTTTCTAGAACACGTGCAGTTTTTGTGCAGATTTTCAGCTTTGATTGCTTACTGTGCCCGTAATTTGAATCCGATTGTTGAAATTTTGGTCTTATCTTATAGTTGCGTTTGTTTAGTTTGCGTCAAGTGCAAATATGTAGCAATTTGCATGAAAATACTAATTTTTATGACGCTTAGGAGCCATAGACATGTATTTGTCTAAAATACGTAAATCTCCTTGTTCGACTTCTGGCTTTCATCGTTCACTGTAGCCACAATTTCCATTCGATTATCAAAATGTTGGTCTCATTTTGTAGCTGTCAGTCTGTAGTTTACGTCAAATACAAATTTGTAGTACTTTTCATAAGAATACTAATCTTTATAAGGTTCCTGTTATTTTTGGGGGCAGGTTATGGAAACTTTTTCCCTTTACGGCCCCAAAACTTTAAATGGCTTTTTCTCCCCTTAAACGTGCGAATTTCGCGTTTTTACGTTTTAATTTAAAAGTTTACCCCAAACTAGAGTTTTGATGGTCGGAACATGTTTTAGGCAAAATATCTAGAAATTGCTGTTTCTAGAACACGTGCAGTTTTTGTGCAGATTTTCAGCTTTGATTGCTTACTGTGCCCGTAATTTTAATCCGATTGTTGAAATTTTGGTCTTATCTTATAGTTGCGTTTGTTTAGTTTGCGTCAAGTGCAAATATGTAGCAATTTGCATGAAAATACTAGTTTTTATGACGCTTAGGATGCATAGACATGTATTTGTCTAAAATACGTAAATTTCCTTGTTCAACCTCTGGCTTTCATCGTTCGCTGTAGCCACAATTTCCATTCGGTTATCAAAATGTTGGTCTCATTTTGTAGCTGTCAGTCTGTAGTTTACGTCAAATACAAATTTTTAGTACTTTTCATAAGAATACTAATTTTTATAAGGTTCCTGTTATTTTTGGGGGCAGGTTATGGTAACTTTTTCCCTTTACGGCATTGCTGTGGCTTGATTTTTCAACCGATGTGCTATATTTTGGTGTTAATGAATAGATCAGAGTCTGAACTTTCCAAAAAATATAAATTTGTGGTATTTGGCAAAAGTTTAAGGGCGGGTTTAGTAGTTGAAAGCCAGAAAAATCCCAATTTTTCACGTGTCAACTCCCCAAAACTTTAAATGGCTTTTTCTCCCCTTAAATGTGCGAATTTCGCGTTTTTAACGTTTCAATTAAAAAGTTTACCCCAAACTAGAATTTTGATGGTCGGAACATGTTTTAGGCGAAATATCTAGAAATTGCTGTTTCTAGAACACGTGCAGTTTTTGTGCAGATTTTCTGCTTTGATTGCTTACTGTGCCCGTAATTTGAATCCGATTGTTGAAATTTTGGTCTTATCTTATAGTTGCGTTTGTTTAGTTTGCATCAAGTGCAAATATGTAGCAATTTGCATGAAAATACTAATTTTTATGACGCTTAGGAGGCATAGACATGTATTTGTCTAAAATACGTAAATTTCCTTGTTCGACCTCTGGCTTTCATCGTTCACTGTAGCCACAATTTCCATTCGATTATCAAAATGTTGGTCTCATTTTGTAGCTGTCAGTCTGGAGTTTACGTCAAATACAAATTTGTAGTACTTTTCATAAGAATACTAATTTTTATAAGGTTCCTTATATTTTTGGGGGCAGGTTATGGAAACTTTTTCCCTTTACGGCATTGCTGTGGCTTGATTTTTCAACCGATGTGCTATATTTTGGTGTTAGTGAATAGATCAGCGTCTGAACTTTCCAAAAATAATAAATTTGTTATATTTGGCAAAAGTTAAAGGGCGGGTTTAGTAGTTGAAAGCCAGAAAAATCCCAATTTTTCACGTGTCAACTCCCCAAAACATTTTACGTTTTAATTTAAAAGTTTACCCCAAACTAGTTTTTTGATGGTCGGAACATGTTTTAGGCAAAATATCTAGAAATTGCTGTTTCTAGAACACGTGCAGTTTTTGTGCAGATTTTCAGCTTTGATTGCTTACTGTGCCCGTAATTTGAATCCGATTGTTGAAATTTTGGTCTTATCTTATAGTTGCGTTTGGTTAGTTTGCGCGAAGTGCAAATATGTAGCAATTTGCATGAAAATACTAATTTTTATGACGCTTAGGAGGCATAGACATGTATTTGTCTAAAATACGTAAATGTCCTTGTTCGACCTCTGGCTTTCATCGTTCACTGTAGCCACAATTTCCATTCGATTATCAAAACGTTGGTCTCATTTTGTAGCTGTCAGTCTGTAGCTTACGTCAAATACAAATTTGTAGTACTTTTCATAAGAATACTAATTTTTATAAGGTTCCTGTTATTTTTGGGGGCAGGTTATGGAAACTTTTTCCCTTTACGGCATTGCTGTGGCTTGAATTTTCGACCGATGTGCTATATTTTGATGTTAGTGAATAGATCAGCGTCTGAACTTTCCAAAAAGTATAAATTTGTGGTATTTGGCAAAAGTTTAAGGGCGGGTTTAGTAGTTGAAAGCCAGAAAAATCCCAATTTTTCACGTGTCAACTCCCCAAAACTTTAAATGGCTTTTTCTCCCCTTAAACGTGCGAATTTTGCGTTTTTACGTTCTAATTCAAAAGTTTACCCCAAACTAGAGTTTTGATGGTCGGAACATGTTTTAGGCGAAATATCAAGAAATTGCTGTTTCTAGAACACGTGCAGTTTTTGTGCAGATTTTAGGTTTTGATTGCTTACTGTGCCCGTAATTTGAATCCGATTGTTGAAATTTTGGTCTTATCTTATAGTTGCGTTTGTTTGGTTTGCGTCAAGTGCAAATATGTAGCAATTTGCATGAAAATACTAATTTTTATGACGCTTAGGAGGCATAGACATGTATTTGTCTAAAATACGTAAATTTCCTTGTTCGACCTCTGGCTTTCATCGTTCACTGTAGCCACAATTTCCATTCGATTATCAAAATGTTGGTCTCATTTTGTAGCTGTCAGTCTGTAGTTTACGTCAAATACAAATTTGTAGTACTTTTCATAAGAATACTAATTTTTATAAGGTTCCTGTTAGTTTTGGGGGCGGGTTGTGGTAACTTTTTCCCTATACGGCATTGCTGTGGCTTGATTTTTCAACCGATGTGCTATATTTTGGTGTTAATGAATAGGTCAGCGTCTGAACTTTCCAAAAACTATAAATTTGTGGTTTTTGGCAAAATTTTAAGGGCGGGTTTAGTAGTTGAAAGCCAGAAAAATCCCAATTATTCACGTGTCAACTCCCCAAAACTTTAAATGGCTTTTTCTCCCCTTAAACGTGCGCATTTCGCGTTTTTACGTTTCAACTTAAAAGTTTACCCCAAACTAGTGTTTTGATGGTCGGAACATGTTTTAGGCGAAATATCTAGAAATTGCTGTTTCTAGAACACATGCAGTTTTTGTGCAGATTTTCAGCTTTGATTGCTTACTGTGCCCGTAATTTGAATCCGATTGTTGAAATTTTGGTCTTATCTTATAGTTGCGTTTGTTTAGTTTGCGTCAAGTGCAAATATGTAGCAATTTGCATGAAAATACTAATTTTTATGACGCTTAGGAGGCATAGACATGTATTTGTCTAAAATACGTAAATCTCCTTGTTCGACTTCTGGCTTTCATCGTTCACTGTAGCCACAATTTCCATTCGATTATCATAGACATGTATTTGTCTAAAATACGTAAATCTCCTTGTTCGACTTCTGGCTTTCATCGTTCACTGTAGCCACAATTTCCATTCGATTATCAAAATGTTGGTCTCATTTTGTAGCTGTCAGTCTGTAGTTTACGTCAAATACAAATTTGTAGTACTTTTCATAAGAATACTAATCTTTATAAGGTTCCTGTTATTTTTGGGGGCAGGTTATGGAAACTTTTTCCCTTTACGGCCCCAAAACTTTAAATGGCTTTTTCTCCCCTTAAACGTGCGAATTTCGCGTTTTTACGTTTTAATTTAAAAGTTTACCCCAAACTAGAGTTTTGATGGTCGGAACATGTTTTAGGCAAAATATCTAGAAATTGCTGTTTCTAGAACACGTGCAGTTTTTGTGCAGATTTTCAGCTTTGATTGCTTACTGTGCCCGTAATTTTAATCCGATTGTTGAAATTTTGGTCTTATCTTATAGTTGCGTTTGTTTAGTTTGCGTCAAGTGCAAATATGTAGCAATTTGCATGAAAATACTAGTTTTTATGACGCTTAGGATGCATAGACATGTATTTGTCTAAAATACGTAAATTTCCTTGTTCAACCTCTGGCTTTCATCGTTCGCTGTAGCCACAATTTCCATTCGGTTATCAAAATGTTGGTCTCATTTTGTAGCTGTCAGTCTGTAGTTTACGTCAAATACAAATTTTTAGTACTTTTCATAAGAATACTAATTTTTATAAGGTTCCTGTTATTTTTGGGGGCAGGTTATGGTAACTTTTTCCCTTTACGGCATTGCTGTGGCTTGATTTTTCAACCGATGTGCTATATTTTGGTGTTAATGAATAGATCAGAGTCTGAACTTTCCAAAAAATATAAATTTGTGGTATTTGGCAAAAGTTTAAGGGCGGGTTTAGTAGTTGAAAGCCAGAAAAATCCCAATTTTTCACGTGTCAACTCCCCAAAACTTTAAATGGCTTTTTCTCCCCTTAAATGTGCGAATTTCGCGTTTTTAACGTTTCAATTTAAAAGTTTACCCCAAACTAGAATTTTGATGGTCGGAACATGTTTTAGGCGAAATATCTAGAAATTGCTGTTTCTAGAACACGTGCAGTTTTTGTGCA
Source organism: Odontomyia ornata (assembly GCA_963969285.1). NCBI lineage: Eukaryota > Metazoa > Arthropoda > Insecta > Diptera > Stratiomyidae > Odontomyia > Odontomyia ornata. The sequence goes on from OZ017738.1 coordinate 96,913,223, forward strand.
GATTTTCTGCTTTGATTGCTTACTGTGCCCGTAATTTGAATCCGATTGTTGAAATTTTGGTCTTATCTTATAGTTGCGTTTGTTTAGTTTGCATCAAGTGCAAATATGTAGCAATTTGCATGAAAATACTAATTTTTATGACGCTTAGGAGGCATAGACATGTATTTGTCTAAAATACGTAAATTTCCTTGTTCGACCTCTGGCTTTCATCGTTCACTGTAGCCACAATTTCCATTCGATTATCAAAATGTTGGTCTCATTTTGTAGCTGTCAGTCTGGAGTTTACGTCAAATACAAATTTGTAGTACTTTTCATAAGAATACTAATTTTTATAAGGTTCCTTATATTTTTGGGGGCAGGTTATGGAAACTTTTTCCCTTTACGGCATTGCTGTGGCTTGATTTTTCAACCGATGTGCTATATTTTGGTGTTAGTGAATAGATCAGCGTCTGAACTTTCCAAAAATAATAAATTTGTTATATTTGGCAAAAGTTAAAGGGCGGGTTTAGTAGTTGAAAGCCAGAAAAATCCCAATTTTTCACGTGTCAACTCCCCAAAACATTTTACGTTTTAATTTAAAAGTTTACCCCAAACTAGTTTTTTGATGGTCGGAACATGTTTTAGGCAAAATATCTAGAAATTGCTGTTTCTAGAACACGTGCAGTTTTTGTGCAGATTTTCAGCTTTGATTGCTTACTGTGCCCGTAATTTTAATCCGATTGTTGAAATTTTGGTCTTATCTTATAGTTGCGTTTGGTTAGTTTGCGCGAAGTGCAAATATGTAGCAATTTGCATGAAAATACTAATTTTTATGACGCTTAGGAGGCATAGACATGTATTTGTCTAAAATACGTAAATGTCCTTGTTCGACCTCTGGCTTTCATCGTTCACTGTAGCCACAATTTCCATTCGATTATCAAAACGTTGATCTCATTTTGTAGCTGTCAGTCTGTAGCTTACGTCAAATACAAATTTGTAGTACTTTTCATAAGAATACTAATTTTTATAAGGTTCCTGTTATTTTTGGGGGCAGGTTATGGAAACTTTTTCCCTTTACGGCATTGCTGTGGCTTGAATTTTCGACCGATGTGCTATATTTTGATGTTAGTGAATAGATCAGCGTCTGAACTTTCCAAAAAGTATAAATTTGTGGTATTTGGCAAAAGTTTAAGGGCGGGTTTAGTAGTTGAAAGCCAGAAAAATCCCAATTTTTCACGTGTCAACTCCCCAAAACTTTAAATGGCTTTTTCTCCCCTTAAACGTGCGAATTTTGCGTTTTTACGTTCTAATTCAAAAGTTTACCCCAAACTAGAGTTTTGATGGTCGGAACATGTTTTAGGCGAAATATCAAGAAATTGCTGTTTCTAGAACACGTGCAGTTTTTGTGCAGATTTTAGGTTTTGATTGCTTACTGTGCCCGTAATTTGAATCCGATTGTTGAAATTTTGGTCTTATCTTATAGTTGCGTTTGTTTGGTTTGCGTCAAGTGCAAATATGTAGCAATTTGCATGAAAATACTAATTTTTATGACGCTTAGGAGGCATAGACATGTATTTGTCTAAAATACGTAAATTTCCTTGTTCGACCTCTGGCTTTCATCGTTCACTGTAGCCACAATTTCCATTCGATTATCAAAATGTTGGTCTCATTTTGTAGCTGTCAGTCTGTAGTTTACGTCAAATACAAATTTGTAGTACTTTTCATAAGAATACTAATTTTTATAAGGTTCCTGTTAGTTTTGGGGGCGGGTTGTGGTAACTTTTTCCCTATACGGCATTGCTGTGGCTTGATTTTTCAACCGATGTGCTATATTTTGGTGTTAATGAATAGGTCAGCGTCTGAACTTTCCAAAAACTATAAATTTGTGGTTTTTGGCAAAATTTTAAGGGCGGGTTTAGTAGTTGAAAGCCAGAAAAATCCCAATTATTCACGTGTCAACTCCCCAAAACTTTAAATGGCTTTTTCTCCCCTTAAACGTGCGCATTTCGCGTTTTTACGTTTCAACTTAAAAGTTTACCCCAAACTAGTGTTTTGATGGTCGGAACATGTTTTAGGCGAAATATCTAGAAATTGCTGTTTCTAGAACACATGCAGTTTTTGTGCAGATTTTCAGCTTTGATTGCTTACTGTGCCCGTAATTTGAATCCGATTGTTGAAATTTTGGTCTTATCTTATAGTTGCGTTTGTTTAGTTTGCGTCAAGTGCAAATATGTAGCAATTTGCATGAAAATACTAATTTTTATGACGCTTAGGAGGCATAGACATGTATTTGTCTAAAATACGTAAATTTCCTTGTTCGACCTCTGGTTTTCATCGTTCCCTTTACGGCATTGCTGTGGCTTGATTTTTCAACCGATGTGCTATATTTTGGTGTAAATGAATAGATCAGCGTCTGAACTTTCCAAAAAGTATAAATTTGTGGTATTTGGCAAAAGTTTAAGGCCGGTTTAAGTAGTTGAAAGCGAGAAAAATCCCAATTTTTCACGTGTCAACTCCCCAAAACTTTAAATGGCTATATCTCCCCTTAAACGTGCGAATTTCGCGTTTTTACGTTCTAATTTAAAAGTTTACCCCAAACTAGTGTTTTGATGGTCGGAACATGTTTTAGGCAAAATATCTAGAAATTGCTGTTTCTAGAACAGGTGCAGTTTTTGTGCAGATTTTCAGCTTTGATTGCTTACTGTGCCCGTAATTTGAATCCGATTGTTGAAATTTTGGTCTTATCTTATAGTTGCGTTTGTTTAGTTTGCGTCAAGTGCAAATATGTAGCAATTTGCATGAAAATACTAATTTTTATGACGCTTAGGAGGCATAGACATGTATTTGTCTAAAATACGTAAATTTCCTTGTTCGACCTCTGGCTTACATCGTTTACTGTAGCCACAATTTCCATTCGATTATCAAAATGTTGGTCTCATTTTGTAGCTGTCAGTCTGTAGTTTAAGTCAAATACAAATTTGTAGTACTTTTCATAAGAATACTAATTTTTATAAGGTTCCTGTTATTTTTGGGGGCAGGTTATGGAAACTTTTTCCCTTTACGGCATTGCTGTGGCTTGATTTTTCAACCGATGTGCTATATTTTGATGTTAATGAATAGATCAGCGTCTGAACTTTCCAAAAAGTATAAATTTGTGGTATTTGGCAAAAGTTTAAGGGCGGGTTTAGTAGTTGAAAGCCAGAAAAATCCCAATTTTTCACGTGTCAACTCCCCAAAACTTTAAATGGCTTTTTCTCCCCTTAAACGTGCGAATTTCGCGTTTTTACGTTCTAATTCAAAAGTTTACCCCAAACTAGAGTTTTGATGGTCGGAACATGTTTTAGGCGAAATATTTAGAATTTGCTGTTTCTAGAACACGTGCAGTTTTTGTGTAGATTTTCAGCTATGATTGCTTACTGTTCCCGTAATTTGAATCCGATTGTTGAAATTTTGGTCTTATCTTATAGTTGCGTTTGTTTGGTTTGCGTCAAGTGCAAATATGTAGCAATTTGCATGAAAATACTAATTTTTATGACGCTTAGGAGGCATAGACATGTATTTGTCTAAAAAAACGTAAATTTTCTTGTTCGACCTCTGGCTTTCATCGTTCACTGTAGCCACAATTTCCGTTCGATTATCAAAATGTTGGTCTCAATTTGTAGCTGCCAGTCTGTAGTTTACGTCAAGTACAAATTTGTAGTAATTTTCATAAGAATACTAATCTTTATAAGGTTCCTTATATTTTTGGGGGCAGGTTATGGAAAATTTTTCCCTTTACGGCATTGCTGTGGCTTGATTTTTCAACCGATGTGCTATATTTTGGTGTTAATGAATAGATCAGCGTCTGAACTTTCCAAAAAGTATAAATTTGTGGTATTTGGCAAAAGTTTAAGGGCGGGTTTAGTAGTTGAAAGCCAGAAAAATCCCAATTTTTCACGTGTCAACTCCCCAAAACTTTAAATGGCTTTTTCTCCCCTTAAACGTGCGAATTTCGCGTTTTTACGTTTTAATTTGAAAGTTTACCCCAAACTAGAGTTTTGATGGTCGGAACATGTTTTAGGCAAAATATCTAGAAATTGCTGTTTCTAGAACACGTGCAGTTTTTGTGCAGATTTTCAGCTTTGATTGCTTACTGTGCCCGTAATTTGAATCCGATTGTTGAAATTTTGGTCTTATCTTATAGTTGCGTTTGTTTGGTTTGCGTCAAGTGCAAATATGTAGCAATTTGCATGAAAATACTAATTTTTATGACGCTTAGGAGGCATAGACATGTTTTTGTCTAAAATACGTAAATCTCCTTGTTCCACCTCTGGCTTTCATCGTTCACTGTAGCCACAATTTCCATTCGATTATCAAAATGTTGGTCTCATTTTGTAGCTGTCAGTCTGTAGTTTACGTCAAATACAAATTTGTAGTACTTTTTATGAGAATACTAATCTTTATAAGGTTCCTGTTATTTTTGGGGGCAGGTTATGGAAACTTTTTCCCTTCACGGCCCCAAAACTTTAAATGGCTTTTTCTCCCCTTAAACGTGCGAATTTCGCGTTTTTACGTTTTAATTTAAAAGTTTACCCCAAACTAGAGTTTTGATGGTCGGAACATGTTTTAGGCAAAATATCTAGAAATTGCTGTTTCTAGAACACGTGCAGTTTTTGTGCAGATTTTCAGCTTTGATTGCTTACTGTGCCCGTAATTTTAATCCGATGGTTGAAATTTTGGTCTTATCTTATAGTTGCGTTTGTTTAGTTTGCGTCAAGTGCAAATATGTAGCAATTTGCATGAAAATACTAATTTTTATGACGCTTAGGAGGCATAGACATGTATTTGTCTAAAATACGTAAATTTCCTTGTTCGACCTCTGGCTTTCATCGTTCGCTGTAGCCACAATTTCCATTCGATTATCAAAATGTTGGTCTCATTTTGTAGCTGCCAGTCTGTAGTTTACGTCAGATACAAATTTGTAGTACTTTTCACAAGAATACTAATTTTAATAAGGTTCCTGTTATTTTTGGGGGCAGGTTATGGAAACTTTTTCCCTTTACGGCATTGCTGTGGCTTGATTTTTCAACCGATGTGCTATATTTTGGTGTTAATGAATAGATCAGAGTCTGAACTTTCCAAAAAATATAAATTTGTGGTAGTTGGCAAAAGTTTAAGGGCGGATTTAGTAGTTGAAAGCCAGAAAAATCCCAATTTTTCACGTGTCAACTCCCCAAAACTTTAAATGGCTTTTTCTCCCCTTAAACGCGCGAATTTCGCGTTTTTACGTTTCAATTTAAAAGTTTACCCCAAACTAGAGGTTTGATGGTCGGAACATGTTTTAGGCAAAATATCTAGAAATTGCTGTTTCTAGAACACGTGCAGTTTTTGCGCAGATTTTCTGCTTTGATTGCTTACTGTGCCCGTAATTTTAATCCGATTGTTGAAATTTTGGTCTTATCTTATAGTTGCGTTTGTTTGGTTTGCGTCGAGTGCAAATATGTAGCAATTTGCATGCAAATACTAATTTTTATGACGCTTAGGAGGCATAGACATGTATTTGTCTAAAATACGTAAATTTCCTTGTTCGACCTCTGGCTTTCATCGTTCACTGTAGCCACAATTTCCGTTCGATTATCAAAATGTTGGTCTCATTTTGTAGCTGCCAGTCTGTAGTTTACGTCAAAAACAAATTTGTAGTACTTTTCATAAGAATACTAATTTTTATAAGGCTCCTGTTAGTTTCGGCGGCGGGTTGTGGTAGCTTTTTCCCTATGCGGCATTGCTGTGGCTTGATTTTTCAACCGATGTGCTATATTTTGGTGTTAATGAATAGATCAGCGTCTGAACTTTCCAAAAAATATAAATTTGTGGTATTTGGCAAAAGGTTAAGGGCGGGTTTAGTAGTTGAAAGCCAGAAAAATCCCAATTTTTCACGTGTCAACTCCCCAAAACTTTAAATGGGTTTTTTTCCCCTAAACGTGCGAATTTCGCGTTTTTACGTTTTGGTTTAAAAGTTTACCCCAAACTAGAGTTTTGATGGTCGGAACATGTTTTAGGCAAAATATCTAGAAATTGCTGTTTCTAGAACACGTGCAGTTTTTGTGCAGATTTTCTGCTTTGATTGCTTACTGTGCCCGTAATTTTAATCCGATTGTTGAAATTTTGGTCTTATCTTATAGTTGCGTTTGTTTGGTTTGCGTCAAGTGCAAATATGTAGCAATTTGCATGAAAATACTAATTTTTATGACGCTTAGGAGGCATAGACATGTATTTGTCTAAAAAAACGTAAATTTTCTTGTTCGACCTCTGGCTTTCATCGTTCACTGTAGCCACAATTTCCGTTCGATTATCAAAATGTTGGTCTCAATTTGTAGCTGCCAGTCTGTAGTTTACGTCAAGTACAAATTTGTAGTAATTTTCATAAGAATACTAATCTTTATAAGGTTCCTTATATTTTTGGGGGCAGGTTATGGAAAATTTTTCCCTTTACGGCATTGCTGTGGCTTGATTTTTCAACCGATGTGCTATATTTTGGTGTTAATGAATAGATCAGCGTCTGAACTTTCCAAAAAGTATAAATTTGTGGTATTTGGCAAAAGTTTAAGGGCGGGTTTAGTAGTTGAAAGCCAGAAAAATCCCAATTTTTCACGTGTCAACTCCCCAAAACTTTAAATGGCTTTTTCTCCCCTTAAACGTGCGAATTTCGCGTTTTTACGTTTTAATTTGAAAGTTTACCCCAAACTAGAGTTTTGATGGTCGGAACATGTTTTAGGCAAAATATCTAGAAATTGCTGTTTCTAGAACACGTGCAGTTTTTGTGCAGATTTTCAGCTTTGATTGCTTACTGTGCCCGTAATTTTAATCCGATTGTTGAAATTTTGGTCTTATCTTATAGTTGCGTTTGTTTGGTTTGCGTCAAGTGCAAATATGTAGCAATTTGCATGAAAATACTAATTTTTATGACGCTTAGGAGGCATAGACATGTTTTTGTCTAAAATACGTAAATCTCCTTGTTCGACCTCTGGCTTTCATCGTTCACTGTAGCCACAATTTCCATTCGATTATCAAAATGTTGGTCTCATTTTGTAGCTGTCAGTCTGTAGTTTACGTCAAATACAAATTTGTAGTACTTTTCATGAGAATAGTAATCTTTATAAGGTTCCTGTTATTTTTGGGGGCAGGTTATGGAAACTTTTTCCCTTCACGGCCCCAAAACTTTAAATGGCTTTTTCTCCCCTTAAACGTGCGAATTTCGCGTTTTTACGTTTTAATTTAAAAGTTTACCCCAAACTAGAGTTTTGATGGTCGGAACATGTTTTAGGCAAAATATCTAGAAATTGCTGTTTCTAGAACACGTGCAGTTTTTGTGCAGATTTTCAGCTTTGATTGCTTACTGTGCCCGTAATTTTAATCCGATTGTTGAAATTTTGGTCTTATCTTATAGTTGCGTTTGTTTAGTTTGCGTCAAGTGCAAATATGTACCAATTTGCATGAAAATACTAATTTTTATGACGCTTAGGAGGCATAGACATGTATTTGTCTAAAAAAACGTAAATTTTCTTGTTCGACCTCTGGCTTTCATCGTTCACTGTAGCCACAATTTCCGTTCGATTATCAAAATGTTGGTCTCAATTTGTAGCTGCCAGTCTGTAGTTTACGTCAAGTACAAATTTGTAGTAATTTTCATAAGAATACTAATCTTTATAAGGTTCCTTATATTTTTGGGGGCAGGTTATGGAAAATTTTTCCCTTTACGGCATTGCTGTGGCTTGATTTTTCAACCGATGTGCTATATTTTGGTGTTAATGAATAGATCAGCGTCTGAACTTTCCAAAAAGTATAAATTTGTGGTATTTGGCAAAAGTTTAAGGGCGGGTTTAGTAGTTGAAAGCCAGAAAAATCCCAATTTTTCACGTGTCAACTCCCCAAAACTTTAAATGGCTTTTTCTCCCCTTAAACGTGCGAATTTCGCGTTTTTACGTTTTAATTTGAAAGTTTACCCCAAACTAGAGTTTTGATGGTCGGAACATGTTTTAGGCAAAATATCTAGAAATTGCTGTTTCTAGAACACGTGCAGTTTTTGTGCAGATTTTCAGCTTTGATTGCTTACTGTGCCCGTAATTTGAATCCGATTGTTGAAATTTTGGTCTTATCTTATAGTTGCGTTTGTTTGGTTTGCGTCAAGTGCAAATATGTAGCAATTTGCATGAAAATACTAATTTTTATGACGCTTAGGAGGCATAGACATGTTTTTGTCTAAAATACGTAAATCTCCTTGTTCGACCTCTGGCTTTCATCGTTCACTGTAGCCACAATTTCCATTCGATTATCAAAATGTTGGTCTCATTTTGTAGCTGTCAGTCTGTAGTTTACGTCAAATACAAATTTGTAGTACTTTTCATGAGAATACTAATCTTTATAAGGTTCCTGTTATTTTTGGGGGCAGGTTATGGAAACTTTTTCCCTTCACGGCCCCAAAACTTTAAATGGCTTTTTCTCCCCTTAAACGTGCGAATTTCGCGTTTTTACGTTTTAATTTAAAAGTTTACCCCAAACTAGAGTTTTGATGGTCGGAACATGTTTTAGGCAAAATATCTAGAAATTGCTGTTTCTAGAACAGGTGCAGTTTTTGTGCAGATTTTCAGCTTTGATTGCTTACTGTGCCCGTAATTTTAATCCGATTGTTGAAATTTTGGTCTTATCTTATAGTTGCGTTTGTTTAGTTTGCGTCAAGTGCAAATATGTACCAATTTGCATGAAAATACTAATTTTTATGACGCTTAGGAGGCATAGACATGTATTTGTCTAAAATACGTAAATTTCCTTGTTCGACCTCTGGCTTTCATCGTTCGCTGTAGCCACAATTTCCATTCGATTATCAAAATGTTGGTCTCATTTTGTAGCTGTCAGTCTGTAGTTTACGTCAAAAACAAATTTGTAGTACTTTTCATAAGAATACTAATTTTTATAAGGCTCCTGTTAGTTTTGGGGGCGGGTTGTGGTAGCTTTTTCCCTATACGGCATTGCTGTGGCTTGATTTTTCAACCGATGTGCTCTATTTTGGTGTTAATGAATAGATCAGCGTCTGAACTTTCCAAAAAATATAAATTTGTGGTATTTGGCAAAAGTTTAAGGGCGGGTTTAGTAGTTGAAAGCCAGAAAAATCCCAATTTTTCACGTGTCAACTCCCCAAAACTTTAAATGGGTTTTTTTCCCCTAAACGTGCGAATTTCGCGTTTTTACGTTTTGGTTTAAAAGTTTACCCCAAACTAGAGTTTTGATGGTCGGAACATGTTTTAGGCAAAATATCTAGAAATTGCTGTTTCTAGAACACGTGCAGTTTTTGTGCAGATTTTCTGCTTTGATTGCTTACTGTGCCCGCAATTTTAATCCGATTGTTGAAATTTTGGTCTTATCTTATAGTTGCGTTTGTTTGGTTTGCGTCGAGTGCGAATATGTAGCAATTTGCATGAAAATACTAATTTTTATGACGCTTAGGAGGCATAGACATGTATTTGTCTAAAATACGTAAATTTCCTTGTTCGAACTCTGGCTTTCATCGTTCACTGTAGCCACAATTTCCGTTCGATTATCAAAATGATGGTCTCATTTTGTAGCTGTCAGTCTGAAGTTTACGTCAAATACAAATTTGTAGTACTTTTCATAGAAATACTAATTTTTATAAGGTTCCTTATATTTTTGGGGGCAGGTTATGGAAACTTTTTCCCTTTACGGCATTGCTGTGGCTTGATTTTTCAACCGATGTGCTATATTTTGGTGTAAATGAATAGATCAGCGTCTGAACTTTCCAAAAAATATAAATTTGTGGTATTTGGCAAAAGTTTAAGGGCAGGCTTAGTAGTTGAAAGCCAGAAAAATCCCAATTTTTCACGTGTCAACTCCCCAAAACTTTAAATGGCTTTTTCTCCCCTTAACCGTGCGAATTTCGCGTTTTTACGTTTTAATTTAAAAGTTTACACCAAACTAGAGTTTTGATGGTCGGAACATGTTTTAGGCAAAATATCTAGAAATTGCTGTTTCTAGAACACGTGCAGTTTTTGTGCAGATTTTCAGCTTTGATTGCTTACTGTGCCCGTAATTTGAATCCGATTGTTAAAATTTTGGTCTTGTCTTATAGTTGCGTTTGTTTAGTTTGCGTCAAGTGCAAATATGTAGCAATTTGCATGAAAATAATAATTTTTATGACGCTTAGGAGGCATAGACATGTATTTGTCTAAAATACGTAAATTTCCTTGTTCGACCTCTGGCTCTCATCGTTCACTGTAGCCACAATTTCCATTCGATTATCAAAATGTTGGTCTCATTTTGTAGCTGTCAGTCTGTAGCTTACGTCAAATGCAAATTTGTAGTACTTTTCATAAGAATACTAACCTTTATAAGGTTCCTGTTATTTTTGGGGGCAGGTTATGGAAACTTTTTCCCTTTACGGCATTGCTGTGGCTTGATTTTTCAACCGATGTGCTATATTTTGGTGTTAATGAATAGATCAGCGTCTGAACTTTCCAAAAAGTATAAATTTGTGGTATTTGGCAAAAGTTTAAGGGCGGGTTTAGTAGTTGAAAGCCAGAAAAATCCCAATTTTTCAAGTGTCAACTCCCCAAAACATTTTACGTTTTAATTTAAAAGTTTACCCCAAACTAGTTTTTTGATGGTCGGAACATGTTTTAGGCAAAATATCTAGAAATTTCTGTTTCTAGAACACGTGCAGTTTTTGTGCAGATTTTCAGCTTTGATTGCTTACTGTGCCCGTAATTTTAAGCCGACCGTTGAAATTTTGGTCTTAACTTATAGTTGCGTTTGTTTGGCTTGCGTCAAGTGCAAATATGTAGCAATTTGCATGCAAATACTAATTTTTATGACGCTTAGGAGGCATAGACATGTATTTGTCTAAAATACGTAAATTTCCTTGTTCGACCTCTGGCTTTCATCGTTCACTGTAGCCACAATTTCCATTCGAGTATCAAAATGTTGGTCTCATTTTGTAGCTGCCAGTCTGTAGTTTAAGTCAAATACAAATTTGTAGTACTTTTCATAAGAATACTAATTTTTATAAGGTTCCTGTTAATTTTGGGGGCAGGTTGTGGTAACTTTTTCCCTTTACGGCATTGCTGTGGCTTGATTTTTCAACCGATGTGCTATATTTTGGTGTTAATCAATAGATCAGTGTCTGAACTTTCCAAAAAATATAAATTTGTGGTATTTGGCAAAAGTCTAAGGGCGGGTTTAGTAGTTGAAAGCTAGAAAAATCCCAATTTTTCACGTGTCAACTCCCCAAAACTTTAAATGGCTTTATCTCCCCTTAAACGTGCGAATTTCGCGTTTTTACGTTCTAATTTAAAAGTTTACCTCAAACTAGTGTTTGGATGGTCGGAACATGTTTTAGGCAAAATATCTAGAAATTGCTGTTTCTAGAACACGTGCAGTTTTTGTGCAGATTTTCAGCTTTGATTGCTTATTGTGCCCGTCATTTTAGTCCGACTGTTGAAATTTTGGTCTTATCTTATAGTTGCGTTTGTTTAGTTTGCGTCAAGTGCAAATATGGGGCAATTTGCATGAAAATACTAATTTTTATGACGCTTAGGAGGCATAGACATGTATTTGTCTAAAATACGTAAATTTCCTTGTTCGACCTCTGGCTTTCATCGTTCACTGTAGCCACAATTTCCATTCGATTATCAAAATGTTGGTCTCATTTTGTAGCTGTCAGTCTGCAGTTTACGTCAAATACAAATTTGTAGTACTTTTCATAAGAATACTAATTTTCATAAGGTTCCTGTTAATTTTGGGGGCAGGTTGTGGTAACTTTTTCCCTTTACGGCATTGCTGTGGCTTGATTTTTCAACCGATGTGCTATATTTTGGGGTTAATGAATAGATCAGCGTCTGAACTTTCCAAAAATTATAAATTTGTGCTATTTCGCAAAAGTTTAAGGGCGGGTTTAGTAGTTGGAAGCCAGAAAAATCCCAATTTTTCAAGTGTCAACTCCCCAGAACTTTAAATGGCTTTCTCTCCCCTTAAACGTGCGAATTTCGCGTTTTTACGTTATAACTTAAAAGTTTACCCCAAACTAGTGTTTTAATGGTCGGAACATGTTTTAGGCGAAATATCTAGAAATTGCTGTTTCTAGAACAGGTGCAGTTTTTGTGCAGATTTTCAGCTTTGATTGCTTACTGTGCCCGTAATTTGAATCCGATTGTTGAAATTTTGGTCTTATCTTATAGTTGCGTTTGTTTAGTTTGCGTCAAGTGCAAATATGTAGCAATTTGCATGAAAATACTAATTTTTATGACGCTTAGGAGGCATAGACATGTATTTGTCTAAAATACGTAAATTTCCTTGTTCGACCTCTGGCTTTCATCGTTCACTGTAGCCACAATTTCCATTCGATTATCAAAATGTTGGTCTCATTTTGTAGCTGTCAGTCTGTAGTTTACGTCAAAAACAAATTTGTAGTACTTTTCATAAGAATACTAATCTTTATAAGGTTCCTGTTATTTTTGGGGGCAGGTTATGGAAACTTTTTCCCTTCACGGCCCCAAAACTTTAAATGGCTTTTTCTCCCCTTAAACGTGCGAATTTCGCGTTTTTACGTTTTAATTTAAAAGTTTACCCCAAACTAGAGTTTTGATGGTCGGAACATGTTTTAGGCAAAATATCTAGAAATTGCTGTTTCTAGAACACGTGCAGTTTTTGTGCAGATTTTCAGCTTTGATTGCTTACTGTGCCCGTAATTTTAATCCGATTGTTGAAATTTTGGTCTTATCTTATAGTTGCGTTTGTTTAGTTTGCGTCAAGTGCAAATATGTAGCAATTTGCATGAAAATACTAATTTTTATGACGCTTACGATGCATAGACATGTATTTGTCTAAAATACGTAAATTTCCTTGTTCGACCTCTGGCTTTCATCGTTCGCTGTAGCCACAATTTCCATTCGATTATCAAAATGTTGGTCTCATTTTGTAGCTGTCAGTCTGTAGTTTACGTCAAATACAAATTTGTAGTACTTTTCACAAGAATACTAATTTTAATAAGGTTCCTGTTATTTTTGGGGGCAGGTTATGGTAGCTTTTTCCCTTTACGGCATTGCTGTGGCTTGATTTTTCAACCGATGTGCTATATTGTGGTGTTAATGAATAGATCAGCGTCTGAACTTTCCAAAAAATATAAATTTGTGGTAGTTGGCAAAATTTTTAGGGCGGGTTTAGTAGTTGAAAACCAGAAAAGTCCCAATTTTTCACGTGTCAACTCCCCAAAACTTTAAATGGCTTTTTCTCCCCTTAAACGTGCGAATTTCGCGTTTTTACGTTTCAATTTAAAAGTTTACCCCAAACTAGAGTTTTGATGGTCGGAACATGTTTGAGGCAAAATATCTAGAAATTGCTGTTTCTAGAACACGTGCAGTTTTTGTGCAGATTTTCTGCTTTGATTGCTTACTGTGCCCGTAATTTTAATCCGATTGTTGAAATTTTGGTCTTATCTTATAGTTGCGTTTGTTTGGTTTGCGTCGAGTGCAAATATGTAGCAATTTGCATGAAAATACTAATTTTTATGACGCTTAGGAGGCATGGACATGTATTTGTCTAAAATACGTAAATTTCCTTGTTCGACCTCTGGCTTTCATCGTTCACTGTAGCCACAATTTCCATTCGATTATCAAAATGTTGGTCTCATTTTGTAGCTGTCAGTCTGTAGTTTACGTCAAATACAAATTTGTAGTTCTTTTCATAAGAATACTAGTTTTTATAAGGTTCCTGTTAGTTTTGGGGGCGGGTTGTGGTAGCTTTTTCCCTATAGGGCATTGCTGTGGCTTGATTTTTCAACCGATGTGCTATATTTTGGTGTTAATGAATAGATCAGCGTCTGAACTTTCCAAAAAATATAAATTTGTGGGATTTGGCAAAAGGTTAAGGGCGGGTTTAGTAGTTGAAAGCCAGAAAAATCCCAATTTTTCACGTGTCAACTCCCCAAAACTTTAAATGGCTTTTTCTCCCCTTAAACGTGCGAATTTCGCGTTTTTACGTTTCAATTTAAACGCTTAACCCAAACTCGTGTTGTGATGGTCGGAACATGTTTTAGGCAAAATATCTAGAAATTGCTGTTTCCAGAAAACGTGCAGTTTTGTGCAGATTTTCAGCTTTGATTGCTTACTGTGCCCGTAATTTTAATCCGACTGTTGAAATTTTGGTCTTATCTTATAGTTGCGTTTGTTTAGTTTCCGCCAAGTGCAAATATGTAGCAATTTGCATGAAAATACTAATTTTTATGACGCTTAGGAGGCATAGACATGTATTTGTCTAAAATACGTAAATTTCCTTGTTCGACCTCTGGCTTTCATCGTTCACTGTAGCCACAATTTCCATTCGATTATCAAAATGTTGGTCTCATTTTGTACTGTCAGTCTGTAGTTTACGGCAAATACAAATTTGTAGTACTTTTCATAAGAATACTAATCTTTATAAGGTTCCTGTTAGTTTTGGGGGCAGGTTGTGGTAACTTTTTCCCTTTACGGCATTGCTGTGGCTTGATTTTTCGACCGATGTGCTATACTTTGGTGTTAATGAATGAATCAGCGTCTGAACTTTCCAAAAAGTATAAATTTGTGGTATTTGGCAAAAGTTTAAGGGCGGGTTTAGTAGTTGAAAGCCAGAAAAATTCCAATTTTTCACGTGTCAACTCTCCAAAACTTTAAATGGCTTTTTCTCCCCTTAAACGTGCGAATTTCGCGTTTTTACGTTTTAATTTAAAAGTTTACCCCAAACTAGTGTTGTGATGGTCGGAACATGTTTTAGGCAAAACATCTAGAAATTGCTGTTTCCAGAACACGTGCAGTTTTTGTGCAGATTTCCAGCTTTGATTGCTTACTGTGCCCGTAATTTTAATCCGACTGTTGAAATTTTGTTCTAATCTTATAGTTGCGTTTGTTTAGTTTGCGTCAAGTGCAAATATGTAGCAATTTGCATGAAAATACTAATTTTTATGACGCTTAGGAGGCATAGACATGTATTTGTCTAAAATACGTAAATTTCCTTGTTCGACCTCTGGCTTTCATCGTTCACTGTAGCCACAATTTCCATTCGATTATCAAAATGTTGGTCTCATTTTGTAGCTATCAGTCTGTAGCTTACGTCAAATACAAATTTGTAGTACTTTTCATAAGAATACTAATTTTTATAAGGTTCCTGTTAGTTTTGGGGGCGGGTTGTGGTAACTTTTTCCCTATACGGCATTTCTGTGGCTTGATTTTTCAACCGATGTGCTATATTTTGGTGTTAATGAATAGATCAGCGTCTGAACTTTCCAAAAAATATAAATTTGTGGTATTTGGCAAAAGTTTAAGGGCGGGTTTAGTAGTTGAAAGCCAGAAAAATCCCAATTTTTCACGTGTCAACTCCCCAAAACTTTGGATGGGTTTTTCTCCCCTTAAACGTGCGAACTTCGCGTTTTTACGTTTTAATTTAAAAGTTTACCCCAAACTAGTGTTGTGATGGTCGGAACATGTTTTAGGCAAAATATCTAGAAATTGCTGTTTCCAGAACACGTGCAGTTTTTGTGCAGATTTTCAGCTTTGATTGCTTACTGTGCCCGTAATTTTAATCCGACTGTTGAAATTTTGGTGTTATCTTATAGTTGCGTTTGTTTAGTTTGCGTCAAGTGCAAATATGTAGCAATTTGCATGAAAATACAAATTTTTATGACGCTTAGGAGGCATAGACATGTATTTGTCTAAAATACGTAAATTTCCTTGTTCGACCTCTGGCTTTCATCGTTCACTGTAGCCACAATTTCCATTCGATTATCAAAATGTTGGTCTCATTTTGTAGCTGTCAGTCTGTAGCTTACGTCAAATACAAATTTGTAGTACTTTTCATAAGAATACTAATTTTTATAAGGTTCCTGTTAGTTTTGGGGGCAGGTTGTGGTAACTTTTTCCCTTTACGGCATTGCTGTGGCTTGATTTTTCGACCGATGTGCTATACTTTGATGTTAATGAATAGATCAGCGTCTGAACTTTCCAAAAAGTATAAATTTGTGGTATTTGGCAAAAGTTTAAAGGCGGGTTTAGCAGTTGAAACCAGAAAAATTCCAATTTTTCACGTGTCAACTCTCCAAAACTTTAAATGGCTTTTTCTCCCCTTAAACGTGCGAATTTCGCGTTTTTACGTTTTAATTTAAAAGTTTACCCCAAGCTAGTGTTTTGATGGTCGGAACATGTTTTAGGCAAAATATCTAGAAATTGCTGTTTCTAGAACACGTGCAGTTTTTGTGCAGATTTTCAGCTTTGATTGCTTACTGTGCCCGTAATTTTAGTCCGATTGTTGATATTTTGGTCTTATCTTATAGTTGCGTTTGTTTAGTTTGCGTCAAGTGCAAATATGTGGCAATTTGCATGAAAATACTAATTTTTATGACGCTTAGGAGGCATAGACATGTATTTGTCTAAAATACGTAAATTTCCTTGTTCGACCTCTGGCTTTCATCGTTCACTGTAGCCACAATTTCCATTCGATTATCAAAATGTTGATCTCATTTTGTAGCTGTCAGTCTGTAGTTTACGGCAAATACAAATTTGTAGTACTTTTCATAAGAATACTAATTTTTATAAGGTTCCTGTTAGTTTTGGGGGCAGGTTGTGGTAACTTTTTCCCTTTACGGCATTGCTGTGGCTTGATTTTTCGACCGATGTGCTATACTTTGATGTTAATGAATAGATCAGCGTCTGAACTTTCCAAAAAGTATAAATTTGTGGTATTTGGCAAAAGTTTAAAGGCGGGTTTAGCAGTTGAAACCAGAAAAATTCCAATTTTTCACGTGTCAACTCTCCAAAACTTTAAATGGCTTTTTCTCCCCTTAAACGTGCGAATTTCGTGTTTTTACGTTTTAATTTAAAAGTTTACCCCAAACTAGTGTTTTGATGGTCGGAACATGTTTTAGGCAAAATATCTAGAAATTGCTGTTTCTAGAACACGTGCAGTTTTTGTGCAGATTTTCAGCTTTGATTGCTTACTGTGCCCGTAATTTTAGTCCGATTGTTGATATTTTGGTCTTATCTTATAGTTGCGTTTGTTTATTTTGCGTCAAGTGCAAATATGTGGCAATTTGCATGAAAATACTAATTTTTATGACGCTTAGGAGGCATAGACATGTATTTGTCTAAAATACGTAAATTTCCTTGTTCGACCTCTGGCTTTCATCGTTCACTGTAGCCACAATTTCCATTCGATTATCAAAATGTTGATCTCATTTTGTAGCTGTCAGTCTGTAGTTTACGGCAAATACAAATTTGTAGTACTTTTCATAAGAATACTAATTTTTATAAGGTTCCTGTTAGTTTTGGGGGCGGGTTGTGGTAACTTTTTCCCTATACGGCATTGCTGTGGCTTGATTTTTCAACCGATGTGCTATATTTTGGTGTTAATGAATGGATCAGCGTCTGAACTTTCCAAAATATATAAATTTGTGGTATTTGGCAAAAGTTTAAGGGCGGGTTTAGTAGTTGAAAGCCAGAAAAATTCCAATTTTTCACGTGTCAACTCTCCAAAACTTTAAATGGCTTTTTCTCCCCTTAAACGTGCGAACTTCGCGTTTTTACGTTTTAATTTAAAAGTTTACCCCAAACTAGTGTTGTGATGGTCGGAACATGTTTTAGGCAAAATATCTAGAAATTGCTGTTTCCAGAACACGTGCAGTTTTTGTGCAGATTTTCAGCTTTGATTGCTTACTGTGCCCGTAATTTTAATCCGACTGTTGAAATTTTGGTCTTATCTTATAGTTGCGTTTGTTTAGTTTGCGTCAAGTGCAAATATGTAGCAATTTGCATGAAAATACAAATTTTTATGACGCTTAGGAGGCATAGACATGTATTTGTCTAAAATACGTAAATTTCCTTGTTCGACCTCTGGCTTTCATCGTTCACTGTAGCCACAATTTCCATTCGATTATCAAAATGTTGGTCTCATTTTGTAGCTGTCAGTCTGTAGTTTACGTCAAATACAAATTTGTAGTACTTTTCATAAGAATACTAATTTTTATAAGGTTCCTGTTAGTTTTGGGGGCAGGTTGTGGTAACTTTTTCCCTTTACGGCATTGCTGTGGCTTGATTTTTCGACCGATGTGCTATACTTTGATGTTAATGAATAGATCAGCGTCTGAACTTTCCAAAAAGTATAAATTTGTGGTATTTGGCAAAAGTTTAAAGGCGGGTTTAGCAGTTGAAACCAGAAAAATTCCAATTTTTCACGTGTCAACTCTCCAAAACTTTAAATGGCTTTTTCTCCCCTTAAACGTGCGAATTTCGCGTTTTTACGTTTTAATTTAAAAGTTTACCCCAAACTAGTGTTTTGATGGTCGGAACATGTTTTAGGCAAAATATCTAGAAATTGCTGTTTCTAGAACACGTGCCGTTTTTGTGCAGATTTTCAGTTTTGATTGCTTTTTGTGCCCGTAATTTTAATCCGACTGTTGAAATTTTGGTCTCATCTTATAGTTGCGTTTGTTTCGTTTGCGCGAAGTGCAAATATGTAGCAGTTTGCATGAAAATACTAATTTTTATGACGCTTAGGAGGCATAGACATGTATTTGTCTAAAATACGTAAATTTCCTTGTTCGACCACTGGTTTTCATCGTTCACTGTAGCCACAATTTCCATTCGATTATCAAAATGTTGGTCTCATTTTGTAGCTGTCAGTCTGTAGCTTACGTCAAATACAAATTTGTAGTACTTTTCATAAGAATACTAATTTTTATAAGGTTCCTGTTATTTTTGGGGGCAGGTTATGGTAACTTTTTCCCTTTACAGCATTGCTGTGGCTTGATTTTTCAACCGATGTGCTATATTTTGCGTTAATGAATAGATCAGCGTCTGAACTTTCCAAAAAGTATAAATTTGTGGTATTTGGCAAAAGTTTAAGGGCGGGTTTAGTAGTTGAAAACCAGAAAAATCCCAATTTTTCACGTGTCAACTCCCCAGAACGTTAAATGGCTTTCCATTCGATTATCAAAATGTTGGTCTCATTTTGTAGCTGTCAGTCTGTAGATTACGTCAAATACAAATTTGTTTTACTTTTCATAAGAATACTAATTTGTATAAGGTTCCTTATATTTTTGGGGGCAGCTTATGGAAACTTTTTCCCTTTACGGCATTGCTGTGGCTTGATTTTTCAACCGATGTGTTATATTTTGGTGTTAATGAATAGATCAGCGTCTGAACTTTCCAAAAAGTATAAATTTGTGGTATTTGGCAAAAGTTTAAGGGCGGGTTAAGTAGTTGAAAGCCAGAAAAATCCCAATTTTTCACGTGTCAACTCCCCAAAACTTTAAATGACTTTTTCTCCCCTTAAACGTGCGAATTTCGCGTTTTTACGTTTTAATTTAAAAGTTTACCCCAAACTAGTGTTTTGATGGTCGGAACATGTTTTAGGCAAAATATCTAGAAATTGCTGTTTCTAGAACACGTGCAGTTTTTGTGCAGATCTTCAGCTTTGTTTGTTTACTGTGACCGTAATTTTAATTCGATTGTTAAAATTTTGGTCTTATCTTATGGTTGCGTTTGTTTAGTTTGCGTCAAGTGCAAATATGTAGCAATTTGCATGAAAATACTAATTTTTATGACGCTTGGGAGGCATAGACATGTATTTGTATAAAATACGTAAATTCCCTTGTTCGACCTCCGGTTTTCATCGTTCCCTTTACGGCATTGCTGTGGCTTGATTTTTCAACCGAAGTGCTATATTTTGGTGTTAATGAATAGATCAGCGTCTGAACCTTCCAAAAAGTATAAATTTGTGGTATTTGGCAAAAGTTTAAGGCCGGGTTTAGTAGTTGAAAGCCAGAAAAATCCCAATTTTTCACGTGTCAACTCCCCAAAACTTTAAATGGCTTTTTCTCCCCTTAAACGTGCGAATTTCGCGTTTTTACGTTTTAATTTAAAAGTTTACCCCAAAACTAGCGTTTTGATGGTCGGAACATGTTTTAGGCAAAATATCTAGAAATTGCTGTTTCTAGAACACGTGCAGTTTTCGTGCAGATTTTCAGCTTTGATTGCTTACTGTGCCCGTAATTTTAATCCGACTGTTGAAATTTTGGTCTTATCTTATAGTTGCGTTTGTTTAGTTTGCGTCAAGTGCAAATATGTAGCAATTTGCATGAAAATACTAATTTTTATGACGCTTAGGAGGCATAGACATGTATTTGTCTAAAATACGTAAATTTCCTTGTTCGACCTCTGGCTTTCATCGTTCACTGTAGCCACAATTTCCATTCGATTATCAAAATGTTGGTCTCATTTTGTAGCTGTCAGTCTGTAGCTTACGTCAAATACAAATTTGTAGTACTTTTCATAAGAATACTAATTCTTATGAGGTTCCTGTTATTTTTGGGGGCAGGTTATGGTAACTTTTTCCCTTTACGGCATTGCTGTGGCTTGATTTTTCAATCGATGTGCTATATTTTGGTGTTAATGAATAGATCAGCGTCTGAACTTTCCAAAAAGTATAAATTTGTGGTATTTGGCAAAAGTTTAAGGGCGGGCTTAGTAGTTGAAAGCCTGAAAAATCCCAATTTTTCACGTGTCAACTCCCCAAAACTTTAAATGGCTTTTTCTCCCCTTAAACGTGCGAATTTCGCGTTTTTACGTTTTAATTTTAAAGTTTACCCCAAACTAGTGTTTTGATGGTCGGAACATGTTTTAGGCAAAATATCTAGAAATTGCTGTTTCTAGAACACGTGCAGTTTTTGTGCAGATTTTCAGTTTTGAGTGCTTACTGTGCCCGTAATTTTAATCCGATTGGTGAAATTTTGGTCTTATCTTATAGTTGCGTTTGTTTAGTTTGCTCAAGTGCAAATATGTAGCAATTTGCATGAAACTACTAGTTTTCATGACGCTTAGGAGGCATAGACATGTATTTGTCTAAAATACGTAAATTTCCTTGTTCGACCTCTGGCTTTCATCGTTCACTGTAGCCACAATTTCCATTCGATTATCAAAATATTGCTCTCATTTTGTAGCTGTCAGTCTGTGGCTTACGTCAAATACAAATTTGTCGTACTTTTCATAAGAATACTAATTTTTATAAGGTTCCTGTTATTTTTGGGGGCAGGTTATGGTAACTTTCAGCCTTGATTGCTTACTGTGCCCGTAATTTTAATCCGATTGTTGAAATTTTGGTCTTATCTTATAGTTGCGTTTGTTTAATTTGCGTCAAGTGCAAATATGTAGCAATTTGCATGAAAATACTAATTTTTATGACGCTTAGGAGGCATAGACATGTATTTGTCCAAAATACGTAAATTTCCTTGTTCGACCTCTGGCTTTCATCGTTCACTGTAGCCACAATTTCCATTCGATTATCAAAATGTTGGTCTCATTTTGTAGCTGTCAGTCTGTAGCTTACGTCAAATACAAATTTGTAGTACTTTTCATAAGAATACTAATCTTTATAAGGTTGCTTTTATTTTTGGGGGCAGGTTATGGAAACTTTTTCCCTTTACGGCATTGCTGTGGCTTGATTTTTCAAACGATGTGCTATATTTTGGTGTTAATGAATAGATCAGCGTCTGAACTTTCCAAAAAGTATAAATTTGTGGTATTTGGCAAAAGTTTAAGGGCGGGTTTAGTAGTTGAAAGCCAGAAAAATCCCAATTTTTCACGTGTCAACTCCCCAAAACTTTAAATGGCTTTTTCTCCCCTTAAACGTGCGAATCTCGCGTTTTTACGTTTTAATTCAAAAGTCTAACCCAAACTAGTGTTTTGGTGGTTGGAACATGTTTTAGGCAAAATTTCTAGAAATTGCTGTTTCTAGAACACGTGCAGTTTTTGTGCAGATTTTCAGCTTTGATTGCTTACTGTGCCCGTAATTTTAATCTGACTGTTGAAATTTTGGTCTTATCTTATAGTTGCGTTTGTTAAGTTTGCGTCAAGGGCAAATATGTAGCAATTTGCATGGAAATACTAATTTTGATGACGCTTAGGAGGCATAGACATGTATTTGTCTAAAATACGTAAATTTCCTTGTTCGACCTCTGGCTTTCATCGTTCACTGTAGCCACAATTTCCCTTCGATTATCAAAATGTTGGTCTCATTTTGTAGCTGTCAGTCTGTAGTTTACGTCAAATACAAATTCGTACTTCTTTTCATAAGAATACTAATCTTTATAAGGTTCCTTATATCATCGGTTGAAAAATCAAGCCACAGCAATGCCGTAAAGGGAAAAAGTTACCATAACCTGCCCCCAAAAATAACAGGAAGCTTATAAATATTAGTATTCTTATGAAAAGTACTACAAATTTGTATTTGACGTAAACTACAGACTGACAGCTACAAAATGAGACCAACATTTTGATAATCGAATGGAAATTGTGGCTACAGTGAACGATGAAAGCCAGAGGTCGAACAAGGAAATTTACGTATTTTAGACAAATACATGTCTATGCCTCCTAAGCGTCATAAAAATTAGTATTTTCATGCAAATCGCTACATATTTGCACTTGACGCAAACTAAACAAACGCAACTATAAGATAAGACCAAAATTTCAACAATCGGATTAAAATTATGGGCACAGTAAGCAATCAAAGCTGAAAATCTGCACAAAAACTGCACGTGTTCTAGTAACAGCAATTTCTAGATATTTTGCCTAAAACATGTTCCGACCATCAAAACACTAGTTTGGGGTAAACTTTTAAATTAAAACGTAAAAACGCGAAATTCGCACGTTTAAGGGGAGAAAAACTCATTTAAAGTTTTGGGGAGTTGACACGTGAAAAATTGGGATTTTTCTGGCTTTCAACTATTAAACCCGCCCTTAAACTTTTGCCAAATACCACAAATTTATACTTTTTGGAAAGCTCAGACGCTGATCTATTTATTGACACCAAAATATAGCACATCGGTTGAAAAATCAAGCCGCAGCAATGCCGCAAAGGGAAAAAGTTTCCATAACCTGCCCCCAAAAAACAGGAACCTTATAAAAATTAGTATTCTTATGAAAAGTACTACACATTTGCATATAGCGTAAACTTCAGACTGACAGCTACAAAATGAGACCAACATTTTGATAATCGAATGGAAATTGTGGCTACAGTGAACGATGAAAGCCAGAGGTCGAACAAGGAAATTTACGTATTTTAGACAAATACATGTCTATGCCTCCTAAGCGTCATAAAAATTAGTATTTTCATGCAAATTGCTACATATTTAAACTTGACGCAAATTAAACAAAGGCAACTATAAGATAAGACCAAAATTTCAACAATTGGATTAAAATTACGGGCACAGTAAGCAATCTAAGCTGAAAATCTGCACAAAAACTGCACGTGTTCTAGAAACAGCAATTTCTAGATATTTTGCCTAAAATATGTTCGGACCATCAAAACTCTAGTTTGGGGTAATCTTTTAAATTAAAACGTTAAAACGCGAAATTCGCACGTTTAAGGGGAGAAAAAGCCATTTAAAGTTTTGGGGAGTTGACACGTGAAAAATTGGGATTTTTCTGGGTTTCAACTACTAAGCCCACCCTTAAACTTTTGCCAAATACCACAAATTTATATTTTTTGGAAAGTTCAGACGCAGATCTATTCATTAGCACATAATATAGCACATCGGTTGAAACATCAAGCCACAGCAATGCCGTAAAGGGAAAAAGTTTGCATAACCTGCCCCCAAAAATAACAGGAACCTTATAAAAACTAGTATTCTTATGAAAAGTACTACAAATTTGTATTTGACGTAAACTACAGACTGACAGCTACAAAATGAGACCAACATTTTGATAATCGAATGGAAATTGTGGCTACAGTGAACGATGAAAGCCAGAGGTCGAACAAGGAAATTTACGTATTTTAGACAAATACATGTCTATGCCTCCTAAGCGTCATAAAAATTAGTATTTTCATCCAAATTGCTACATATTTGCACTTGACGCAAACTAAACAAACGCAACTATAAGATAAGACCAAAATTTCAACAATCGGATTCAAATTACGGGCACAGTAAGCAATCAAAGCTGAAAATCTGCACAAAAACTTCACGTGTTCTAGAAACAGCAATTTCTAGATATTTTGCCTAAAACATGTTCCGACCATCAAAACTCTAGTTTGGGGTAAACTTTTAAATTAAAACGTAAAAACGCGAAATTCGCACGTTTAAGGGGAGAAAAAGCCATTTAAAGTTTTGGGGAGTTGACACGTGAAAAATTGGGATTTTTCTGGCTTTCAACTACTAAACCCGCCCGTAAACTTTTGCCAAATACCACAAATCTATACTTTTTGGAAAGTTAAGACGCTGATCTATTCATTAACATCAAAATATAGCATATCGGTTGAAAAATCAAGCCACAGCAATGCCGTAAAGGGGAAAAGTTACCATAACCTGCCCCCAAAAATAACAGGAACCTTATAAAGATTAGTATTCTTATGAAAAGTACTACAAATTTGTATTTGACGTAAACTACAGACTGACAGCTACAAAATGAGACCAACATTTTGATTATCGAATGGAAATTGTGGCTACAGTGAACGATGAAAGCCAGAGGTCGAACAAGGAAATTTACGTATTTTAGACAAATACATGTCGTTGCCTCCTAAGCGTCATAAAAATTAGTATTTTCATGCAAATTGCCACGTATGTGCACTTGACGCAAACTAAACAAACGCAACTATAAGATAAGACCAAAATTTCAACAATTGGATTAAAATTACGGGCATAGTAAGCAATCAAAGCTGAAAATCTGCACAAAAACTGCACGAGTTCTAGAAACAGCGATTTCCAGATATTTTGCCTAAAACATGTTCCGACCATCAAAACTCGAAATTCGCACGTTTAAGGGGAGAAAAAGCCATTTAAAGTTTTGGGGAGTTGACACGTGAAAAATTGGGATTTTTCTGGCTTTCAACTACCAAGCCCGCCCTTAAACTTATGCCAAATACCACAAATTTATACTTTTTGGAAAGTTCAGACGCTGATCTATTCATTAACATCAAAATATAGCACATCGGTTCAAAAATCAAGGCACAGCAATGCCGTGAAGGGAAAAAGTTTCCATAACCTGCCCCCAAAAATAACAGGAACCTTATAAAGATTAGTATTCTTATGAAAAGTACTACAAATTTGTATTTGACGTCAACTACAGACTGACAGCTACAAAATGAGACCAAAATTTTGATAATCGAATGGAAATTGTGGCTACAGTGAACGATGAAAGCCAGAGGTCGAACAAGGAAATTTACGTATTTTAGACAAATACATGTCGTTGCCTCCTAAGCGTCATAAAAATTAGTATTTTCATGCAAATTGCTACATATTTGCACTTGACGCAAACTAAACAAACGCAACTATAAGATAAGACCAAAATTTCAACAGTCGGATTAAAATTACAGGCACAGTAAGCAATCAAAGCTGAAAATCTGCACAAAAACTGCACGTGTTCTAGAAACAGCAATTTCTAGATATTTTGCGTAAAACATGTTCCGACCATCAAAACACTAGTTTGGGGTAAACTTTTAAATTAAAACGTAAAAACGCGAAATTCGCACGTTTAAGGGGAGAAAAAGCCATTTAAAGTTTTGGGGAGTTGACACGTGAAAAATTGGGATTTTTCTGGCTTCCAACTACTAAACCCGCCCTTAAACTTTTGCGAAATAGCACAAATTTATAATTTTTGGAAATTTCAGACGCTGATCTATTCATTAGCCCCAAAATATAGCACATCGGTTGAAAAATCAAGCCACAGCAATGCCGTAAAGGGGAAAAGTTACCATAACCTGCCCCCAAAAATAACAGGAACCTTATAAAGATTAGTATTCTTATGAAAAGTACTTCAAATTTCTATTTGACGTAAACTACAGACTGACAGCTACAAAATGAGACCAACATTTTGATAATCGAATGGAAATTGTGGCTACAGTGAACGATGAAAGCCAGAGGTCGAACAAGGAAATTTACGTATTTTAGACAAATACATGTCTATGCCTCCTAAGCGTCATAAAAATTAGTATTTTCATGCAAATTGCTACATATTTGCACTTGACGCAAACTAAACAAACGCAACTATAAGATAAGACCAAAATTTCAACAATCGGATTAAAATTACGGGCACAGTAAGCAATCAAAGCTGAAAATCTGCACAAAAACTGCACGTGTTCTAGAAACAGCAATTTCTAGATATTTTGCCTAAAACATGTTCCGACCATCAAAACACTAGTTTGGGGTAAACTTTTATATTAAAACGTAAAACGCGAAATTCGCACGTTTAAGGGGAGAAAAAGCCATTTAAAGTTTTGGGGAGTTGGCACGTGAAAAATTGGGATTTTTCTGGCTTTCAACTACTAAACCCGCCCTTAAACTTTTGCCAAATACCACAAATTTATACTCTTTTGAAAGCTCAGACGCAGATCTATTCATTAACACCGAAATATAACACATGGGTTGAAAAATCAAGCCAAAGCAATGCCGTAAAGGGAAAAAGTTACCATAACCTGCCCCCAAAAATAACAGGAACCTTATAAAGATTAGTATTCTTATGAAAAGTACTACAAATTTGTATTTGACGTAAGCTACAGACTGACAGCTACAAAATGAGACCAACATTTTGATAATCGAATGGAAATTGTGGGTACAGTGAACGATGAAAGCCAGAGGTCGAACAAGGAAATTTACGTTTGTGAGACAAATACATGTCTTTGCCTCCTAAGCGTCATAAAAATTAGTATTTTCATGCAAATTGCTACATATTTGCACTCGACGCAAACTAAACAAACGCAACTATAAGATAAGACCAAAATTTCAACAATCGGATTAAAATTACGGGCACAGTAGGCAATCAAAGCTGAAAATCTGCACAAAAACTGCCCGTGTTCTAGAAACAGCAATTTCTAGATATTTTTGCCTAAAACATGTTCCGACCATCAAAACTCTAGTTTGGGGTAAACTTTTAAATTAAAACGTAAAAACGCGAAATTCGCACGTTTAAGGGGATAAAAAGCCATCTAAAATTTTGTGGAGTTGACACGTGAAACATTGGCATTTTTCTGGCCTTCAACTACTAAACCCGCCCTTAAACTTTTGCCAAATACCACAAATTTATTTTTTTTGGAAAGCTCAGACGCTGATCTATTCATTAACACCAAAATATAGCACATCGGTTGAAAAATCAAGCCACAGCAATGCCGTGAAGGGAAAAAGTTACCATAACCTGCCCCCAAAAATATATGGAACCTTATAAAGATTAGTATTCCTATGAAAAGTACTACAAATTTGTATTTGACGTAAGCTACAGACTGACAGCTACAAAATGAGACCAACATTTTGATAATCGAATGGAAATTGTGGCTACAGTGAACGATGAAAGCCAGAGGTCGAACAAGGAAATTTACGTATTTTAGACAAATACATGTCTATGCCTCCTAAGCGTCATAAAAATTAGTATTTTCATGCAAATTGCTACATATTTGCACTTGATGCAAACTAAACAAACGCAACTATAAGATAAGACCAAAATTTCAACAATCGGATTAAAATGACGGGCACAGTAAGCAATCAAAGCTGAAAATCTGCACAAAGACTGCCCGTGTTCTAGAAACAGCAATTTCTAGATATTTTGCCTAAAACATGTTCCGACCATCAAAACACTAGTTTGGGGTAAACTTTTAAATTAAAACGTAAAAACGTGAAATTCGTACGTTTAAGGGGAGAAAAAGCCATTTAAAGTTTTGGGGAGTTGACACGTGAAAAATTGGGATTTTTCTGGCTTTCAACTACTAAACCCGCCCTTAAACTTTTGCCAAATACCACAAATTTATACTTTTTGGAAAGTTCAGACGCTGATCTATTCATTAACATCAAAATATAGCACATCGGTTGAAAAATCAAGCCACAGCAATGCCGTAAAGGGGAAAAGTTACCATAACCTGCCCCCAAAAATAACAGGAACCTTATAAAAATTAGTATTCTTATGAAAAGTACTACAAATTTGTATTTGACGTAAGCTACAGACTGACAGCTACAAAATGAGACCAACATTTTGATAATCGAATGGAAATTGTGGCTACAGTGAACGATGAAAGCCAGAGGTCGAACAAGGAAATTTACGTATTTTAGACAAATACATGTCTATGCCTCCTAAGCGTCATAAAAATTAGTATTTTCATGCAAATTGCTACATATTTGCACTTGACGCAAACTAAACAAACGCAACTATAAGATAAGACCAAAATTTCAACAATCGGATTAAAATTACGGGCACAGTAGGCAATCAAAGCTGAAAATCTGCACAAAAACTGCCCGTGTTCTAGAAACAGCAATTTCTAGATATTTTTGCCTAAAACATGTTCCGACCATCAAAACTCTAGTTTGGGGTAAACTTTTAAATTAAAACGTGAAAACGCGAAATTCGCACGTTTAAGGGGAGAAAAAGTCATTTAAAGTTTTGGGGAATTGACACGTGAAAAATTGGAATTTTTCTGGCTTTCAACTACTAAACCCGCCCTTAAACTTTTGCCAAATATCACAAATTTATTTATTTTGGAAAGTTTAGACGCTGATCTATTCATTAACACCAAAATATAGCACATCGGTTGAAAAATCAAGCCACAGCAATGCCGTGAAGGGAAAAAGTTACCATAACCTGCCCCCAAAAATATATGGAACCTTATAAAGATTAGTATTCCTATGAAAAGTACTACAAATTTGTATTTGACGTAAGCTACAGACTGACAGCTACAAAATGAGACCAACATTTTGATAATCGAATGGAAATTGTGGCTACAGTGAACGATGAAAGCCAGAGGTCGAACAAGGAAATTTACGTATTTTAGACAAATACATGTCTATGCCTCCTAAGCGTCATAAAAATTAGTATTTTCATGCAAATTGCTACATATTTGCACTTGATGCAAACTAAACAAACGCAACTATAAGATAAGACCAAAATTTCAACAATCGGATTAAAATGACGGGCACAGTAAGCAATCAAAGCTGAAAATCTGCACAAAGACTGCCCGTGTTCTAGAAACAGCAATTTCTAGATATTTTGCCTAAAACATGTTCCGACCATCAAAACTCTAGTTTGGGGTAAACTTTTAAATTAAAACGTAAAAACGCGAAATTCGCACGTTTAAGGGGAGAAAAAGCCATTTAAAATTTTGGGGAGTTGACACGTGAAACATTGGCATTTTTCTGGCTTTCAACTACTAAACCCGCCCTTGAACTTTTGCCAAATACCACAAATTTATTTATTTTGGAAAGCTCAGACGCTGATCTATTCATTAACACCAAAATATAGCACATCGGTTGAAAAATCAAGCCACAGCAATGCCGTAAAGGGAAAAAGTTACCATAACCTGCCCCCAAAAATAACAGGAACCTTATAAAGATTAGTATTCCTATGAAAAGTACTACAAATTTGTATTTGACGTAAGCTACAGACTGACAGCTACAAAATGAGACCAACATTTTGATAATCGAATGGAAATTGTGGCTACAGTGATCGATGAAAGCCAGAGGTCGAACAAGGAAATTTACGTATTTTAGACAAATACATGTCTATGCCTCCTAAGCGTCATAAAAATTTGTATTTTCATGCAAATTGCTACATATTTGCACTTGACGCAAACTGAACAAACGCAACTATAAGATAAGACCAAAATTTCAACAGTCGGAGTAAAATTACGGGCACAGTAAGCAACCAAATCTGAAAATCTGCACAAAAACTGCACGTGTTCTAGAAACAGCAATTTCTAGATATTTTGCCTAAAACATGTTCCGACCATCAAAACACTAGTTTGGGGTAAACTTTTAAATTGAAACGTAAAAACGCGAAATTCGCACGTTTAAGGGGAGAAAAAGCCATTTAAAGTTTTGGGGAGTTGACACGTGAAAAATTGACATTTTTCTGGCTTTCAACTACTAAACCCGCCCTTCAACTTTTGCCAAAAATCACAAATTTATACTTTTTGGAAAGTTCAGACGCTGATCTATTCACTAACTCCAAAATAAAGCAATTCGGTTGTAAAATCAAGCCACAGCAATGCCGTAAAGGGGAAAAGTTACCATAACCTGCCCCCAAAAATAACAGGAACCTTATAAAAGTAGTATTCTTATGAAAAGTACTACAAATTTGTATTTGACGTAAACTACAGACTGACAGCTACAAAATGAGACCAACATTTTGATAATCGAATGGAAATTGTGGCTACAGTGAACGACGAAAGCCAGAGGTCGAACAAGGAAATTCACGTATTTTAGACAAATATATGTCGTAGTATTTACATGCAAATTGCAACATATTTGCACTTGACGCAAACTAAACAAACGCAACTATAAGATAAGACCAAAATTTCAACAATCGGATTAAAATTACGGGCACAGCAAGCAATCAAAGCTGAAAATCTGCACAAAAACTGCAAATGCTCTAGAAACATCAATTTCTAGATATTTTGCCTAAAACATGTTGTGACCATCAAAACTCTGGTTTCGGGTAAACTTTTAAATTAAAACGTAAAAACGCAAAATTCGCACGTTTAAGGGGAGAAAAAGCCATTTAAAGTTTTGGGGAGTTGACACGTGAAAAATTGGGATTTTTCTGGCTTTCAACTACTAAACCCGCCCTTAAACTTTTGCCAAATACCACAAATTTATACTTTTTGGAAAGTTCAAACGCTGATCTATTCATTAACACCAAAATATAGCACATCGGTTGTCAAATCAAGCCACAGCAATGCCGTAAAGGGAAAAAGTTACCATAACCTGCCCCCAAAAATAAGAGGAACCTTATAAAAATTAGTATTTTTATGAAAAGTACTACGAATTTGTATTTGACGTAAGCTACAGACTGACAGCTACAAAATGAGACCAACATTTTGATAATCGAATGGAAATTGTGGCTACAGTGAACGATGAAAGCCAGAGGTCGAACAAGGAAATTTACGTATTTTAGACAAATACATGTCTATGCCTCCTAAGCGTCATAAAAATTAGTATTTTCATGCAAATTGCTACATATTTGCACTTGATGCAAACAAAACAAACGCAACTATAAGATTAGAACAAAATTTCAACAATCGGATTAAAATTACGGGCACAGTAAGCAATCAAAGCTGAAAATCTGCACAAAAACTTCACGTGTTCTAGAAACAGCAATTTCTAGATATTTTGCCTAAAACATGTTCCGACCATCAAAACACTAGTTTGGGGTGAACTTTTAAATTAAAACGTAAAAACGCGAAATTCGCACGTTTAAGGGGAGAAAAAGCCATTTAAAGTTTTGGGGAGTTGGCACGTGAAAAATTGGGATTTTTCTGGCTCTCAACTACTAAACCCGCCCTTAACCTTTTGCCAAATACCACAAATTTATACTTTTTGGAAATTTCAGACGCTGATCTATTCATTAACACCAAAATATAGCACATCGGTTGAAAAATCAAGCCACAGCAATGCCGTAAAGGGAAAAAGTTACCATAACCTGCCCCCAAAAATAACAGGAACCTTATGAAAATTAGTATACTTATGAAAAGTACTACAAATTTGTATTTGACGTAAACTACAGACTGACAACTACAAAATGAGACCAACATTTTGATAATCGAATGGAAATTGTGGCTACAGTGAACGAGGAAAGCCAGAGGTCGAACAAGGAAATTTACGTATTTTAGACAAATACATGTCGATGCCTCCTAAGCGTCATAAAAATTATTATTTTCATGCAAATTGCTACATGTTCGCACTTGATGCAAACTAAACAAACGCAACTATAAGATAAGACCAAAATTTCAACAATCGGATTAAAATGACGGGCACAGTAAGCAATCAAAGCTGAAAATCTGCACAAAAACTGCCCGTGTTCTAGAAACAGCAATTTCTAGATATTTTGCCTTAAACATGTTCCGACCATCAAAACATCAGTTTGGGGTAAACTTTTAAATTAAAACGTAAAAACGCGAAATTCGCACGTTTAAGGGGAGAAAAAGCCATTTAAAGTTTTGGGGAGTTGACACGTCAAAAATTGGGATTTTTCTGGCTTTCAACTACTAAACCCGCCCTTAAACTTTTGCCAAATACCACAAATTTATTATTTTTGGAAAGTTCAAACGCTGATCTATTCATTAACACCAAAATATAGCAATTCGGTTGAAAAATCAAGCCACAGCAATGCCGTAAAGGGGAAAAGTCTCCATAACCTGCCCCCGAAAATAACAGGAACCTTATAAAAGTAGTATTCTTATGAAAAGTACTACAAATTTGTATTTGACGTAAACTACAGACTGACAGCTACAAAATGAGACCAACATTTTCATAATCGAATGGAAATTGTGGCTACAGTGAACGATGAAAGCCAGAGGTCGAACAAGGAAATTTACGTATTTTGGACAAATACATGTCTATGCCTCCTAAGCGTCATAAAAATTAGTATTTTCATTCAAATTGCTACATATTTGCACTTGACGCAAACTAAACAATTGCAACTATAAGATAAGACCAAAATTTCAACAGTCGGATTAAAATTACGGGCACAGTAAGCAATCAAAGCTGAAAATCTGCACAAAAACTGCACGTGTTCTAGAAACAGCAATTTCTAGATATTTTGCCTAAAACATGTTCCGACCATCAAAACTCTGGTTTCGGGTAAACTTTTAAATTAAAACGTAAAAACGCGAAATTCGCACGTTTAAGGGGAGAAAAAGCCATTTAAAGTTTTGGGGAGTTGACACGTGAAAAATTGGGATTTTTCTGGCTTTCAACTACTAAACCCGCCCTTAAACTTTTGCTAAATACCACAATTTTTTTTTTTTTTTGGAAAGCTCAGACGCTGATCTATTCATTAACACCAAAATATAGCACATCGGTTGAAAAATCAAGCCACAGCAATGCCGTAAAGGGGAAAAGTTACCATAACCTGCCCCCAAAAATAACAGGAACCTTATAAAGATTAGTATTCTTATGAAAAGTACTTCAAATTTCTATTTGACGTAAACTACAGACTGACAGCTACAAAATGAGACCAACATTTTGATAATCGAATGGAAATTGTGTCTACAGTGAACGATGAAAGCCAGAGGTCGAACAAGGAAATTTACGTATTTTAGACAAATACATGTCTATGCCTCCTAAGCGTCATAAAAATTAGTATTTTCGTGCAAATTGCTACATATTTGCACTTGATGCAAACTAAACAAACGCAACTATAAGATAAGACCAAAATTTCAACAATCGGATTAAAATGACGGGCACAGTAAGCAATCAAAGCTGAAAATCTGCACAAAAACTGCCCGTGTTCTAGAAACAGCAATTTCTAGATATTTTGCCTAAAACATGTTCCGACCATCAAAACTCTAGTTTGGGGTAAACTTTTAAATTAAAACGTAAAAACGCGAAATTCGCACGTTTAAGGGGAGAAAAAGCCATTTAAAGTTTTGGGGAGTTGGCACGTGAAAAATTGGGATTTTTCTGGCTTTCAACTACTAAACCCGCCCTTAAACTTATGCCAAATACCACAAATTTATATTTTTGGAAAGTTCAGACGCTGATCTATTCATTAACACCAAAATATAGCACATCGGTTGAAAAATCAAGCCACAGCAATGCCGTAAAGGGAAAAAGTTACCATAACCTGCCCCCAAAAATAACAGGAACCTTATAAAGATTAGTATTCTTATGAAAAGTACTTCAAATTTGTATTTGGCGTAAACCACAGACTGACAGCTACAAAATGAGACCAACATTTTGATAATCGAATGGAAATTGTGGCTACAGTGAACGATGAAAGCCAGAGGTCGAACAAGGAAATTTACGTATTTTAGACAAATACATGTCTATGCCTCCTAAGCGTCATAAAAATTAGTATTTTCGTGCAAATTGCTACATATTTGCACTTGATGCAAACTAAACAAACGCAACTATAAGATAAGACCAAAATTTCAGCAATCGGATTAAAATGACGGGCACAGTAAGCAATCAAAGCTGAAAATTTGCACAAAAACTGCCCGTGTTCTAGAAACAGCAATTTCTAGATATTTTGCCTAAAATATGTTCCGACCATCAAAACTCTAGTTTGGGGTAAACTTTTAAATTACAACGTAAAAACGATAAATTCGCACGTTTAAGGGGAGAAAAAGCCATTTAAAGTTTTGGGGAGTTGACACGTGAAAAATTGGGATTTTTCTGGCTTTCAACTACTAAGCCCGCCCTTAAACTTATGCCAAATACCACAAGCTTATACTTTTTGGAAAGTTCAGACGCTGATCTATTCATTAACACCAAAATACAGCACATCGGTTGAAAAATCAAGCCACAGCAATGCCGTAAAGGGAAAAAGTTACCATAACCTGCCCCAAAGATATAAGGAACCTTATAAAGCTTAGTATTCTTTTGAAAAGTACTACAAATTTGTATTTGACGTAAACTACAGACTGACAGCTACAAAATGAGACCAACATTTTGATAATCGAATGGAAATTGTGGCTACAGTGAACGATGAAAGCCAGAGGTCGAACAAGGAAATTTACGTATTTTAGACAAATACATGTCTATGCCTCCTAAGCGTCATAAAAATTAGTATTTTCATGCAAATTGCTACATATTTGCACTTGATGCAAACTAAACAAACGCAACTATAAGATAAGACCAACATTTCAACAATCGCATTAAAATTACGGGCACAGTAAGCAATCAAAGCTGGAAATCTGCACAAAAACTGCCCGTGTTCTAGAAACAACAATTTCTAGATATTTTGCCTAAAACATGTTCCGACCATCAAAACACTAGTTTGGGGTAAACTTTTAAATTAAAACGTAAAAACGCGAAATTCGCACGTTTAAGGGGAGAAAAAGCCATTTAAAGCTTTGGGGAGTTGACACGTGAAAAATTGGGATTTTTCTGGCTTTCAACTACTAAACCCGCCCTTAAACTTTTGCCAAATACCACAAATTTATATTTTTTGGAAAGCTCAGACGCTGATCTATTCATTAACACCAAAATATAGCACATCGGTTGAAAAATCAAGCCACAGCAATGCCGTAAAGGAAAAAAGTTACCATAACCTGCCCCCAAAAATAACAGGAACCTTATAAAAATTAGTATTCTTATGAAAAGTACTACAAATTTGTATTTGACGGAAGCTACAGACTGACAGCTACAAAATGAGACCAAAATTTTGATAATCGAATGGAAATTGTGGCTACAGTGAACGATGAAAGCCAGAGGTCGAACAAGGAAATTTACGTATTTTAGACAAATACATGTCTATGCCTCCTAAGCGTCATGAAAATTAGTATTTTCATGCAAATTGCTACATGTTTGCACTTGATGCAAACTAAACAAACGCAACTATAAGATAAGACCAAAATTTCAACAATCGGATTCAAATTACGGGCACATCAAGCAATCAAAGCTGAAAATCTGCACAAAAACTGCACGTGTTCTAGAAACAGCAATTTCTAGATATTTTGCCTAAAACATGTTCCGACTATCAAAACACTAGTTTGGGGTAAACTTTTAAATTAAAACGTAAAAACGCGAAATTCGCACGTTTAAGGGGAGAAAAAGCCATTTAAAGTTTTGGGGAGTTGACACGTGAGAAATTGACATTTTTCTGGCTTTCAACTACTAATCCTGCCCTTCAACTTTTGCCAAAAATCATAAATTTATACTTTTTGGAAAGTTCACACGCTGATGTATTCACTAACACCAAAATATAGCAATTCGGTTGAAAAATCAAGCCACAGCAATGCCGTAAAGGGGAAAAGTTACCATAACCTGCCCCCAAAAATAACAGGAACCTTATAAAAGTAGTATTCTTATGAAAAGTACTACAAATTTGTATTTGACGTAAACTACAGACTGACAGCTACAAAATGAGACCAACATTTTGATAATCGAATGGAAATTGTGGCTACAGTGAACGATGAAAGCCAGAGGTCGAACAAGGAAATTTACGTATTTTAGACAAATACATGTCTATGCCCCCTAAGCGTCATAAAAATTAGTATTTTCATGCAAATTGCTACATATTTGCACTTGATGCAAACTAAACAAACGCAACTATAAGATAAGACCAAAATTTCAACAATCGGATTAAAATGACGGGCACAGTAAGCAATCAAAGCTGAAAATCTGCACAAAAACTGCCCGTGTTCTAGAAACAGCAATTTCTAGATATTTATCCTAAAACATGTTCCGACCATCAAAACTCTAGTTTGGGGTAAACTTTTAAATTAAAACGTAAAAACGCAAAATTCGCACGTTTAAGGGGAGAAAAAGCCATTTAAAGTTTTGGGGAGTTGGCACGTGAAAAATTGGGATTTTTCTGGCTTTCAACTACTAAACCCGCCCTTAAACTTTTGCCAAATACCACAAATTTATATTTTTTGGAAAGCTCAGACGCTGATCTATTCATTAACACCAAAATATAGCACATCGGTTGAAAAATCAAGCCACAGCAATGCCGTAAAGGGAAAAAGTTACCATAACCTGCCCCCAAAAATAACAGGAACCTTATAAAGATTAGTATACTTATGAAAAGTACTTCAAATTTGTATCTGGCGTAAACCACAGACTAACAGCTACAAAATGAGACCAACATTTTGATAATCGAATGGAAATTGTGGCTACAGTGAACGATGAAAGCCAGAGGTCGAACAAGGAAATTTACGTATTTTAGACAAATACATGTCTATGCCTCCTAAGCGTCATAAAAATTAGTATTTTCATGCAAATTGCTACATATTTGCACTTGATGCAAACTAAACAAACGCAACTATAAGATAAGACCAAAATTTCAACAATCGGATTAAAATTACGGGCACAGTAAGCAATCAAAGCTGAAAATCTGCACAAAAACTGCCCGTGTTCTAGAAACAGCAATTTCTAGATATTTTGCCTAAAATATGTTCCGACCATCAAAACTCTAGTTTGGGGTAAACTTTTAAATTAGAACGTAAAAACGCGAAATTCGCACGTTTAAGGGGAGAAAAAGCCATTTAAAGTTTTGGGGAGTTGGCACGTGAAAAATTGGGATTTTTCTGGCTTTCAACTACTAAGCCCGCCCTTAAACTTATGCCAAATACCACAAATTTATACTTTTTGGAAAGTTCAGACGCTGATCTATTCATTAACTTCAAAATACAGCACATCGGTTGAAAAATCAAGCCACAGCAATGCCGTGAAGGGAAAAAGTTACCATAACCTGCCCCAAAAATAT
This sequence comes from Odontomyia ornata, assembly GCA_963969285.1. Taxonomy (NCBI): domain Eukaryota; kingdom Metazoa; phylum Arthropoda; class Insecta; order Diptera; family Stratiomyidae; genus Odontomyia; species Odontomyia ornata. The sequence continues at coordinate 96,950,389 of OZ017738.1, forward strand.
AAGGAACCTTATAAAGATTAGTATTCTTATGAAAAGTACTAGAAATTTATATTTGACGTAAACTACAGACTGACAGCTACAAAATGAGACCAACATTTTGATAATCGAATGGAAATTGTGGCTACAGTGAACTATGAAAGCCAGAGGTCGAACAAGGAAATTTACGTATTTTAGACAAATACATGTCTATGCCTCCTAAGCGTCATAAAAATTAGTATTTTCATGCAAATTGCTACCTATTTGCACTTGATGCACACTAAACAAACGCAACTATAAGATAAGACCAAAATTTCAACAATCGCATTAAAAGTACGGGCACAGTAAGCAATCAAAGCTGGAAATCTGCACAAAAACTGCCCGTGTTCTAGAAACAGCAATTTCTAGATATTTTGCCTAAAACATGTTCCGACCATCAAAACACTAGTTTGGTGTAAACTTTTAAATTAAAACGTAAAAACGCGAAATTCGCACGTTTAAGGGGAGAAAAAGCCTTTTAAAGTTTTGGGGAGTTGACACGTGAAAAATTGGGATTTTTCTGGCTTTCAACTACTAAACCCGCCCTTAAACTTTTGCCAAATACCACAAATTTTTTTTTTTTTGGAAAGCTCAGACGCTGATCTATTCATTAACACCAAAATATAGCACATCGGTTGAAAAATCAAGCCACAGCAATGCCGTACAGGGAAAAAGTTACCATAACCTGCCCCCAAAAATAACAGGAACCTTATAAAAATTAGTATTCTTATGAAAAGTACTACAAATTTGTATTTGACGTAAACTACAGACTGACAGCTACAAAATGAGACCAACATTTTGATAATCGAATGGAAATTGTGGCTACAGTGAACGATGAAAGCCAGAGGTCGAACAAGGAAATTTACGTATTTTAGACAAATACATGGCTATGCCTCCTAAGCGTCATAAAAATTAGTATTTTCATGCAAATTGCTACATATTTGCACTTGACGCAAACTAAACAAACGCAACTATAAGATAAGACCAAAATTTCAACAATCGGATTCAAATTACGGGCACAGTAAGCAATCAAAGCTGAAATCTGCACAAAAACTGCACGTGTTCTAGAAACAGCAATTTCTAGATATTTTGCCTAAAACATGTTCCGACCATCAAAACACTAGTTTGGGGTAAACTTTTAAATTAAAACGTAAAAACGCGAAATTCGCACGTTTAAGGGGAGAAAAAGCCATTTAACGTTTTGGGGATTTGGCACGTGAAAAATTGGGATTTTTCTGGCTTTCAACTACTAAACCCGCCCTTAACCTTTTGCCAAATACCACAAAATCATATTTTTTTGAAAGTTCAGACGCTGATCTATTCATTAGCCCCAAAATATAGCACATCGGTTGAAAAATCAAGCCACAGCAATGCCGTAAAGGGGAAAAGTTACCATAACCTGCCCCCAAAAATAACAGGAACCTTATGAAAATTAGTATACTTATGAAAAGTACTACAAATTTGTATTTGACGTAAACTACAGACTGACAGCTACAAAATGAGACCAACATTTAGATAATCGAATGGAAATTGTGGCTACAGTGAACGAGGAAAGCCAGAGGTCGAACAAGGAAATTTACGTATTTTAGACAAATACATGTCTATGCCTCCTAAGCGTCATAAAAATTATTATTTTCATGCAAATTGCTACATGTTCGCACTTGATGCAAACTAAACAAACGCAACTATAAGATAAGACCAAAATTTCAACAATCGGATTAAAATGACGGGCACAGTAAGCAATCAAAGCTGAAAATCTGCACAAAAACTGCCCGTGTTCTAGAAACAGCAATTTCTAGATATTTTGCCTAAAACATGTTCCGACCATCAAAACTCTAGTTTGGGGTAAACTTTTAAATTAGAACGTAAAAACGCGAAATTCGCACGTTTAAGGGGAGAAAAAGCCATTTAAAGTTTTGGGGAGTTGGCACGTGAAAAATTGGGATTTTTCTGGCTTTCAACTACTAAACCCGCCCTTAACCTTTTGCCAAATACCACAAATTTATACTTTTTGGAAAGTTCAGACGCTGATCTATTCATTAACACAAAATATAGCACATCGGTTGAAAACTCAAGCCACAGCAATGCCGTACAGGGAAAAAGTTACCATAACCTGCCCCCAAAAATATAAGGAACCTTATGAAAATTAGTATTCTTATGAAAAGTACTACAAATTTGTATTTGACGTAAACTACAGACTGACAGCTACAAAATGAGACCAACATTTTGATAATCGAATGGAAATTGTGGCTACAGTGAACGAGGAAAGCCAGAGGTCGAACAAGGAAATTTACGTATTTTAGACAAATACATGTCTATGCCTCCTAAGCGTCATAAAAATTATTATTTTCATGCAAATTGCTACATGTTCGCACTTGACGCAAACTAAACAAACGCAACTATAAGATAAGACCAAAATTTCAACAATCGGATTCCGGAAAAAGCCATTTAAAGTTTTGGGGAGTTGGCACGTGAAAAATTGGGATTTTTCTGGCTTTCAACTACTAAACCCGCCCTTAACCTTTTGCCAAATACCACAAATTTATACTTTTTGGAAAGTTCAGACGCTGATCTATTCATTAACACAAAATATAGCACATCGGTTGAAAACGCAAGCCACAGCAATGCCGTACAGGGAAAAAGTTACCATAACCTGCCCCCAAAAATATAAGGAACCTTATGAAAATTGATATTCTTATGAAAAGTACTACAAATTTGTATTTGACGTAAGCTACAGACTGACAGTACAAAATGAGACCAACATTTTGATAATCGAATGGAAATTGTGGCTATAGTGAACGATGAAAGCCAGAGGTCGAACAAGGAAATTTACGTATTTTAGACAAATACATGTCTATGCCTCCTAAGCGTCATAAAAATTAGTATTTTCATGCAAATTGCTACATATTTGCACTTGATGCAAAGTAAACAAACGCAACTATAAGATTAGAACAAAATTTCAACAATCGGATTCAAATTACGGGCACAGTAAGCAATCAAAGCTGAAAATCTGCACAAAAGCTGCACGTGTTCTAGAAACAGCAATTTCTAGATATTTTGCCTAAAACATGTTCCGACCATCAAAACACTCGTTTGGGGTAAACTTTTAAATTAGAACGTAAAAACGCGAAATTCGCACGTTTAAGGGGAGAAAAAGCCATTTAAAGTTTTGGGGAGTTGGCACGTGAAAAATTGGGATTTTTCTGGCTTTGAACTACTAAACCCGCCCTTAACCTTTTGCCAAATACCACAAATTTATACTTTTTGGAAAGTTCAGACGCTGATCTATTCATTAACACCAAAATATAGCACATCGGTTGAAAAATCAAGCCACAGCAATGCCGTAAAGGGAAAAAGTTTCCATAACCTGCCCCCAAAAATAACAGGAACCTTATAAAAATTAGTATTCTTATGAAAAGTACTACAAATTTGTATTTGACGTAAACTACAGACTGACAGCTACAAAATGAGACCAACATTTTGATAATCGAATGGAAATTGTGGCTACAGTGAACGATGAAAGCCAGAGGTCGAACAAGGAAATTTACGTATTTTAGTCAAATACATGTCTATGCCTCCTAAGCGTCATAAAAATTATTATTTTCATGCAAATTGCTACATGTTCGCACTTGATGCAAACTGAACAAACGCAACAATAAGATAAGACCAAAATTTCAACAATCGGATTCAAATTACGGGCACAGTAAGCAATCAAAGCTGAAAATCTGCACAAAAACTGCCCGTGTTCTAGAAACAGCAATTTCTAGATATTTTGCCTAAAACATGTTCCGACCATCAAAACTCTAGTTTGGGGTAAACTTTTAAATTTAAACGTAAAAACACGAAATTCGCACGTTTAAGGGGAGAAAAAGCTATTTAAAGTTTTGGGGAGTTGGCACGTGAAAAATTGGGATTTTTCTGGCTTTCAACTACTAAACCCGCCCTTAACCTTTTGCCAAATACCACAAATTTATACTTTTTGGAAAGTTCAGACGCTGATCTATTCATTAACACAAAATATAGCACATCGGTTGAAAACTCAAGTCACAGCAATGCCGTACAGGGAAAAAGTTACCATAACCTGCCCCCGAAAATAACAGGAACCTTATGAAAATTAGTATTCTTATGAAAAGTACTACAAATTTGTATTTGCCGTAAACTACAGACTGACAGCTACAAAATGAGACCAACATTTTGATAATCGAATGGAAATTGTGGCTACAGTGAACGATGAAAGCCAGAGGTCGAACAAGGAAATTTACGTATTTTAGACAAATACATGTCTATGCCTCCTAAGCGTCATAAAAATTATTATTTTCATGCAAATTGCTACATGTTCGCACTTGATGCAAACTAAACAAACGCAGCTATAAGATAAGACCAAAATTTCAACAATCGGATTAAAATTACGGGCACAGTAAGCAATCAAAGCTGAAAATCTGCACAAAAGCTGCACGTGTTCTAGAAACAGCAATTTCTAGATATTTTGCCTAAAACATGTTCCGACCATCAAAACACTAGTTTGGGGTAAACTTTTAAATTAGAACGTAAAAACGCGAAATTCGCACGTTTAAGGGGAGAAAAAGCCATTTAAAGTTTTGGGGAGTTGGCACGTGAAAAATTGGGATTTTTCTGGCTTTCAACTACTAAACCCGCCCTTAACCTTTTGCCAAATACCACAAATTTATACTTTTTGGAAAGTTCAGACGCTGATCTATTCATTAACACAAAATATAGCACATCGGTTGAAAAATCAAACCACAGCAATGCCGTAAAGGGAAAAAGTTTCCATAACCTGCCCCCAAAAATAACAGGAACCTTATAAAGGTTAGTATTCTTATGAAAAGTGCTACAAATTTGTATTTGACGTAAGCTACAGACTGACAGCTACAAAATGAGACCAACATTTTGATAATCGAATGGAAATTGTGGCTACAGTGAACGATGAAAGCCAGAGGTCGAACAAGGAAATTTACGTATTTTAGACAAATACATGTCTATGGCTCCTAAGCGTCATAAAAATTAGTATTTTCATGCAAATTGCTACATATTTGCACTTGATGCAAACTAAACAAACGCAACTATAAGATTAGAACAAAATTTCAACAATCGGATTCAAATTACGGGCACAGTAAGCAATCAAAGCTGAAAATCTGCACAAAAGCTGCACGTGTTCTAGAAACAGCAATTTCTAGATATTTTGCCTAAAACATGTTCCGACCATCAAAACACTAGTTTGGGGTAAACTTTTAAATTAGAACGTAAAAACGCGAAATTCGCACGTTTAAGGGGAGAAAAAGCCATTTAAAGTTTTGGGGAGTTGGCACGTGAAAAATTGGGATTTTTCTGGCTTTCAACTACTAAACCCGCCCTTAACCTTTTGCCAAATACCACAAATTTCTACTTTTTGGAAAGTTCAGACGCTGATCTATTCATTAACACAAAATATAGCACATCGGTTGAAAACTCAAGCCACAGCAATGCCGTACAGGGAAAAAGTTACCATAACCTGCCCCCAAAAATATAAGGAACCTTATGAAAATTAGTATTCTTATGAAAAGTACTACAAATTTGTATTTGACGTAAACTACAGACTGACAGTACAAAATGAGACCAACATTTTGATAATCGAATGGAAATTGTGGCTATAGTGAACGATGAAAGCCAGAGGTCGAACAAGGAAATTTACGTATTTTAGACAAATACATGTCTATGCCTCCTAAGCGTCATAAAAATTAGTATTTTCATGCAAATTGCTACATGTTTGCACTTGATGCAAAGTAAACAAACGCAACTATAAGATTAGAACAAAATTTCAACAATCGGATTCAAATTACGGGCACAGTAAGCAATCAAAGCTGAAAATCTGCACAAAAGCTGCACGTGTTCTAGAAACAGCAATTTCTAGATATTTTGCCTAAAACATGTTCCGACCATCAAAACACTAGTTTGGGGTAAACTTTTAAATTAGAACGTAAAAACGCGAAATTCGCACGTTTAAGGGGAGAAAAAGCCATTTAAAGTTTTGGGGAGTTGGCACGTGAAAAATTGGGATTTTTCTGGCTTTCAACTACTAAACCCGCCCTTAACTTTTTGCCAAATACCACAAATTTATACTTTTTGGAAAGTTCAGACGCTGATCTATTCATTAACACCAAAATATAGCACATCGGTTGAAAAATCAAGCCACAGCAATGCCGTACAGGGAAAAAGTTTCCATAACCTGCCCCAAAAATAACAGGAACCTTATAAAAATTAGTATTCTTATGAAAAGTACTACAAATTTGTATTTGACGTAAACTACAGACTGACAGCTACAAAATGAGACCAACATTTTGATAATCGAATGGAAATTGTGGCTACAGTGAACGAGGAAAGCCAGAGGTCGAACAAGGAAATTTACGTATTTTAGTCAAATACATGTCTATGCCTCCTAAGCGTCATAAAAATTATTATTTTCATGCAAATTGCTACATGTTCGCACTTGATGCAAACTAAACAAACGCAACTATAAGATAAGACCAAAATTTCAACAATCGGATTCAAATTACGGGCACAGTAAGCAATCAAAGCTGAAAATCTGCACAAAAACTGCCCGTGTTCTAGAAACAGCAATTTCTAGATATTTTGCCTAAAACATGTTCCGACCATCAAAACTCTAGTTTGGGGTAAACTTTCAAATTAAAACGTAAAAACGCGAAATTCGCACGTTTAAGGGGAGAAAAAGCTATTTAAAGTTTTGGGGAGTTGGCACGTGAAAAATTGGGATTTTTCTGGCTTTCAACTACTAAACCCACCCTTAATCTTCTGCCAAATACCACAAATTGATACTATTTTTAAAGCTCAGACGCTGATCTATTCATTAACACCAAAATATAGCACATCGGTTGAAAAATCAAGCCACAGCAATGCCGTAAAGGGAAAAAGTTACCATAACCTGCCCCCAAAAATAACAGGAACCTTATGAAAATTAGTATTCTTATGAAAAGTACTACAAATTTGTATTTGACGTAAACTACAGACTGACACCTACAAAATGAGACCAACATTTTGATAATCGAATGGAAATTGTGGCTACAGTGAACGAGGAAAGCCAGAGGTCGAACAAGGAAATTTATGTATTTGAGACAAATACATGTCTATGCCTCCTAAGCGTCATAAAAATTATTATTTTCATGCAAATTGCTACATGTTCGCACTTGATGCAAACTAATATAAGTTAAGACCAAAATTTCAACAATCGGATTCAAATTACGGGCACAGTAAGCAATCAAAGCTGAAAATCTGCACAAAAACTGCCCGTGTTCTAGAAACAGCAATTTCTAGATATTTTGCCTAAAACATGTTCCGACCATCAAAACTCTAGTTTGGGGTAAACATTTAAATTAGAACGTAAAAACGCGAAATTCGCACGTTTAAGGGGAGAAAAAGCCATTTAAAGTTTTGGGGAGTTGGCACGTGAAAAATTGGGATTTTTCTGGCTTTCAACTACTAAACCCGCCCTTAACCTTCCGCCAAATACCACAAATTTATACTTTTTTTAAAGTTCAGACGCTGATCTATTAATCAACACCAAAATATAGCCCATCGGTTGAAAAATCAAGCCACAGCAATGCCGTAAAGGGAAAAAGTTACCATAACCTGCCCCCAAAAATAACAGGAACCTTTTGAAAATTAGTATTCTTATGAAAAGTACTACAAATTTGTATTTGACGTAAACTACAGACTGACAGCTACAAAATGAGACCAACATTTTGATAATCGAATGGAAATTGTGGCTACAGTGAACGATGAAAGCCAGAGGTCGAACAAGGAAATTTACGTATTTGAGACAAATACATGTCTATGCCTCCTAAGCATCATAAAAATTATTATTTTCATGCAAATTGCTACATGTTCGCACTTGATGCAAACTAAACAAACGCAACTATAAGATAAGACCAAAGTTTCAACAATCGGATTCAAAATCACGGGCACAGTAAGCAATCAAAGCTGAAAATCTGTACAAAAACTGCCCGTGTTCTAGAAACAGCAATTTCTAGATATTTTGCCTGAAACATGTTCCGACCATCAAAACTCTAGTTTGGGGTAAACTTTTAAATTAAAACGTAAAAACGCGAAATTCACACGTTTAAGGGGAGAAAGAGCCATTTAAAGTTTTGGAGAGTTGACACGTGAAAAATTGGGATTTTTCTGGCTTTCAACTACTAAACCTGCCCTTAAACTTTTGCCAAATATCACAAATTTATACTTTTTGGAAAGTTCAGATGCTGATCTATTCATTAACACCAAAATATAGAACATCGGTTGAAATATCAAGCCACAGCAATGCCGTACAGGGAAAAAGTTTCCATAACCTGCCCCCAAAAATAACAGGAACCTTATAAAAATTAGTATTCTTATGAAAAGTACTACAAATTTATAATTGACGTAAACTACAGACTGACAGCTACAAAATGAGACCAACATTTTGATAATCGAATGGAAATTGTGGCTACAGTGAACGATGAAAGCCAGAGGTCGAACAAGGAAATTTACGTATTTTAGACAAATATACGCCGTAGTATTTTCATGCAAATTGCAACAGATTTGCACTTGACGCAAACTGAACAAACGCAACTATAAGATAAGACCAAAATTTCAACAATTGGATTAAAATTACGGGCGCAGTAAGCAATCAAAGCTGAAAATCTGCACAAAAACTGCACGTGTTCTAGAAACAGCAATTTCTAGATATTTTGCCTAAAACATGTTCCCACCATCAAAACTCTAGTTTGGGGTAAACTTTTAAATTAAAACGTAAAAACGCGTAATTCGCACGTTTAAGGGGAGAAAAAGCCATTTAAAGTTTTGGGGAGTTGACACGTGAAAAGTTGGGATTTTTCTGGCTTTCAACTACTAAGCCCGCCCTTAAACTTTTGCCAAATACCACAAATTTAAACTTTTTGGAAAGTTCAGACGCTGATCTATTCATTAACATCAAAATATAGCATATCGGTTGAAAAATCAAGGCACAGCAATGCCGTAAAGGGAAAAAGTTTCCATAACCTGCTCCCAAAAATAACAGGGACCTTATGAAAATTAGTATTCTTATGAAAAGTACTACAAATTTGTATTTGACGTAAGCTACAGACTGACAGCTACAAAATGAGACCAACATTTTGATAATCGAATGGAAATTGTGGCTACAGTGAACGGATGAAAGCCAGAGGTCGAACAAGGAAATTTACGTATTTTAGACAAATACATGTCTATGCCTCCTAAGCGTCATAAAAATTAGTATTTTCATGCAAATTGCTAAATGTTCGCACTTGATGCAAACTAAACAAACGCAACTATAAGATAAGACCAAAATTTCAACAGTCGGATTAAAATTACGGGCACAGTAAGCAATCAAAGCTGAAAATCTGCACAAAAACCGCACTTGTTCTAGAAACAGCAATTTCTAGATATTTTGCCTAAAACATGTTCCGACCATCAAAACACTCGTTTGGGGTAAACTTTTAAATTAAAACGTAAAAACGCGAAATTCGCACGTTTAAGGGGAGAATAAGCCATTTACAGTTTTGGGGAGTTGACACGTGAAAAATTGGGATTTTTCTGGCTTTCAACTACTAAACCCGCCCTTAAACTTTTGCCAAATATCACAAATTTATACTTTTTGGAAAGTTCAGACGCTGATCTATTCATTAACATCAAAATATAGCACATCGGTTGAAAAATCAAGCCACAGCAATGCCGTAAAGGGAAAAAGTTACCATAACCTGCCCCCAAAAATAACAGGAACCTTATAAAAATTAGTATTCTTATGAAAAGTACTACAAATTTGTATTTGACGTAAACTACAGACTGACAGCTACAAAATGAGACCAACATTTTGATAATCGAATGGAAATTGTGGCTACAGTGAACGAGGAAAGCCAGAAGTCGAACAAGGAAATTTACGTATTTTAAACAAATAATTGTCTATGCCTCCTAAGCGTCATAAAAATTAGCATTTTCATGCAAATTGCTACAAAGTTACACTTGACGCAAACTAAACAATCGCAACTATAAGATAAGACCAAAATTTCAACAATCGGACTAAAATTACGGGCACAGTAAGCAATCAAAGCTGAAAATCTGCACAAAAACTGCACTTGTTCCAGAAACAGCAATTTCTAGATATTTTGCCTAAAACATGTTCCGACCATCAAAACACTAGTTTGGGGTAAACTTTTAAATTAAAACGTAAAAACGCGAAATTCGCACGTTCAAGGGGAGAAAAAGCCATTTAAAGTTTTGGGGAGTTGACACGTGAAAAATTGGGATTTTTCTGGCTTTCAACTACTAAACCCGCCCTTAAACTTTTACCAAATACCACAAATTTATACTTTTTGGAAAGTTCAGACGCTGATCTATTCATTAACACCAAAATATAGCACATCGGTTGAAAAATCAAGCCACAGCAATGCCGTACAGGGAAAAAGTTTCCATAACCTGCCCCCAAAAATAACAGGAACCTTATAAAAATTAGTATTCTTATGAAAAGTACTACAAATTTGTATTTGACGTAAACTACAGACTGACAGCTACAAAATGAGACCAACATTTTGATAATCGAATGGAAATTGTGGCTACAGTGAACGATGAAAGCCAGAGGTCGAACAAGGAAATTTACGTATTTTAGACAAATACATGTCTATGCCTCCTGAGCGTCATAAAAATTTGTATTTTCATGCAAATTGCTACATATTTGCTCTTGATGCAAACTAAACAAACGCAAATATAAGATAAGACCAAAATTTCAACAGTCGGATTAAAATTACGGGCACAGTAAGCAATCAAAGCTGAAAATCTGCACAAAAGCTACACTTGTTCCAGAAACAGCAATTTCTAGATATTTTGCCTAAAACATGTTCCGACCATCAAAACACTAGTTTGGGGTAAACTTTTAAATTAAAACGTAAAAACGCGAAATTCGCACGTTTAAGGGGAGAAAAAGCCATTTAAAGTTTTGGGGAGTTGACACGTGAAAAATTGGGATTTTTCTGGCTTTCAACTACTAAACCCGCCCTTAAACTTTTGCCAAATACCACAAATTTATACTTTTTGGAAAGTTCAGACGCTGATCTATTCATTAACACCAAAATATAGCACATCGGTTGAAAAATCAAGCCACAGCAATGCCGTAAAGGGAAAAAGTTTCCATAACCTGCCCCCAAAAATAACAGGAACCTTATAAAAATTAGTATTCTTATGAAAAGTACTACAAATTTGTATTTGACGTAACTTACAGACTGACAGCTACAAAATGAGACCAACATTTTGATAATCGAATGGAAATTGTGGCTACAGTGAACGATGAAAGCCAGAGGTCGAACAAGGAAATTTACGTATTTTAGACAAATACATGTCTATGCCTCCTAAGCGTCATAAAAATTAGTATTTTCATGCAAATTGCTGCATATTTGCACTTGATGCAAAGTAAACAAACGCAACTATAAGATAAGACCAGAATTTCAACAGTCGGATCAAAATTACGGGCACAGTAAGCAATCAAAGCTGAAAATCTGCACAAAAACTGCACTTGTTCTAGAAACAGCAATTTCTAGATATTTTGCCTAAAACATGTTCCGACCATCAAAACACTAGTTTGGGGTAAACTTTTGAATTAAAACGTAAAAACGCGAAATTCGCACGTTTAAGGGGAGAAAAAGCCATTTAAAGTTTTGGGGAGTTGACACGTGAAAAATTGAGATTTTTCTGGCTTTCAACTACTAAACCCGCCCTTAAACTTTTGCCAAATACCACAAATTTATACATTCTGGAAAGTTCAAACGCTGATGTATTCATTAACATCAAAATATAGCACATCGGTTGAAAAATCAAGCCACAGCAATGCCGTAAAGGGGAAAAGTTACCATAACCTGCCCCCAAAAATAACAGGAACCTTATAAAAATTAGTATTCTTATGAAAAGTACTACAAATTTGTATTTGACGTAAGCTACAGACTGACAGCTACAAAATGAGACCAACATTTTGATAATCGAATGGAAATTGTGGCTACAGTGAACGATGAAAGCCAGAGGTCGAACAAGGAAATTTACGTATTTTAGACAAATACATGTCTATGCCTCCTAAGCGTCATAAAAATTAGTATTTTCATGCAAATTGCTACATATTTGCACTTGACGCAAACTAAACAAACGCAACTATAAGATAAGACCAAAATTTCAACAATCGGATTAAAATGACGGGCACAGTAAGCAAACAAAGCTGAAAATCTGCACAAAAACTGCCCGTGTTCTAGAAACAGCAATTTCTAGATATTTTGCCTAAAACATGTTCCGACCATCAAAACACTAGTTTGGGGTAAACTTTTAAATTTAAACGTAAAAACGCGAAATTCGCACGTTTAAGGGGAGAAAAAGCCATTTAAAATTTGGGGAGTTGACACGTGAAAAATTGGGATTTTTCTGGCTTTCAACTACTAAGCCCGCCCTTAAACTTTTGCCAAATACCACAAATTTATACTTTTTGGAAAGTTCAAACGCTGATCTATTCATTAACATCAAAATATAGCACATCGGTTGAAAAATCAAGCCACAGCAATGCCGTAAAGGGGAAAAGTTACAGTATAACAGGAACCTTATAAAAATTAGTATTCTTATGAAAAGTACTACAAATTTGTATTTGACGTAAGCTACAGACTGACAGCTACAAAATGAGACCAACATTTTGATAATCGAATGGAAATTGTGGCTACAGTGAACGATGAAAGCCAGAGGTTGAACAAGGAAATTTACGTATTTCAGACAAATACATGTCTATGCCTCCTAAGCGTCATAAAAATTAGTATTTTCATGCGAATTGCTACATATTTGCACTTGACGCAAACTAAACAAACGCAACTATAAGGTAAGCCCGAAATTTCAACAGTCGGATTACAATTACGGGCACAGTAAGCAATCAAAGCTGCAAATCTGCACAAAAACTGCACGTGTTCTAGAAACAGCAATTTCTAGATATTTTGCCTAAAACATGTTCCGACCATCAAAACACTTGTTTGGGGTAAACTTTTAAATTAAAATGTAAAAACGCGAAATTCGCACGTTTAAGGGGAGAAAAAGCCATTTAAAGTTTTGGGGAGTTGACACGTGAACACATGAAAAATTGGGATTTTTCTGGCTTTCAACTACTAAACCCGCCCTTAAACTTTTGCCAAATACCACAAATTTATATTTTTTGGGAAGCTCAGACGCTGATCTATTCATTAACACCAAAATATAGCACATCGGTTGAAAAATCAAGCCACAGCAATGCCGTAACTGGATAAAGTTACCATAACCTGCCCCCAAAAATAACAGGAACCTTATAAAGATTAGTATTCTTATGAAAGGTACTACAAATTTGTGCTTGACGTAAACAACAGACTGACAGCTACAAAATGAGACAAACATGTTGATAATCGAATGGAAATTGTGGCTACAGTGAACGATGAAAGCCAGAGGTCGAACAAGGAGATTTACGTATTTTAGACAAATACATGTCTATGCCTTCAAGCGTCATAAAACTTAGTATTTTCATGCAAATTGCTACATATTTGCACTTGACGCAAACCAAACAAACCCAACTATAAGATAAGACCAAAATTTCAACAATCGGATTAAAATTACGGGCACAGTAAGCAATCAAAGCTGAAAATCTGCACAAAAACTGCACGTGTTCTAGAAACAGCAATTTCTAGATATTTTTCCTGAAACATGTTCCGACCATCAAAACACTAGTTTGGAGTAAACTTTTAAGTTAATGGGAAAAGTTACCATAAGCTGCCCCCAAAAATAACAGGAACCTTATAAAAATTAGTATTCTTATGAAAAGTACTACAAATTTGTATCTGACTTAACCTACAGACTGACAGCTACAAAATGAGACCAACATTTTGATAATCGAATGGAAATTGTGGCTACAGTGAACGATGAAAGCCAGAGGTCGAACAAGGAAATTTACGTATTTGAGACAAATACATGTCTATGCCTCCTAAGCGTCATAAAAATTAGTATTTTCATGCAAATTGCTGCATATTTGCACTTGACGCAAACTAAACAAACGCAACTATAAGATAAGACCAAAATTTCAACAATCGGATTAAAATGACGGGCACAGTAAGCAATCAAAGCTGAAAATCTGTACAAAAACTGCACGTGTTCTAGAAACAGCAATTTCTAGATATTTTGCCTAAAACATGTTCCGACCATCAAAACTCTAGTTTGGGGTAAACTTTTAAATTAAAACGTAAAAACGCGAAATTCGCACGTTTAGGGGAAAAAAACCCATTTAAAGTTTTGGGGAGTTGACACGTGAAAAATTGGGATTTTTCTGGCTTTCAACTACTAAGCCTGCCCTTAAACTTTTGCCAAATACCACAAATTTATACTTTTTGGAAAGTTCAGACGCTGATCTATTCATTAACACAAAATATAGCACATCGGTTGAAACATCAAGGCACAGCAATGCCGTAAAGGGAAAAAGTTTCCATAACCTGCCCCCAAAAATAACAGGAACCTTATAAAAATTAGTATTCTTCTGAAAAGTACTACAAATTTGTGTTTGACGTAAACTACAGACTGACAGCTACAAAATGAGACCAACATTTTGATAATCGAATGGAAATTGTGGCTACAGTGAACGATGAAAGCCAGAGGTCGAACAAGGAAATTTACGTATTTTAGACAAATACATGTCTATGCCTCCTAAGCGTCATAAAAATTAGTATTTTCATGCAAATTGCTACATATTTGCACTTGACGCAAACTAAACAAACGCAACTATAAGATAAGACGAAAATTTCAACAATCGGATTAAAATGACGGGCACAGTAAGCAATCAAAGCTGAAAATCTGCACAAAAACTGCACGTGTTCTAGAAACAGCAATTTCTAGATATTTTGCCTAAAACATGTTCCGACCATCAAAACACTAGTTTGGGGTAAACTTTTAAATTAGAACGTAAAAACGCGAAATTCGCACGTTTAGGGGGAAAAAACCCATTTAAAGTTTTGGGGAGTTGACACGTGAAAAATTGGGATTTTTCTGGCTTTCAACTACTAAGCCAGCCCTTAAACTTTTGCCAAATACCACAAATTTATACTTTTTGGAAAGTTCAGACGCTGATCTATTCATTAACACCAAAATATAGCACATCGGTTGAAACATCAAGGCACAGCAATGCCGTAAATGGAAAAAGTTTCCATAACCTGCCCCCAAAAATAACAGGAACCTTATAAAAATTAGTATTCTTATGAAAAGTACTACAAATTTGTATCTGACGTAAACTTCAGACTGACAGCTACAAAATGAGACCAACATTTTGATAATCGAATGGAAATTGTGGCTACAGTGAACGATGAAAGCCAGAGGTCGAACAAGGAAATTTACGTATTTTAGACAAATACATGTCTATGCCTCCTAAGCGTCATAAAAATTAGTATTTTCATGCAAATCGCTACATATTTGCACTTGACGCAAACTAAACAAACGCAACTATAAGATAAGACCAAAATTTCAACAGTCGGATTAAAATTACGGGCACATGTTGACTAAAACATGTTCCGACCATCAAAACTCTAGTTTGGGGTAAACTTTTAAATTAAAACGTAAAAACGCGAAAGACGCACGTTTAGGGGAAAAAAACCCATTTAAAGTTTTGGGGAGTTGACACATATTTGCTACATATTTGCACTTGACGCAAGCCAAACAAACGCAACTATAAGATAAGACCAAAATTTCAACAGTCGGATTAAAATTACGGGCACAGTGAGCAGTCAAAGCTGAAAATCTGCACAAAAACTGCACGTGTTCTAGAAACAGCAATTTCTAGATATTTTGCCTAAAACATGTTCCGACCATCAAAACACTAGTTTGGGGTAAACTTTTAAATTAAAACGTAAAAACGCGAAATTCGCACGTTTAAGGGGAGAAAAAGCCATTTAAAGTTTTGGGGAGTTGACACGTGAAAAATTGGAATTTTTCTGGCTTTCAACTACTAAACCCGCCCTTAAACTTTTGCCAAATATCACAAATTTATACTTTTTGGAAAGTCCAGACGCTGATCTATTCATTAACACCAAAATATAGCACATCGGTGGAAAAATCAAGCCACAGCAATGAAGTAAAGGGAAAAGTTACCATAACCTGCCCCCAAAAATATAAGGAACCTTATAAAAATTAGTATTCTTATGAAAAGTACTACAAATTTGTATTTGACTTAAACTACAGACTGACAGCTACAAAATGAGACCAACATTTTGATAATCGAATGGAAATTGTGGCTACAGTGAACGATGAAAGCCAGAGGTCGAACAAGGAAATTTACCTATTTGAGACAAATACATGTCTATGCCTCCTAAGCGTCATAAAAATTAGTATTTTCATGCGAATTGCTGCATATTTGCACTTGACGCAAACTTAACAAACGCAACTATAAGATAAGACCAAAATTTCAACAGTCGGATTAAAATTACGGGCACAGTAAGCAATCAACGCTGAAAATCTGCACAAAAACTGCACGTGTTCTAGAAACAGCAATTTCTAGATATTTTGCCGAAAACATGTTCCGACCATCAAAACACTAGTTTGGGGTAAACTTTTAAATTAGAACGTAAAAACGCGAAATTCGCACGTTTAGGGGGAAAAAACCCATTTAAAGTTTTGGGGAGTTGACACGTGAAAAATTGGGATTTTTCTGGCTTTCAACTACTAAGCCAGCCCTTAAACTTTTGCCAAATACCACAAATTTATACTTTTTGGAAAGTTCAGACGCTGATCTATTCATTAACACAAAATATAGCACATCGGTTGAAAAATCAAGGCACAGCAATGCCGTAAAGGGAAAAAGTTTCCATAGCCTGCCCCCAAAAATAACAGGAACCTTATAAAAATTAGTATTTTTATGAAAAGTACTTCAACTTTGTATCTGACGTAAACTTCAGACTGACAGCTACAAAATGAGACCAACATTTTGATAATCGAATGGAAATTGTGGCTACAGTGAACGATGAAAGCCAGAGGTCGAACAAGGAAATTTACGTATTTTAGACAAATACATGTCTATGCCTCCTAAGCGTCATAAAAATTAGTACTTTCATGCAAATTGCTACATATTTGCACTTGACGCAAACCAAACAAACGCAACTATAAGATAAGACCAAAATTTCAACAGTCGGATTAAAATTACGGGCACAGTAAGCAATCAAAGCTGACAATCTGTACAAAAACTGCACGTGTTCTAGAAACAGCAATTTCTAGATATTTTGCCTAAAACATGTTCCGACCATCAAAACACTAGTTTGGGGTAAACTTTTAAATTAAAACGTAAGAACGCGAAATTCGCACGTTTAAGGGGAGAAAAAGTCATTTAAAGTTTTGGGGAATTGACACGTGAAAAATTGGAATTTTTCTGGCTTTCAACTACTAAACCCGCCCTTAAACTTTTGCCAAATATCACAAATTTATACTTTTTGGAAAGTCCAGACGCTGATCTATTCATTAACACCAAAATATAGCACATCGGTGGAAAAATCAAGCCACAGCAATGAAGTAAAGGGAAAAGTTACCATAACCTGCCCCCAAAAATATAAGGAACCTTATAAAAATTAGTATTCTTATGAAAAGTACTACAAATTTGTATTTGATTTAAACTACAGACTGACAGCTACAAAATGAGACCAACATTTTGATAATCGAATGGAAATTGTGGCTACAGTGAACGATGAAAGCCAGAGGTCGAACAAGGAAATTTACCTATTTGAGACAAATACATGTCTATGCCTCCTAAGCGTCATAAAAATTAGTATTTTCATGCAAATTGCTGCATATTTGCACTTGACGCAAACTAAACAAACGCAACTATAAGATAAGACCAACATTTCAACAGTCGGATTAAAATTACGGGCACAGTAAGCAATCAACGCTGAAAATTTGCACAAAAACTGCACGTGTTCTAGAAACAGCAATTTCTAGATATTTTGCCTAAAACATGTTCCGACCATCAACACTCTAGTTTGGGGTAAACTTTTAAATTAGAACGTAAAAACGCGAAATTTGCACGTTTAAGGGGAGAAAAGCCATTTAAAGTTTTGGGGAGTTGACACGTGAACACATGAAAAATTGGGATTTTCCTGGCTTTTAAGTACTAAACCCGCCCTTAAACTTTTGGCAAATACCACAAATTTATATTTTTTGGGAAGTTCAGACGCTGATCTATTCATTAACACCAAAATATAGCACATCGGTTGAAAAATCAAGCCACAGCAATGCCGTAAAGGGAAAAAGTTACCATAACCTGCCCCCAAAAATAACAGGAACCTTATAAAGATTAGTATTCTTATGAAAGGTACTACAAATTTGTGCTTGGCGTAAACAACAGACTAACAGCTACAAAATGAGACAAACATTTTGATAATCGAATGGAAATTGTGGCTACAGTGAACGATGAAAGCCAGAGGTCGAACAAGGAAATTTACGTATTTTAGACAAATACATGTCTATGCCTTCAAGCGTCATAAAAATTAGTATTTTCATGCAAATTGCTACATATTTGCACTTGACGCAAACCAAACAAATGCAACTATAAGATAAGACCAAAATTTCAACAATCGGATTAAAATTACGGGCACAGTAAGCAATCAAAGCTGAAAATCTGCACAAAAACTGCACGTGTTCTAGAAACAGCAATTTCTAGATATTTTGCCTAAAACATGTTCCGACCATCAAAACTCTAGTTTGGGGTAAACTTTTAAGTTAATGGGAAAAAGTTACCATAACCTGCCCCCAAAAATAACAGGAACCTTATAAAAATTAGTATTCTTATGAAAAGTACTACAAATTTGTATCTGACGTAAACTACAGACTGACAGCTACAAAATGAGACCAACATTTTGATAATCGAATGGAAATTGTGGCTACAGTGAACGATGAAAGCCAGAGGTCGAACAAGGAGATTTACGTATTTTAGACAAATACATGTCTATGCCTCCTAAGCGTCATAAAAATTAGTATTTTCATGCAAATTGCTACATATTTGCACTTGACGCAAACCAAACAAACGCAACTATAAGATAAGACCAAAATTTCAACAGTCGGATTAAAATGACGGGCACAGTAAGCAATCAAAGCTGAAAATCTGCACAAAAACTGCACGTGTTCTAGAAACAGCAATTTCTAGATATTTTGCCGAAAACATGTTCCGACCATCAAAACACTAGTTTGGGGTAAACTTTTAAATTAAAACGTAAAAACGCGAAATTCGCACGTTTAAGGGGAATAAAACCCATTTAAAGTTTTGGGGAGTTGACACGTGAAAAATTGGGAGTTTTCTGGCTTTCAACTACTAAGCCTGCCCTTAAACTTTTGCCAAATACCACAAATTTATACTTTTTGGAAAGTTCAGACGCTGATCTATTCATTAACACCAAAATATAGCACATCGGTTGAAACATCAAGGCACAGCAATGCCGTACAGGGAAAAAGTTTCCATAACCTGCCCCCAAAAATAACAGGAACCTTATAAAGGTTAGTATTCTTATGAAAAGTACTTCAAATTTGTATCTGACGTAAACTTCAGACTGACAGCTACAAAATGAGACCAACATTTTGATAATCGAATGCAAATTGTGGCTACAGTGAACGATGAAAGCCAGAGGTCGAACAAGGAAATTTACGTATTTTAGACAAATACATGTCTATGCCTCCTAAGCGTCATAAAAATTAGTATTTTCATGCAAATTGCTACATATTTGCACTTGACGCAAACCAAACAAACGCAACTATAAGATAAGACCAAAATTTCAACAGTCGGATTAAAATGACGGGCACAGTAAGCAATCAAAGCTGAAAATCTGCACAAAAACTGCACGTGTTCTAGAAACAGCAATTCCTAGATATTTTGCCTAAAACATGTTCCGACCATCAAAACACTAGTTTGGGGTAAACTTTTAAATTAAAACGTAAAAACGCGAAATTCGCACGTTTAAGGGGAGAAAAAGCCATTTAAAGTTTTGGGGAATTGACACGTGAAAAATTGGAATTTTTCTGGCTTTCAACTACTAAACCCGCCCTTAAACTTTTGCTAAATATCACAAATTTATACTTTTTGGAAAGTTCAGACGCTGATCTATTCATTAACACCAAAATATAGCACATCGGTTGAAAAATCAAGCCACAGCAATGAAGTAAAGGGAAAAGTTACCATAACCTGCCCACAAAAATAACAGGAACCTTATAAAAGTAGTATTCTTATGAAAAGTACTACAAATTTGTATTTGACGTAAACTACAGACTGACAGCTACAAAATGAGACCAACATTTTGATAATCGAATGGAAATTGTGGCTACAGTGAACGATGAAAGCCAGAGGTCGAACAAGGAAATTTACGTATTTTAGACAAATACATGTCTATGCCTCCTAAGCGTCATGAAAATTAGTATTTTCATGCAAATTGCTACATATTTGCACTTGACGCAAACTAAACAAACGCAACTATAAGATGAGACCAAAATTTCAACAGTCGGATTAAAATTACGGGCACAGTAAGCAATCAACGCTGAAAATCTGCACAAAAACTGCACGTGTTCTAGAAACAGCAATTTCTAGATATTTTGCCTGAAACATGTTCCGACCATCAAAACACTAGTTTGGAGTAAACTTTTAAGTTAATGGGAAAAAGTTACCATAACCTGCCCCAAAAATAACAGGAACCTTATAAAAATTAGTATTCTTATGAAAAGTACTACAAATTTGTATTTGACGTAAACTACAGACTGACAGCTACAAAATGAGACCAACATTTTGATAATCGAATGGAAATTGTGGCTACAGTGAACGATGAAAGCCAGAGGTTGAACAAGGAAATTTACGTATTCTAGACAAATACATGTCTATGCCTCCTAAGCGTCATAAAAATCAGTATTTTCATGCAAATTGCTACATATTTGCACTTGACGAAAACTAAACAAACGCAACTATAAGATAAGACCAAAATTTCAACAATCGGATTAAAATTACGGGCACAGTAAGCAATCAAGGCTGAAAATCTGCACAAAAACTGCACGTGTTCTAGAAACAGCAATTTCTAGATATTTTGCCTGAAACATGTTCCGACCATCAAAACACTAGTTTGGAGTAAACTTTTAAGTTAAAGGGAAAAAGTTACCATAACCTGCCCCCAAAAATAACAGGAACCTTATAAAAATTAGTATTCTTATGAAAAGTACTATAAATTTGTATTTGACGTAAACTACAGACTGACAGCTACAAAATGAGACCAACATTTTGATAATCGAATGGAAATTGTGGCTACAGTGAACGATGAGAGCCAGAGGTCGAACAAGGAAATTTACGTATTTTAGACAAATACATGTGTATGCCTCCTAAGCGTCATCAAAATTAGTATTTTCATGCAAATTGCTACATATTTGCACTTGACGAAAACTAAACAAACGCAACTATAAGATAAGACCAAAATTTCAACAATCGGATTAAAATGACGGGCACAGTAAGCAATCAAAGCTGAAAATCTGCACAAAAACTGCACGTGTTCTAGAAACAGCAAATTCTAGATATTTTGCCTAAAACATGTTGCGACCATAAAAACTCTAGTTTGGGGTAAACTTTTAAATTAAAACGTAAAAACGCGAAATTCGCACGTTTAAGGGGAGAAAAAGCCATTTAAAGTTTTGGGGAGTTGACACGTGAAAAATTGGGATTTTTCTGGCTTTCAACTACTAAACCCGCCCTTAAACTTTTACCAAATACCACAAATTTATACTTTTTGGAAAGTTCAGACGCTGATCTATTCATTAACACCAAAATATAGCACATCGGTTGAAAAATCAAGGCACAGCAATGCCGTAGAGGGGAAAAGTTTCCATAACCTGCCCCCAAAAATAACAGGAACCTTATAAAAATTAGTATTCTTATGAAAAGTACTACAAATTTGTATTTGACGTATGCTACAGACTGACAGCTACAAAATGAGACCAACATTTTGATAATCGAATGGAAATTGTGGCTACAGTGAACGATGAAAGCCAGAGGTCGAACAAGGAAATTTACGTATTTTAGACAAATACATGTCTATGCCTCCGGAGCGTCATAAAAATTTGTATTTTCATGCAAATTGCTTTATATTTGCACTTGACTCAAACTGAACAAACGCAACTACAAGATAAGACCAAAATTTCAACAATCGGATTAAAATTACGGGCACAGTAAGCAATCAAAGCTGAAAATCTGCACAAAAACTGCCCGTGTTCTAGAAACAGCAATTCCTAGATATTTTGCCTAAAACATGTTCCGACCATCAAAACACTAGTTTGGGGTAAACTTTTAAATTAAAACGTAAAAACGCGAAATTCACACGTTTAAGGGGAGAAAAAGCCATTTAAAGTTTTGGGGAGTTGACACGTGAAAAATTGGGATTTTTCTGGCTTTCAACTATCAAACCCGCCCTTAAACTTTTGCCAAATATCACAAATTTATACTTTTTGGAAAAGTCAGACGCTGATCTATTCATTAACACCCAAATATAGAACATCGGTTGAAAAATCAAGCCACAGCAATGCCGTAAATGGAAAAAGTTTCCATAACCTGCCCCCAAAAATATAAGGAACCTTATGAAAATTAGTATTCTTATGAAAAGTACTACAAATTTGTATTTGACGTAAGCTACAGACTGACAGCTACAAAATGAGACCAACATTTTGATAATCGAATGGAAATTGTGGCTACAGTGAACGATGAAAGCCAGAGGTCGAACAAGGAAATTTACGTATTTTAGACAAATACATGTCTATGCCTCCTAAGCGTCATAAAAACTAGTATTTTCATGCAAATTGCTACATATTTGCACTTGACGCAAACTAAACAAACGCAACTATAAGATAAGACCAAAATTTCAACAACCGGATTGAAATTACGGGCACAGTAAGCAATCAAAGCTGAAAATCTGCACAAAAACTGCACGTGTTCTAGAAACAGCAATTTCTAGATATTTTGCCTAAAACATGTTCCGACCATCAAAACTCTAGTTTGGGGTAAACTTCTAGATTAAAACGTAAAAACGCGAAATTCGCACGTTTAAGGGGAGAAAAAGCCATTTAAAGTTTTGGGGAGTTGACACGTGAAAAATTGGGATTTTTCTGGCTTTCAACTACTAAACCCGCCCTTAAACTTTTGCCAAATACCACAAATTTATATTTTTTGGAAAGTTCAGACGCTGATCTATTCATTAACACCAAAATATAGCACATCGGTTGAAAAATCAAGCCACAGCAATGCCGTACAGGGAAAAAGTTTCCATAACCTGCCCCCAAAAATAACAGGAACCTTATAAAGATTAGTATTCTTATGAAAAGTACTACAAATTCATATTTGACGTGAACTACAGACTGACAGTACAAAATGAGACCAACATTTTGATAATCGAATGGAAATTGTGGCTACAGTGAACGATGAAAGCCAGAGGTCGAACAAGGAGATTTACGTATTTTAGACAAATACATGTCTATGCCTCCTAAGCGTCATAAAAATTAGTATTTTCATGCAAATTGCTACATATTTGCCTTTGACGCAAACTAAACAAACGCAACTATAAAATAAGACCAAAATTTCAACAATCGGATTAAAATTACGGGCACAGTAAGCAATCAAAGCTGAAAATCTGCACAAAAACTGCCCGTGTTCTAGAAACAGCAATTTCTAGATATTTTGCTCAAAACATGTTCCGACCATCAAAACTCTAGTTTGGGGTAAACTTATAAATTAAAACGTAAAAACGCGAAATTCGCACGTTTAAGGGGAGAAAAAGCCATTTAAAGTTTTGGGGAATTGACACGTGAAAAATTGGGATTTTTCTGGCTTTCAACTACTAAACCCGCCCTTAAACTTTTGCCAAATACCACAAATTTATACTTTTTGGAAAGTTCAGACGCTGATCTATTCATTAACACCAAAATATAGCACATCGGTTGAAAAATCAAGCCACAGCAATGCCGTAAAGGGAAAAAGTTTCCATAACCTGCCCCCAAAAATTACAGGAACCTTATAAAAATTAGTATTCTTATGAAAAGTACTACAAATTTGTATTTGACGTAAGCTACAGACTGACAGCTACAAAATGAGACCAACGTTTTGATAATCGAATCGAAATTGTGGCTACAGTGAACGATGAGAGCCAGAGGTCGAACAAGGAAATTTACGTATTTTAGACAAATACATGTCTATGCCTCCTAAGCGTCATAAAAATTAGTATTTTCATGCAAATTGCTACATATTTGCACCTGACGCAAACTAAACAAAGGCAACTATAAGATAAGACCAAAATTTCAACAATCGGATTAAAATGACGGGCACAGCAAGCGATCAAAGCTGAAAATCTGCACAAAAACTGCACGTGCTCTAGAAACAGCAATTTCTAGATATTTTGCCTAAAACATGTTCCGACCATCAAAACTCTAGTTTGGTGTGAACTTTTAAATTAAAACGTGAAAATGCGAAATTCGCACGGTTAAGGGGAGAAAAAGCCATTTAAAGTTTTGGGGAGTTGACACGTGAAAAATTGGGATTTTCCTGGCTTTCAACTACTAAACCCGCCCTTAAACTTTTGCCAAATACCACAGATTTATCCTTTTTGGAAAGTTCAGACGCTGATCTATTCATTCACACCAAAATATAGCACATCGGTTGAAAAATCAAGCCACAGTAAAGCCGTAAAGGGAAAAAGTTTCCATAACCTGCCCCCAAAAATTACAGGAACCTTATAAAAATTAGTATTCTTATGAAAAGTACTACAAATTTGTATTTGACGTAAGCTACAGACTGACAGCTACAAAATGAGACCAACATTTTGATAATCGAATGGAAATTGTGGCTACAGTGAACGATGAAAGCCAGAGGTCGAACAAGGAAATTTACGTAGTTTAGACAAATACATGTCTATGCCTCCTGAGCGTCATAAAAATTTGTATTTTCATGCAAATTGCTTTATATTTGCACTTGACTCAAACTAAACAAACGCAACTACAAGATAAGACCAAAATTTCAACAATCGGATTAAAATTACGGGCACAGTAAGCAATCAAAGCTGAAAATCTGCACAAAAACTGCCCGTGTTCTAGAAACAGCAATTCCTAGATATTTTGCCTAAAACATGTTCCGACCATCAAAACACTAGTTTGGGGTAAACTTTTAAATTAAAACGTAAAAACGCGAAATTCGCACGTTTAAGGGGAGAAAAAGTCATTTAAAGTTTTGGGGAATTGACACGTGAAAAATTGGGATTTTTCTGGCTTTCAACTACTAAGCCCCGCCCTTAAACTTTTGCCAAATATCACAAATTTATACTTTTTGGAAAGGTCAGACGCTGATCTATTCATTAACACCCAAATATAGCACATCGGTTGAAAAATCAAGCCACAGCAATGCCGTAAATGGAAAAAGTTTCCATAACCTGCCCCCAAAAATATAAGGAACCTTATGAAAATTAGTATTCTTATGAAAAGTACTACAAATTTGTATTTGACGTAAACTACAGACTGACAGCTACAAAATGAGACCAACATTTTGATAATCGAATGGAAATTGTGGCTACAGTGAACGATGAAAGCCAGAGGTCGAACAAGGAAATTTACGTATTTTAGACAAATACATGTCTATGCCTCCTAAGCGTCATAAAAACTAGTATTTTCATGCAAATTGCTACATATTTGCACTTGACGCAAACTAAACAAACGCAACTATAAGATAAGACCAAAATTTCAACAACCGGATTGAAATTACGGGCACAGTAAGCAATCAAAGCTGAAAATCTGCACAAAAACTGCACGTGTTTTAGAAACAGCAATTTCTAGATATTTTGCCTAAAACATGTTCCGACCATCAAAACTCTAGTTTGGGGTAAACTTTTAAAGCAGAACGTAAAAACGCGAAATTCGCACGTTTAAGGGGAGAAAAAGCCATTTAAAGTTTTGGGGAGTACACACGTGTAAAATTGGGATTTTTCTGACATTCAACTACTAAACCCGCCCTTAAACTTTTGCCAAATACCACAAATTTATACTTTTTGGAAAGTTCAGACGCTGATCTATTCATTGACACCAAAATATATAACACATCGGTTGAAAAATCAAGCCACAGCAATGCCGTAAAGGGAAAAAGTTTCCATAACCTGCCCCCAAAAATATAAGGAACCTTATGAAAATTAGTATTCTTATGAAAAGTACTACCAATTTGTATTTCACGTAAACTATAGACTAACAGCTACAAAATGAGACCAACATTTTGATAATCGAATGGAAATTGTGGCTACAGTGAACGATGAAAGCCAGAGGTCGAACAAGGAAATTTTCGTATTTGAGACAAATACATGTCTATGTCTCCTAAGCGTCATAAAAATTAGTATTTTCATGCAAATTGCTACATATTTGTACTTGACGCAAACTAAACAAACGCAACTATAAGATAAGACCAAAATTTCAACAGTCGGATTAAAATTACGGGCACAGTAAGCAATCAAAGCTGAAAATCTGCACAAAAACTGCACGTGTTCTAGAAACAGCAATTTCTAGATATTTTGCCTAAAACATGTTCCGACCATCAAAACTCTAGTTTGGGGTAAACTTCTAAATTAAAACGTAAAAACGCGAAATTCGCACGTTTAAGGGGAGAAAAAGCCATTTAAAGTTTTGGGGAGTTGACACGTGAAAAATTGGGATTTTTCTGGCTTTCAACTACTAAACCCGCCCTTAAACTTTTGCCAAATACCACAAATTTATACTTTTTGGAAAGTTCAGACGCTGATCTATTCATTAACATCAAAATATAGCACATCGGTTGAAAAATCAAGCCACAGCAATGCCGTACAGGGAAAAAGTTTCCATAACCTGCCCCCAAAAATAACAGGAACCTTATAAAGATTAGTATTCTTATGAAAAGTACTACAAATTTGTATTTGACGTGAACTACAGACTGACAGTACAAAATGAGACCAACATTTTGATAATCGAATGGAAATTGTGGCTACAGTGAACGATGAAAGCCAGAGGTCGAACAAGGAAATTTACGTATTTTAGACAAATACATGTCTATGCCTCCTAAGCGTCATAAAAATTAGTATTTTCATGCAAATTGCTACATATTTGCCTTTGACGCAAACAAAACAAACGCAACTATAAAATAAGACCAAAATTTCAACAATCGGATTAAAATTACGGGCACAGTAAGCAATCAAAGCTGAAAATCTGCACAAAAACTGCCCGTGTTCTAGAAACAGCAATTTCTAGATATTTTGCTCAAAACATGTTCCGACCATCAAAACTCTAGTTTGGGGTAAACTTATAAATTAAAACGCAAAAACGCGAAATTCGCACGTGTAAGGGGAGAAAAAGCCATTTAAAGTTTTGTCTATGCCTCCTAAGCGTCATAAAAATTAGTATTTTCATGCAAATTGCTGCATATTTGCACTTGACGCAAACTAAACAAACGCAACTATAAGATAAGACCAAAATTTCAACAGTCGGATTAAAATGACGGGCACAGTAAGCAATCAAAGCTGAAAATCTGCACAAAAACTGCACGTGTTCTAGAAACAGCAATTTCTAGATATTTTGCCTAAAACATGTTCCGACCATCAAAACTCTAGTTTGGGGTAAACTTTCAAATTAAAACGTAAAAACGCGAAATTCGCACGTTTAAGGGGAGAAAAAGCCATTTAAAGTTTTGGGGAGTTGACACGTGAGAAATTGGGATTTTTCTGGCTTTCAACTACTAAACCCGCCCTTAAACTTTTGCCAAATACCACAAATTTATACTTTTTGGAAAGTTCAGACGCTGATCTATTCATTAACACCAAAATATAGCACATCGGTTGAAAAATCAAGCCACAGCAATGCCGTACAGGGAAAAAGTTTCCATAACCTGCCCCCAAAAATAACAGGAACCTTATAAAGATTAGTATTCTTATGAAAAGTACTACAAATTTGTATTTGACGTGAACTACAGACTGACAGTACAAAATGAGACCAACATTTTGATAATCGAATGGAAATTGTGGCTACAGTGAACGATGAAAGCCAGAGGTCGAACAAGGAGATTTACGTATTTTAGACAAATACATGTCTATGCCTCCTAAGCGTCATAAAAATTAGTATTTTCATGCAAATTGCTACATATTTGCCTTTGACGCAAACTAAACAAACGCAACTATAAAATAAGACCAAAATTTCAACAATCGGATTAAAATTACGGGCACAGTAAGCAATCAAAGCTGAAAATCTGCACAAAAACTGCCCGTGTTCTAGAAACAGCAATTTCTAGATATTTTGCTCAAAACATGTTCCGACCATCAAAACTCTAGTTTGGGGTAAACTTATAAATTAAAACGTAAAAACGCGAAATTCGCACGTTAAAGGGGAGAAAAAGCCATTTAAAGTTTCTGGGAGTTGACACGTGAAAAATTGGGATTTTTCTGGCTTTCAACTACTAAACCCGCCCTTAAACTTTTGCCAAATACCACACATTTATACTTTTTGGAAAGTTCAGACGCTGATCTATTCATTAACACTAAAATATAGCACATCGGTTGAAAAATCAAGCCACAGCAATGTCGTACAGGGAAAAAAATAACAGGAACCTTATAAAAATTAGTATTCTTATGAAAAGTACTACAAATTTGTATTTGACGTAAGCTACAGACTGACAGCTACAAAATGAGACCAACATTTTGATAATCGAATGGAAATTGTGGCTACAGTGAACGATGAAAGCCAGAGGTCGAACAAGGAAATTTACGTATTTTAGACAAATACATGTCTATGCCTCCTAAGCGTCATAAAAATTAGTATTTTCATGCAAATTGCTGCATATTTGCACTTGACGCAAACTAAACAAACGCAACTATAAGATAAGACCAAAATTTCAACAGTCGGATTAAAATGACGGGCACAGTAAGCAATCAAAGCTGAAAATCTGCACAAAAACTGCACGTGTTCTAGAAACAGCAATTTCTAGATATTTAGCCTAAAACATGTTCCGACCATCAAAACACTAGTTTGGGGTAAACTTTTAAATTAAAACGTAAAAACGCGAAATTTGCACGTTTAATTGGAAAAGCCATTTAAAGTTTTGGGCAGTTGACACGTGAAAAATTGGGATTTTCCTGGCTTTCAACTACTAAACCCGCCCTTAAACTTTTGCCAAATACCACAAATTTATACTTTTTGGAAAGTTCAGACGCTGATCTATTCATTAACACCAAAATATAGCACATCGGTTGAAAAATCAAGCCACAGCAATGCCGTAAAGGGAAAAAGTTTCCATAACCTGCCCCCAAAAATTACAGGAACCTTATAAAAATTAGTATTCTTATGAAAAGTACCACAAATTTGTATTTGACGTAAGCTACAGACTGACAGCTACAAAATGAGACCAACATTTTGATAATCGAATGGAAATTGTGGCTACAGTGAACGATGAGAGCCAGAGGTCGAACAAGGAAATTTACTATTTTAGACAAATACATGTCTATGCCTCCTAAGCGTCATAAAAATTAGTATTTTCATGCAAATTGCTACATATTTGCACTTGACGCAAACTTAACAAACGCAACTATAAGATAAGATCAAAATTTCAACAATCGGATTAAAATTACGGGCACAGTAAGCAATCAAAGCTGAAAATCTGCACAAAAACTGCACGTGCTCTAGAAACAGCAATTTCTAGATATTTTGCCTAAAACATGTTCCGACCATCAACACTCTAATTTGGTGTAAACTTTTAAATTAAAACGTGAAAATGCGAAATTCGGACGGTTAAGGGGAGAAAAAGCCTTTTAAAGTTTTGGGGAGTTGACACGTGAAAAATTGGGATTTTTCTGGCTTTCAACTACTAAACCCGCCCTTAAACTTTTGCCAAATACCACAAATTTATACTTTTTGGAAAGTTCAGACGCTGATCTATTCATTAACACCAAAATATAGCACATCGGTTGAAAAATCAAGCCACAGCAATGCCGTACAGGGAAAAAGTTTCCATAACCTGCCCCCAAAACTATAAGGAACCTTATAAAGATTAGTATTCTTATGAAAAGTACTACAAATTTGTATTTGACGTAAACTACAGACTGACAGTACAAAATGAGACCAACATTTTGATAATCGAATGGAAATTGTGGCTACAGTGAACGATGAAAGCCAGAGGTCGAACAAGGAGATTTACGTATTTTAGACAAATACATGTCTATGCCTCCTAAGCGTCATAAAAATTAGTATTTTCATGCAAATTGCTACATATTTGCCTTTGACGCAAACAAAACAAACGCAACTATAAAATAAGACCAAAATTTCAACAATCGTATTAAAATTACGGGCACAGTAAGCAATCAAAGCTGAAAATCTGCACAAAAACTGCACGTGTTCTAGAAACAGCAATTTCTAGATATTTTGCCTAAAACATGTTCCGACCATCAAAACTCTAGTTCGGGGTAAACTTTTAAATTAAAACGTAAAAACGCGAAATTCGCACGTTTAAGGGGAGAAAAAGCCATTTAAAGTTTTGGGGAGTTGACACGTGAAAAATTGGGATTCTTCTGGCTTTCAACTACTAAGCCCGCCCTTAAACTTTTGCCAAATACCACACATTTATACTTTTTGGAAAGTTCAGACGCTGATCTATTCATTAACACCAAAATATAGCACATCGGTTGAAATATCAAGCCACAGCAATGCCGTAAAGGGAAAAAGTTTCCATAACCTGCCCCCAAAAATTACAGGAACCTTATAAAAATTAGTATTCTTATGAAAAGTACTACAAATTTGTATTTGACGTAAGCTACAGACTGACAGCTACAAAATGAGACCAACATTTTGATAATCGAATCGAAATTGTGGCTACAGTGAACGATGAGAGCCAGAGGTCGAACAAGGAAATTTACGTATTTTAGACAAATACATGTCTATGCCTCCTAAGCGTCATAAAAATTAGTATTTTCATGCAAATTGCTACATATTTGCACCTGACGCAAACTAAACAAACGCAACTATAAGATAAGACCAAAATTTCAACAATCGGATTAAAATTACGGGCACAGCAAGCAATCAAAGCTGAAAATCTGCACAAAAACTGCACGTGCTCTAGAAACAGCAATTTCTAGATATTTTGCCTAAAACATGTTCCGACCATCAAAACTCTAGTTTGGTGTGAACTTTTAAATTAAAACGTGAAAATGCGAAATTCGCACGGTTAAGGGGAGAAAAAGCCATTTAAAGTTTTGGGGAGTTGACACGTGAAAAATTGGGATTTTCCTGGCTTTCAACTACTAAACCCGCCCTTAAACTTTTGCCAAATACCACAAATTTATCCTTTTTGGAAAGTTCAGACGCTGATCTATTCATTAACATCAAAATATAGCATATCGGTTGAAAAATCAAGCCACAGTAAAGCCGTAAAGGGAAAAAGTTTCCATAACCTGCTCCCAAAAATAACAGGAACCTTATAAAAATTAGTATTCTTATGAAAAGTACTACAAATTTGTATTTGACGTAATCTACAGACTGTCAGCTACAAAATGAGACCAACATTTTGATAATCGAATGGAAATTGTGGCTACAGTGAACGATGAAAGCCAGAAGTCGAACAAGGAAATTTACGTATTTTAGACAAATACATGTCTATGCCTCCTAAGCGTCATAAAAAATAGTATTTTCATGCAAATTGCTACATATTTGCACTTGACGCAAACTGAACAAACGCTACTATAAGATAAGACCAAAATTTCAACAGTCGGATTAAAATTACGGGCACAGTAAGCAATCAAAGCTGAAAATCTGCACAAAAACTGCACGTGTTCTAGAAACAGCAATTTCTAGATATTTTGCCTAAAACATGTTCCGACCATCAAAACACTAGTTTGGGGTAAACTTTTAAATTAAAACGTGAAAATGCGAAATTCGCACGGTTAAGGGGAGAAAAAGCCATTTAAAGTTTTGGGGAGTTGACACGTGAAAAATTGGGATTTTTCTGGCTTTCAACTACTAAACCCGCCCTTAAACTTTTGCCAAATACCACAAATTTATACTTTTTGGAAAGTTCAGACGCTGATCTATTCATTAACATCAAAATATAGCATATCGGTTGAAAAATCAAGCCACAGCAATGCCGTAAAGGGAAAAAGTTTCCATAACCTGCCCCCAAAAATAACAGGAACCTTATAAAAATTAGTATTCTTATGAAAAGTACCACAAATTTGAATTTGCCGTAAGCTACAGACTGACAGCTACAAAATGAGACCAACATTTTGATAATCGAATGGAAATTGTGGCTACAGTGAACGATGAAAGCCAGAGGTCGAACAAGGAAATTTACGTATTTTAGACAAATACATGTCTATGCCTCCTAAGCGTCATAAAAATTAGTATTTTCATGCAAATTGCTACAGATTTGCACTTGACGCCAACTAAACAAACGCAACTATAAAATAAGACCAAAATTTCAACAGTCGGATTAAAATTACGGGCACAGTGTGCAATCAAAGCTGAAAATCTGCACAAAAACTGCACGTGTTCTAGAAACAGCAATTCCTAGATATTTTGCCTAAAACATGTTCCGACCATCAAAACACTAGTTTGGGGTAAACTTTTAAATTAAAACGTGAAAATGCGAAATTCGCACGGTTAAGGGGAGAAAAAGCCATTTAAAGTTTTGGGGAGTTGACACGTGAAAAATTGGGATTTTTCTGGCTTTCAACTACTAAACCCGCCCTTAAACTTTTGCCAAATACCACAAATTTATACTTTTTGGAAAGTTCAGACGCTGATCTATTGATTAACACCCAAATATAGCACATCGGTTGAAAAATCAAGCCACAGCAATGCCGTACAGGGAAAAAGTTTCCATAACCTGCCCCCAAAAATAACAGGAACCTTATAAAGATTAGTATTCTTATGAAAAGTACTACAAATTTGTATTTGACGTAAACTGCAGACTGACAGCTACAAAATGAGACCAACATTTTGATAATCGAATGGAAATTGTGGCTACAGTGAACGATGAAAGCCAGAGGTCGAACAAGGAAATTTACGTATTTTAGACAAATACATGTCTATGCCTCCTAAGCGTCATAAAAATTAGTATTTTCATGCAAATTGCTACATATTTGCACTTGACGCAAACTAAACAAACGCAACTATAAGATAAGACCAAAATTTCAACAGTCGGATTAAAATGACGGGCACAGTAAGCAATCAAAGCTGAAAATCTGCACAAAAACTGCACGTGTTCTAGAAACAGCAATTTCTAGATATTTTGCCTAAAACATGTTCCGACCATCAAAACACTAGTTTGGGGTAAACTTTTAAATTAAAACGTAAAAACGCGAAATTTGCACGTTTAATTGGAAAAGCCATTTAAAGTTTTGGGGAGTTGACACGTGAAAAATTGGGATTTTCCTGGCTTTCAACTACTAAACCCGCCCTTAAACTTTTGCCAAATACCACAAATTTATACTTTTTGGAAAGTTCAGACGCTGATCTATTCATTAACATCAAAATATAGCATATCGGTTGAAAAATCAAGCCACAGCAATGCCGTAAAGGGAAAAAGTTTCCATAACCTGCCCCCAAAAATAACAGGAACCTTATAAAAATTAGTATTCTTATGAAAAGTACCACAAATTTGAATTTGCCGTAAGCTACAGACTGACAGCTACAAAATGAGACCAACATTTTGATAATCGAATGGAAATTGTGGCTACAGTGAACGATGAAAGCCAGAGGTCGAACAAGGAAATTTACGTATTTTAGACAAATACATGTCTATGCCTCCTAAGCGTCATAAAAATTAGTATTTTCATGCAAATTGCTACAGATTTGCACTTGACGCCAACTAAACAAACGCAACTATAAAATAAGACCAAAATTTCAACAGTCGGATTAAAATTACGGGCACAGTGTGCAATCAAAGCTGAAAATCTGCACAAAAACTGCACGTGTTCTAGAAACAGCAATTCCTAGATATTTTGCCTAAAACATGTTCCGACCATCAAAACACTAGTTTGGGGTAAACTTTAAAATTTAAACGTAAAAACGCGAAATTCGCACGTTTAAGGGGAGAAAAAGCCATTTAAAGTTTTGGGGAGTTGACACGTGAAAAATTGGGATTTTTCTGGCTTTCAACTACTAAACCCGCCCTTAACCTTTGCCAAATACCACAAATTTATAAGTTTTGGAAAGTTCAGACGCTGATCTATTCATTAACACCAAAATATAGCACATCGGTTGAAAAATCAAGCCACAGCAATGCCGTACAGGGAAAAAGTTTCCATAACCTGCCCCCAAAACTATAAGGAACCTTATAAAGATTAGTATTCTTATGAAAAGTACTACAAATTTGTATTTGACGTAAACTACAGACTGACAGTACAAAATGAGACCAACATTTTGATAATCGAATGGAAATTGTGGCTACAGTGAACGATGAAAGCCAGAGGTCGAACAAGGAGATTTACGTATTTTAGACAAATACATGTCTATGCCTCCTAAGCGTCATAAAAATTAGTATTTTCATGCAAATTGCTACATATTTCCCTTTGACGCAAACTAAACAAACGCAACTATAAGATAAGACCAAAATTTCAACAATCGTATTAAAATTACGGGCACAGTAAGCAATCAAAGCTGAAAATCTGCACAAAAACTGCCCGTGTTCTAGAAACAGCAATTTCTAGATATTTTGCCTAAAACATGTCCCGACCATCAAAACTCTAGTTCGGGGTAAACTTTTAAATTGAAACGTAAAAACGCGAAATTCGCACGTTTAAGGGGAGAAAAAGCCATTTAAAGTTTTGGGGAGTTGACACGTGAAAAATTGGGATTCTTCTGGCTTTCAACTACTAAGCCCGCCCTTAAACTTTTGCCAAATACCACACATTTATACTTTTTGGAAAGTTCAGACGCTGATCTATTCATTAACACCAAAATATAGCATATCGGTTGAAAAATCAAGCCACAGTAAAGCCGTAAAGGGAAAAAGTTTCCATAACCTGCTCCCAAAAATAACAGGAACCTTATAAAAATTAGTATTCTTATGAAAAGTACTACAAATTTGTATTTGACGTAATCTACAGACTGTCAGCTACAAAATGAGACCAACATTTTGATAATCGAATGGAAATTGTGGCTACAGTGAACGATGAAAGCCAGAAGTCGAACAAGGAAATTTACGTATTTTAGACAAATACATGTCTATGCCTCCTAAGCGTCATAAAAAATAGTATTTTCATGCAAATTGCTACATATTTGCACTTGACGCAAACTAAACAAACGCTACTATAAGATAAGACCAAAATTTCAACAGTCGGATTCAAATTACGGGCACAGTAAGCAATCAAAGCTGAAAATCTGCACAAAAACTGCACGTGTTCTAGAAACAGCAATTTCTAGATATTTTGCCTAAAACATGTTCCGACCATCAAAACACTAGTTTGGGGTAAACTTTTAAATTAAAACGTGAAAATGCGAAATTCGCACGGTTAAGGGGAGAAAAAGCCATTTAAAGTTTTGGGGAGTTGACACGTGAAAAATTGGGATTTTTCTGGCTTTCAACTACTAAACCCGCCCTTAAACTTTTGCCAAATACCACAAATTTATACTTTTTGGAAAGTTCAGACGCTGATCTATTGATTAACACCCAAATATAGCACATCGGTTGAAAAATCAAGCCACAGCAATGCCGTACAGGGAAAAAGTTTCCATAACCTGCCCCCAAAAATAACAGGAACCTTATAAAGATTAGTATTCTTATGAAAAGTACTACAAATTTGTATTTGACGTAAACTGCAGACTGACAGCTACAAAATGAGACCAACATTTTGATAATCGAATGGAAATTGTGGCTACAGTGAACGATGAAAGCCAGAGGTCGAACAAGGAAATTTACGTATTTTAGACAAATACATGTCTATGCCTCCTAAGCGTCATAAAAATTAGTATTTTCATGCAAATTGCTGCATATTTGCACTTGACGCAAACTAAACAAACGCAACTATAAGATAAGACCAAAATTTCAACAGTCGGATTAAAATGACGGGCACAGTAAGCAATCAAAGCTGAAAATCTGCACAAAAACTGCACGTGTTCTAGAAACAGCAATTTCTAGATATTTTGCCTAAAACATTTTCCGACCATCAAAACACTAGTTTGGGGTAAACTTTTAAATTAAAACGTAAAAACGCGAAATTTGCACGTTTAATTGGAAAAGCCATTTAAAGTTTTGGGGAGTTGACACGTGAAAAATTGGGATTTTCCTGGCTTTCAACTACTAAACCCGCCCTTAAACTTTTGCCAAATACCACAAATTTATACTTTTTGGAAAGTTCAGACGCTGATCTATTCATTAACACCAAAATATAGCACATCGGTTGAAAAATCAAGCCACAGCAATGCCGTAAAGGGAAAAAGTTTCCATAACCTGCCCCCAAAAATAACAGGAACCTTATAAAAATTAGTATTCTTATGAAAAGTACTACAAATTTGTATTTGACGTAAGCTACAGACTGACAGCTACAAAATGAGACCAACATTTTGATAATCGAATCGAAATTGTGGCTACAGTGAACGATGAGAGCCAGAGGTCGAACAAGGAAATTTACGTATTTTAGACAAATACATGTCTATGCCTCCTAAGCGTCATAAAAATTAGTATTTTCATGCAAATTGCTAC
The DNA here is from genome assembly GCA_963969285.1 of Odontomyia ornata. Classification (NCBI taxonomy): domain Eukaryota; kingdom Metazoa; phylum Arthropoda; class Insecta; order Diptera; family Stratiomyidae; genus Odontomyia; species Odontomyia ornata. The sequence goes on from OZ017738.1 coordinate 96,987,155, forward strand.
ATATTTGCACTTGACGCAAACTAAACAAACGCAACTATAAGATAAGACCAAAATTTCAACAATCGGATTAAAATTACGGGCACAGTAAGCAATCAAAGCTGAAAATCTGCACAAAAACTGCAGGTGCTCTAGAAACAGCAATTTCTAGATATTTTGCCTAAAACATGTTCCGACCATCAACACTCTAATTTGGGGTAAACTTTTAAATTAAAACGTGGAAATGCGAAATTCGGACGGTTAAGGGGAGAAAAAGCCATTTAAAGTTTTGGGGAGTTGACACGTGAAAAATTGGGATTTTTCTGGCTTTCAACTACTAAACCCGCCCTTAAACTTTTGCCAAATACCACAAATTTATACTTTTTGGAAAGTTCAGACGCTGATCTATTCATTAACACCAAAATATAGCACATCGGTTGAAAAATCAAGCCACAGCAATGCCGTACAGGGAAAAAGTTTCCATAACCTGCCCCCAAAACTATAAGGAACCTTATAAAGATTAGTATTCTTATGAAAAGTACTACAAATTTGTATTTGACGTAAACTACAGACTGACAGTACAAAATGAGACCAACATTTTGATAATCGAATGGAAATTGTGGCTACAGTGAACGATGAAAGCCAGAGGTCGAACAAGGAGATTTACGTATTTTAGACAAATACATGTCTATGCCTCCTAAGCGTCAGAAAAATAAGTATTTTCATGCAAATTGCTACATATTTGCCTTTGACGCAAACTAAACAAACGCAACTATAAAATAAGACCAAAATTTCAACAATCGGATTAAAATTACGGATACAGTAAGCAATCAAAGCTGAAAATCTGCACAAAAACTGCACGTGTTCTAGAAACAGCAATTTCTAGATATTTTGCCTAAAACATGTTCCGACCATCAAAACACTAGTTTGGGGTAAACTTTTAAATTAAAACGTAAAAACGCGAAATTCGCACGTTTAAGGGGAGAAAAAGCCATCTAAAGTTTTGGGGAGTTGACACGTGAAAAATTGGGATTTTTCTGGCTTTCAACTACTAAACCCGCCCTTAAACTTTTGCCAAATACCACAAATTTATACTTTTTGGAAAGTTCAGACGCTGATCTATTCATTAACATCAAAATATAGCACATCGGTTGAAAAATCAAGCCACAGCAATGCCGTAAAGGGAAAAAGTTACGATAACCTGCCCCCAAAAATAACAGGAACCTTATAAAGATTAGTATTCTTATGAAAAGTACTACAAATTTGTATTTGACGTAAGCTACAGACTGACAGCTACAAAATGAGACCAACATTTTGATAATCGAATGGAAATTGTGGCTACAGTGAACGATGAAAGCCAGAGGTCGAACAAGGAAATTTACGTATTTGAGACAAATACATGTCGATGCCTCCTAAGCGTCATAAAAATTAGTATTTTCATGCAAATTGCTACATATTTGCACTCGACGCAAACTAAACCAACGCAACTATAAGATAAGACCAAAATTTCAACAATCGGATTAAAATTACGGATACAGTAAGCAATCAAAGCTGAAAATCTGCACAAAAACTGCCCGTGTTCTAGAAACAGCAATTTCTAGATATTTTGCCTAAAACATGTTCCGACCATCAAAACACTAGTTTGGGGTAAACTTTTGAATTGAAACGTAAAAACGCGAAATTCGCACGTTTAAGGGGAGAAAAAGCCATTTAAAGTTTTGGAGAGTTGACATGTGAAAAATTGGGATTTTTCGGGCTTTCAACTACTAAGCCCGCCCTTAAACTTTTTCTAAATACCACAAATTTATACTTTTTGGAAAGTTCAGAAGCTGATCTATTCATTAACCTAAAAATATAGCATATCGGTTGAAAAATCAAGCCACAGCAATGCCGTAACTGGATAAAGTTTCCATAACCTGCCCCCAAAACTATAAGGAACCTTATAAAGATTAGTATTCTTATGCAAAGTACTACAAATTTGTGTTTGACGTAAACTACAGACTGACAGCTACAAAATGAGACCAACATTTTGATAATCGAATGGAAATTGTGGCTACAGTGAACGATGAAAGCCAGAAGTCGAACAAGGAAATTTACGTATTTTAGACAAATACATGTCTATGCCTCCTAAGCGTCATAAAAATTAGTATTTTCATGCAAATTGCTACATATTTGCACTTGAGGCAAACTAAACAACGGCAACTATAAGATAAGACCAAAATTTCAACAGTCGGATTAAAATTACGGGCACAGTAAGCAATCAAAGCTGAAAATCTGCACAAAAACTGCACGTGTTCTAGAAACAGCAATTTCTAGATATTTTGCCTAAAACATGTTCCGACCATCAAAACACTAGTTTGGGGTGAACTTTTGAATTAAAAGTAAAAACGCGAAATTCGCACGTTTAAGGGGAGAAAAAGCCATTTAAAGTTTCGGGGAGTTGACACGTGAAAAATTGGGATTTTTCTGGCTTTCAACTACTAAACCCGCCCTTAAACTTTTGCCAAATACCACAAATTTATACTTTTTGGAAAGTTCAGACGCTGATCTATTCATTAACACCAAAATATAGCATATCGGTTGAAAAATCAAGCCACAGCAATGCCGTAAAGGGAAAAAGTTTCCATAACCTGCCCCCAAAAATATAAGGAACCTTATAAAGATTAGTATTCTTATGAAAAGTACCACAAATTTGTATATGCCGTAAGCTACAGACTGAAAGCTACAAAATGAGACCAACATTTTGATAATCGAATGGAAATTGTGGCTACAGTGAACGATGAAAGCCAGAGGTCGAACAAGGAAATTGTGGCTACAGTGAACGATGAAAGCCAGAGGTCGAACAAGGAAATTTACGTATTTTAGACAAATACATGTCTATGCCTCCTGAGCGTCATAGAAATTTGTATTTTCATGCAAATTGCTACATAATTGCACTTGACGCAAACTGAACCAACGCAACTACAAGATAAGACCAAAATTTCAACAATCGGATTAAAATTACGGGCAAGTAAGCAATCAAAGCTGAAAATCTGCACAAAAACTGCACGTGTTCTAGAAACAGCAATTCCTAGATATTTTGCCTAAAACATGTTCCGACCATCAAAACACTAGTTTGGGGTAAACTTTTAAATTAAAACGTAAAAACCCGAAATTCGCACGTTTAAGGGGAGAAAAAGCCATTTAAAGTTTCGGGGAGTTGGCACGTGAAAAATTGGGATTTTTCTGGCTTTCAACTACTAAACCCGCCCTTCAACTTTTGCCAAATACCACAAATTTATACTTTTTGGAAAGTTCAGACGCTGATCTATTCATTAACACCAAAATATAGCACATCGGTTGAAAAATCAAGCCACAGCAATGCCGTAAAGGGAAAAAGTTTCCATAACCTGCCCCCAAAAATAACAGGAACCTTATAAAGATTAGTATTCTTATGAAAAGTACTTTAAATTTGTATTTGACGTAAACTACAGACTGACAGTACAAAATGAGACCAACATTTTGATAATCGAATGAAAATTGTGGCTACAGTGAACGATGAAAGCCAGAGGTCGAACAAGGAAATTTACGTATTTTAGACAAATACATGTCTATGCCTCCTAAGCGTCATAAAAAATAGTATTTTCATGCAAATTGCTACATATTTGCACTTGACGCAAACTAATAAACGAAACTATAAGATAAGACCAAAATTTCAACAATCGGATTAAAATGACGGGCACAGTATGCAATCAAAGCTGAATCTGCACAAAAACTGCACGTGTTCTAGAAACAGCAATTTCTAGACATTTTGCCTAAACGTGTTCCGACCATCAAAACTCTAGTTTGGGGTAAACTTTTAAATTGAAACGTAAAAACGCGAAATTCGCACGTTTAAGGGGAGAAAAAGCCATTTAAAGTTTTGGGGAGTTGACACGTGAAAAATTGGGATTTTTCTGGCTTTCAACTACTAAGCCCGCCCTTAAACTTTTGCCAAATACCACAAATTTATACTTTTTGGAAAGTTCAGACGCTAATCTATTCACTAACATCAAAATATAGCATATCGGTTGAAAAATCAAGCCACAGCAATGCCGTAAAGGGAAAAAGTTTCCATAACCTGCCCCCGAAAATAACAGGAACCTTATAAAAATTAGTATTCTTATGAAAAGTACTACAAATTTGTATTTGACGTAAACTACAGACTGACAGTACAAAATGAGACCAACATTTTGATAATCGAATGAAAATTGTGGCTACAGTGAACGATGAAAGCCAGAGGTCGAACAAGGAAATTTACGTATTTTAGACAAATACATGTCTATGCCTCCTAAGCGTCATAAAAATTAGTATTTTCATGCAAATTGCTACATATTTGCACTTGACGCAAACTGAACAAACGCAACTATAAGATAAGACCAAAATTTCAACAGTCGGATTAAAATTACGGGCACAGTAAGCAATCAAAACTGAAAATCTGCACAAAAACTGCACGTGTTCTAGAAACAGCAATTTCTAGATATTTTGCCTAAAACATGTTCCGACCATCAAAACTCTAGTTTGGGGTAAACTTTTAAATTAAAACGTAAAAACGCGAAATTCGCACGTTTAAGGGGAGAAAAAGCCATTTAAAGTTTTGGGGAGTTGACACGTGAAAAATTGGGATTTTTCTGGCTTTCAACTACTAAACCCGCCCTTAAACTTTTGCCAAATACCACAAATTTATACTTTTTGGAAAGTTCAGACGCTGATCTATTCATTAACACCAAAATATAGCACATCGGTTGAAAAATCAAGCCACAGCAATGCCGTACAGGGAAAAAGTTTCCATAACCTGCCCCGAAAAATAACAGGAACCTTATACAGATTAGTATTCTTATGAAAAGTACTACGAATTTGTATTTGACGTAAACTACAGACTGACAGTACAAAATGAGACCAACATTTTGATAATCGAATGGAAATTGTGGCTACAGTGAACGATGAAAGCCAGAGGTCGAACAAGGAGATTTACGTATTTTAGACAAATAAATGTCTATGCCTCCTAAGCGTCATAAGAATTTGTATTTTCATGCAAATTGCTACATATTTGCACTTGACGCAAACTAAACAAACGCAACTATAAGATAAGACCAAAATTTCAACAATCGGATTAAAATTACGGGCACAGTAAGCAATCAAAGCTGAAAATCTGCACAAAAACTGCACGTGTTCTAGAAACAGCAATTTCTAGATATTTTGCCTAAAACATGTTCCGACCATCAAAACACTAGTTTGGGGTAAACTTTTGAATTAAAACGTAAAAACGCGAAATTCGCACGTTTAAGGGGAGAAAAAGTCATTTAAAGTTTTGGGGAATTGACACGTGAAAAATTGGGATTTTTCTGGCTTTCAACTACTAAACCCGCCCTTAAACTTTTGCCAAATACCACACGTTTATACTTTTTGGAAAGTTCAGACGCTGATCTATTCATTAACATCAAAATATAGCACATCGGTTGAAAAATCAAGCTACGGCAATGTCGTAAAGGGAAAAAGTTACCATAACCTGCCCCCAAAAATAACAGGAACCTTATAAAAATTAGTATTCTTATGGAAAGTACTACAAATTTGTATTTGACGTAAGCTACAGACTGGCAGTACAAAATGAGACCAACATTTTGATAATCGAATGAAAATTGTGGCTACAGTGAACGATGAAAGCCAGAGGTCGAACAAGGAAATTTACGTATTTTAGACAAATACATGTCTATGCCTCCTAAGCGTCATAAAAATTAGTATTTTCATGCAAATTGCTACATATTTGCACTTGACGCAAACTAAACAAACGCAACTATAAGATAAGACCAAAATTTCAACAATCGGATTAAAATTACGGGCACAGTAAGCAATCAAAGCTGAAAATCTGCACAAAAACTGCACGTGTTCTAGAAACAGCAATTTCTAGATATTTTGCCTAAAACATGTTCCGACCATCAAAACACTAGTTTGGGGTAAACTTTTGAATTAAAACGTAAAAACGCGAAATTCGCACGTTTAAGGGGAGAAAAAGCCATTTAAAGTTTTGGGGAGTTGACACGTGAAAAATTGGGATTTTTCTGGCTTTCAACTACTAAGCCTGCCCTTAAACTTTTGCCAAATACCACAAATTTATACTTTTTGGAAAGTTCAGACGCTGATCTATTCATTAACACCAAAATATAGCACATCGGTTGACAAATCAAGCCACAGCAATGCCGTACAGGGAAAAAGTTTCCATAACCTGCCCCCAAAAATAACAGGAACCTTATAAAAATTAGTATTCTTATGAAAAGTACGCCAAATTTGTATTTGACGTAAACTACAGACTGACAGTACAAAATGAGACCAACATTTTGATAATCGAATGGAAATTGTGGCTACAGTGAACGATGAAAGCCAGAGGTCGAACAAGGAAATTTACGTATTTTAGACAAATACATGTCTATGCCTCCTAAGCGTCATAAAAATTAGTATTTTCATGCAAATTGCTACATATTTGCACTTGATGCAAACTAATAAACGCAACTATAAAATAAGACCAAAATTTCAACAATCGGATTAAAATGACGGGCACAGTAAGCAATCAAAGCTGAATCTGCACAAAAACTGCACGTGTTCTAGAAACAGCAATTTCTAGACATTTTGCCTAAACGTGTTCCGACCATCAAAACTCTAGTTTGGGGTAAACTTTTAAATTAAAACGTAAAAACGCGAAATTCGCACGTTTAAGGGGAGAAAAAGCCATTTAAAGTTTTGGGGAGTTGACACGTGAAAAATTGGGATTTTTCTGGCTTTCAACTACTAAGCCCGCCCTTAAACTTTTGCCAAATACCACAAATTATACTTTTTGGAAAGTTCAGACGCTGATCTATTCACTAACATCAAAATATAGCATATCGGTTGAAAAATCAAGCCACAGCAATGCCGTAAAGGGAAAAAGTTTCCATAACCTGCCCCCGAAAATAACAGGAACCTTATAAAAATTAGTATTCTTATGAAAAGTACTACAAATTTGTATTTGACGTAAACTACAGACTGACAGTACAAAATGAGACCAACATTTTGATAATCGAATGAAAATTGTGGCTACAGTGAACGATGAAAGCCAGAGGTCGAACAAGGAAATTTACGTATTTTAGACAAATACATGTCTATGCCTCCTAAGCGTCATAAAAATTAGTATTTTCATGCAAATTGCTACATATTTGCACTTGACGCAAACTGAACAAACGCAACTATAAGATAAGACCAAAATATCGACAGTCGGATTAAAATTACGGGCACAGTAAGCAATCAAAACTGAAAATCTGCACAAAAACTGCACGTGTTCTAGAAACAGCAATTTCTAGATATTTTGCCTAAAACATGTTCCGACCATCAAAACTCTAGTTTGGGGTAAACTTTTAAATTAAAACGTAAAAACGCGAAATTCGCACGTTTAAGGGGAGAAAAAGCCATTTAAAGTTTCGGGGAGTTGACACGTGAAAAATTGGGATTTTTCTGGCTTTCAACTACTAAACCCGCCCTTAAACTTTTGCCAAATACCACAAATTTATACTTTTTGGAAAGTTCAGACGCTGATCTATTCATTAACACCAAAATATAGCACATCGGTTGAAAAATCAAGCCACAGCAATGCCGTACAGGGAAAAAGTTTCCATAACCTGCCCCCAAAAATATAAGGAACCTTATAAAGATTAGTATTCTTATGAAAAGTACTACGAATTTGTATTTGACGTAAACTACAGACTGACAGTACAAAATGAGACCAACATTTTGATAATCGAATGGAAATTGTGGCTACAGTGAACGATGAAAGCCAGAGGTCGAACAAGGAAATTTACGTATTTTAGACAAATACATGTCTATGCCTCCTAAGCGTCATAAAAATTTGTATTTTCATGCAAATTGCTACAAATTTGCCTTTGACGCAAACTAAACAAACGCAACTATAAAATAAGACCAAAATTTCAACAATCGGATTAAAATTACGGGCACAGTAAGCAATCAAAGCTGAAAATCTGCACAAAAACTGCCCGTGTTCTAGAAACAGCAATTTCTAGATATTTTGCCTAAAACATGTTCCGACCATCAAAACTCTAGTTTGGGGTAAACTTTTAAATTAAAACGTAAAAACGCGAAATTCGCACGTTTAAGGGGAGAAAAAGCCATTTAAAGTTTTGGGGAGTTGACACGTGGAAAATTGGGATTTTTCTGGCTTTCAACTACTAAACCCGCCCTTAAACTTTTGCCAAATACCACACATTTATACTTTTTGGAAAGTTCAGACGCTGATCTATTCATTAACACCAAAATATAGCACATCGGTTGAAAAATCAAGCTACGGCAATGTCGTAAAGGGAAAAAGTTACCATAACCTGCCCCCAAAAATAACAGGAACCTTATAAAAATTAGTATTCTTATGGAAAGTACTACAAATTTGTATTTGACGTAAGCTACAGACTGGCAGCTACAAAATGAGACCAACATTTTGATAATCGAATGGAAATTGTGGCTACAGTGAACGATGAAAGCCAGAGGTCGAACAAGGAAATTTACGTATTTTAGACAAATACATGTCTATGCCTCCTAAGCGTCATAAAAATTAGTATTTTCATGCAAATTGCTGCATATTTGCACTTGACGCAAACTAAACAAACGCAACTATAAGATAAGACCAAAATTTCAACAGTCGGATTAAAATGACGGGCACAGTAAGCAATCAACGCTGAAAATCTGCACAAAAACTGCACGTGTTCTAGAAACAGCAATTTCTAGATATTTTGCCTAAAACATGATCCGACCATCAAAACACTAGTTTGGGGTAAACTTTTAAATTAAAACGTAAAAACGCGAAATTCGCACGTTTAATGGGAGAAGCCATTTAAAGTTTCGGGGAGTTGACACGTGAAAAATTGGGATTTTTCTGGCTTTCAACTACTAAACCCGCCCTTAAACTTTTGCCAAATACCACAAATTTATACTTTTTGGAAAGTTCAGACGCTGATCTATTCATTAACATCAAAATATAGCACATCGGTTGAAAAATCAAGCCACAGCAATGCCGTAAAGGGAAAAAGTTTCCATAACCTGCCCCTAAAATTACAGGAACCTTATAAAGGTTAGTATTCTTATGAAAAGTACTACAAATTTGCAATTGACGTAAGCTACAGACTGACAGCTACAAAATGAGACCAACATTTTGATAATCGAATGGAAATTGTGGCTACAGTGAACGATGAGAGCCAGAGGTCGAACAAGGAGATTTACGTATTTTAGACAAATACATGTCTATGCCTCCTAAGCGTCATAAAAATTATTATTTTCATGCAAATGGCTACATATTTGCACTTGACGCAAACTAAACAAACGCAACTATAAGACAAGACCAAAATTTTAACAATCGGATTCAAATTACGGGCACAGTAAGCAATCAAAGCTGAAAATCTGCAAAAAACTGCACGTGTTCTAGAAACAGCGATTTCTAGATATTTTGCCTAAAACATGTTCCGACCATCAAAACTCTAGTTTGGTGTAAACTTTTAAATTAAAACGTAAAAACGCGAAATTCGCACGGTTAAGGGGAGAAAAAGCCATTTAAAGTTTTGGGGAGTTGACACGTGAAAAATTGGGATTTTTCTGGCTTTCAACTACTAAGCCTGCCCTTAAACTTTTGCCAAATACCACAAATTTATACTTTTTGGAAAGTTCAGACGCTGATCTATTGATTAGCATCAAAATATAGCATATTGGTTGAAAAATCAAGCCACAGCAATGCCGTAAAGGGAAAAAGTTTCCATAACCTGCCCCCAAAAATATAAGGAACCTTATAAAGGTTAGTATTCTTATGAAAAGTACTACAAATTTGTATTTGACGTAAGCTACAGACTGACAGCTACAAAATGAGACCAACATTTTGATAATCGAATGGAAATTGTGGCTACAGTGAACGATGAAAGCCAGAAGTCGAACAAGGAAATTTACGTATTTTAGACAAATACATGTCTATGCCTCCTAAGCGTCATAAAAAATAGTATTTTCATGCAAATTGCTACATATTTGCACTTGACGCAAACTAAACAAACGCTACTATAAGATAAGACCAAAATTTCAACAGTCGGATTAAATTTACGGGCACAGTAAGCAATCAAAGCTGAAAATCTGCACAAAAACTGCACGTGTTCTAGAAACAGCAATTTCTAGATATTTTGCCTAAAACATGTTCCGACCATCAAAACACTAGTTTGGGGTAAACTTTTAAATTAAAACGTAAAAACGCGAAATTCGCACGTTTAAGGGGAGAAAAAGCCATTTAAAGTTTTGGGGAGTTGACACGTGAAAAATTGGGATTTTTCTGGCTTTCAACTACTAAACCCGCCCTTAACCTCTTGCCAAATACCACAAATTTATACTTTTTGGAAAGTTCAGACGCTGATCTATTCATTAACATCAAAATATAGCATATCGGTTGAAGATAAAGCCACAGCAATGCCGTAAAGGGAAACAGTTTCCATAACCTGCCCCCAAAAATAACAGGAACCTTATAAAAATTAGTATTCTTATGAAAAGTACTCCAAATTTGTATTTGCCGTAAGCTACAGACTGACAGCTACAAAATGAGACCAACATTTTGATAATCGAATGGAAATTGTGGCTACAGTGAACGATGAAAGTCAGAAGTCGAACAAGGAAATTTACGTATTTTAGACAAATACATGTCTATGCCTCCTATGCGTCATAAAGATTAGTATTTTCATGCAAATTGCTACATATTTGCACTTGACGCAAACTAAACAACGGCAACTATAAGATAAGACCAAAATTTCAACAGTCGGATTAAAATTACGGGCACAGTAAGCAATCAAAGCTGAAAATCTGCACAAAAACTGCACGTGTTCTAGAAACAGCAATTTCTAGATATTTTGCCTAAAACATGTTCCGACCATCAAAACACTAGTTTGGGGTAAACTTTTGAATTGAAACGTAAAAACGCGAAATTCGCACGTTTAAGGGGAGAAAAAGCCATTTAAAGTTTTGGGGAGTTGACACGTGAAAAATTGGGATTTTTCTGGCTTTCAACTACTAAACCCGCCCTTAAACTTTTGCCAAATACCACAAATTTATACTTTTTGGAAAGTTCAGACGCTGATCTATTCATTAACATCAAAATATAGCATATCGGTTGAAAAATCAAGCCACAGCAATGCCGTACAGGGAAAAAGTTTCCATAACCTGCCCCCAAACATATCAGGGACCTTATAAAGATTAGTATTCTTATGAAAAGTACCACAAATTTGTATTTGCCGTAAGCTACAGACTGAAAGCTACAAAATGAGACCAACATTTTGATAATCGAATGGAAATTGTGGCTACAGTGAACGATGAAAGCCAGAGGTCGAACAAGGAAATTTACGTATTTTAGACAAATACATGTCTATGCCTCCTAAGCGTCATAAAAATTAGTATTTTCATGCAAATCGCTACATAATTGCACTTGACGCAAACTGAACAAACGCAACTACAAGATAAGACCAAAATTTCAACAATCGGATTAAAATTACGGGCAAGTAAGCAATCAAAGCTGAAAATCTGCACAAAAACTGCACGTGTTCTAGAAACAGCAATTCCTAGATATTTTGCCTAAAACATGTTCCGACCATCAAAACACTAGTTTGGGGTAAACTTTTAAATTAAAACGTAAAAACGCGAAATTCGCACGTTTAAGGGGAGAAAAAGCCATTTAAAGTTTCGGGGAGTTGACACGTGAAAAATTGGGATTTTTCTGGCTTTCAACTACTAAGCCCGCCCTTAAACTTTTGCCAAATACCACAAATTTATACTTTTTGGAAAGTTCAGACGCTGATCTATTCATTAACACCAAAATATAGCACATCGGTTGAAAAATCAAGCCACAGCAATGCCGTAAAGGGAAAAAGTTTCCATAACCTGCCCCCAAAAATAACAGGAACCTTATAAAGATTAGTATTCTTATGAAAAGTACTACAAATTTGTATTTGACGTAAACTACAGACTGACAGTACAAAATGAGACCAACATTTTGATAATCGAATGGAAATTGTGGCTACAGTGAACGATGAAAGCCAGAGGTCGAACAAGGAAATTTACGTATTTTAGACAAATACATGTCTATGCTTCCTAAGCGTCATAAAAATTAGTATTTTCATGCAAATTGCTACATATTTGCACTTGACGCAAACTAAACAAACGCAACTATAAGATAAGACCAAAATTTCAACAGTCGGATTAAAATGACGGGCACAGTAAGCAATCAAAACTGAAAATCTGCACAAAAACTGCACGTGTTCTAGAAACAGCAATTTCTAGATATTTTGCCTAAAACCTATTCCGACCATCAAAACACTAGTTTGGGGTAAACTTTTAAATTGAAACGTAAAAACGCGAAATTCGCACGTTTAAGGGGAGAAAAAGCCATTTAAATTTTTAGGGAGTTGACACGTGAAAAATTGGGATTTTTCTGGCTTTCAACTACTAAACCCGCCCTTAAACTTTTGCCAAATACCACAAATTTATACTTTTTGGAAAGCTCAGACGCTGATCTATTCATTGACACAACAATATATAACACATCGGTTGAAAAATCAAGCCACATTACGGGCACAGTAAGCAATCAAAGCTGAAAATCTGCACAAAAACTGCACGTGTTCTAGAAACAGCAATTTCTAGATATTTTGCCTAAAACATGTTCCGACCATCAAAACACTAGTTTGGGGTAAACTTTTGAATTGAAACGTAAAAACGCGAAATTCGCACGTTTAAGGGGAGAAAAGGCCATTTAAAGTTTTGGAGAGTTGACACGTGAAAAATTGGAATTTTTCGGGCTTTCAACTACTAAGCCCGCCCTTAAACTTTTGCCAAATACCACAAATTTATACTTTTTGGAAAGTTCAGACGCTGATCTATTCAATAACATCAAAATATAGCATATCGATTGAAAAATCAAGCCACAGCAATGCCGTAAAGGGAAAAAGTTTCCATAACCTGCCCCCAAAAATAACAGGAACCTTATAAAAATTAGTATTCTTATGAAAAGTACTCCAAATTTGTATTTGACGTAAACTACAGACTGACAGCTACAAAATGAGATCAACATTTTGATAATCGAATGGAAATTGTGGCTACAGTGAACGATGAAAGCCAGAAGTCGAACAAGGAAATTTACGTATTTTAGACAAATACATGTCTATGCCTCCTAAGCGTCATAAAAATTAGTATTTTCATGCAAATCCCTACATAATTGCACTTGACGCAAACTGAACAAACGCAACTACAAGATAAGACCAAAATTTCAACAATCGGATTAAAATTACGGGCAAGTAAGCAATAAAAGCTGAAAATCTGCACAAAAACTGCACGTGTTCTAGAAACAGCAATTCCTAGATATTTTGCCTAAAACATGTTCCGACCATCAAAACACTAGTTTGGGGTAAACTTTTAAATTAAAACGTAAAAACGCGAAATTCGCACGTTTAAGGGGAGAAAAAGCCATTTAAAGTTTCCGGGAGTTGACACGTGAAAAATTGGGATTTTTCTGGCTTTCAACTACTAAGCCCGCCCTTAAACTTTTGCCAAATACCACAAATTTATACTTTTTGGAAAGTTCAGACGCTGATCTATTCATTAACACCAAAATATAGCACATCGGTTGAAAAATCAAGCCACAGCAATGCCGTAAAGTGAAAAAGTTTCCATAACCTGCCCCCAAAAATAACAGGAACCTTATAAAGATTAGTATTCTTATGAAAAGTACTACAAATTTGTATTTGACGTCAACTACAGACTGACAGTACAAAATGAGACCAACATTTTGATAATCGAATGGAAATTGTGGCTACAGTGAACGATGAAAGCCAGAGGTCGAACAAGGAAATTTAGGTATTTTAGACAAATACATGTCTATGCTTCCTAAGCGTCATAAAAATTAGTATTTTCATGCAAATTGCTACATATTTGCACTTGACGCAAACTAAACAAACGCAACTATAAGATAAGACCAAAATTTCAACAGTCGGATTAAAATGACGGGCACAGTAAGCAATCAAAACTGAAAATCTGCACAAAAACTGCACGTGTTCTAGAAACAGCAATTTCTAGATATTTTGCCTAAAACCTATTCCGACCATCAAAACACTAGTTTGGGGTAAACTTTTAAATTAAAACGTAAAAACGCGAAATTCGCACGTTTAAGGGGAGAAAAAGCCATTTAAATTTTTAGGGAGTTGACACGTGAAAAACTGGGATTTTTCTGGCTTTCAACTACTAAACCCGCCCTTAACCTTTTGCCAAATACCACAAATTTATACTTTTTGGAAAGTTCAGACGCTGATCTATTCATTAACATCAAAATATAGCATATCGGTTGAAAATAAAGCCACAGCAATGCCGTAAAGGGAAAAAGTTTCCATAACCTGCCCCCAAAAATAACAGGAACCTTATAAAGATTAGTATTCTTACGAAAAGTACCACAAATTTGTATTTGCCGTAAGCTACAGACTGACAGCTACAAAATGAGACCAACATTTTGATAATCGAATGGAAATTGTGGCTACAGTGAACGATGAAAGCCAGAGGTCGAACAAGGAAATTTACGTATTTTAGACAAATACATGTCTATGCCTCCTAAGCGTCATAAAAATTAGTATTTTCATGCAAATTGCTACATATTTGCACTTGACGCAAACTGAACAAACGCAACTATAAGATAAGACCAAAATTTCAACAGTCGGATTAAAATTACGGGCACAGTAGGGTAGACTGGGTACGGTTGAAACGGGGGACGATTGAAACAAAGCAAATATTTCGGCACCGTACATGTTGAGATGAGTGCTGCAATAAGAGAACGAAGCGGTCGACAAGTCTCAACTCGAACTTTAGTGTTGTGTCGATCTTTGTGCGTTGTGCTTGTGTGTAGGAGGCCCCATTGTGTTTTTTGACAGGAAAGTAAGTATTTTTTGTTTGTAAATTTATGCAATTATTATGGTGTTATTAGAGCTAGATTATTAAGAGTGTTGCATCATTTTAATTGAAGGTTGTAAAATATGGCTGAATGTTTAGTTTTTGTTCAAATTTATTATCATTCTTACTGTGAACCTTTTTATACCTAGATAGGGGGTTGGGGACGATTGAAACATTTTTTGTGGGTACGGTTGAAACAGATTATCTATTTAATTTTCTTATTTCTTAGATGCCAAGGGTGCGTCAAAGGAAAACTTCAAGAGGTCAAGCCGAGATATCAATGTACAAACAAGCCCATGAAGATGTAAAAGCCGGATCTTCGTTAAGAACAGCGGCAGAAAAGAATGGATTGAACCACTGTTCCCTGTTGAGGTATCTACGTAAACGAGATGCAACTGGTGGCGATGAAAATCAAGGAATGGGATACAAGGCTCACAATCGAGTGTTTAACCAGGAACAAGAGCGTGAGCTTTCTAAATATTTAATGCGATGTGCAGACATATATTTTGGCCTAACTAAAAAAGATGTCATGAAATTAGCATACGAACTAACCATCAAGTATGACTTATCGCGACCTCGGACTTGGGATGACAACGAAATGGCCGGCGAAGAATGGTTTCGCATGTTTATGCGAAGGAATCCTGAATTGTCAGTACGTGCAGCACAGGCTTCAAGTCTTTCTAGGGCGACTAGCTTTAACAGAAATAACGTAGATGCTTTCTACGACAATTTGGCTACTGTCATGGACCGTTATAAATTCGAACCTCAAAATATATATACCGCTGATGAGACCGGCATAACTACTGTGCAAAAACCCGACCGAATAATAGCTAGACGTGGTGCTCGTCAAGTAGGTTCAGTGACTTCAGCCGAGAGGGGAACTTTAGTCACAATAGCCTTTGCGGTCAATGCCATCGGAAATGCTTTTCCTCCATTCTTCGTCTTTCCGCGAGTGCGTTACCAAGATCATTTCTTCAGGGATGGACCAATAGGATCTGCTGGAAGTGCAAATCCTTCTGGCTGGATGCAGGATGAAATATTTATTCATTTCCTGGAACACTTCAGAAAACATACAAAAGCTTCTCCTTCACACAAAGTTTTGCTTGTACTTGATAACCACTCTTCACATGTTCACATTGTCGCACTAGACTTTTGCAAGACGAATGGCATTGTGATGCTATCTTTCCCTCCTAACTGCTCACATAAACTCCAGCCGCTTGATCGATCTGTATTCGGTCCTCTGAAGAAAGCTGTAAATTCGACCTGTGATGGATGGATGCGAAGCCATCCCGGCAAAACAATGTCAATCTACGACATCCCAGGAATTTTAGCTTCTGCTATGCCGCTTGCTCTTACACAATCCAACATTCAAGCTGGCTTTCGCGCAACTGGGATTGTTCCATTTAATCGGTATTTATTTACTGAACTCGATTTTGCACCTGCATTTGTGACAGATAGGCCAAATCCTGTAAAAACAATCGAGGCAACTGAGGGCCCTATTCAGAATGCTAGTGCACCCGAGGATAAAACACCAACACCATCACCTTCTATTTTTACTTTCGAACCACCAGAAGAGTCGGAGGAGCTTTCTAATGCAGCTTTTTTTATACAACAACCAACTCTAAACACGCCACAGTGTTCACAAGTTGCAGACAGAGAACAAGAAGATATAATTGCAGATCCAGAATCTTTAATTAAACCACCCGGACATCAAAATAGTGGTAGGGTTCAGGAAATTTCACCCAAACCCTGTACAAGTTTCAAATCCGTTTCTGTGCTGACAAATCAAACAGAAAATATCGCAACTTTGGGTACACCACTTCTGTTTTCGCCGGAAGTAGTGCGACCACTACCAAAAGCTTTTCCAAGGAAACTGCCAAACAGGGGGCGAAAAACCAGGAAATCCACAATCTATACAGATACACCTGAAAAAGAAGAGATAAGAAGGGAACATGAAAACAGATTGAAACGAACCAAATCTAAGCAAGTTAAGAAAAGGTTAGATAAAGGA
The DNA here is from genome assembly GCA_963969285.1 of Odontomyia ornata. Classification (NCBI taxonomy): domain Eukaryota; kingdom Metazoa; phylum Arthropoda; class Insecta; order Diptera; family Stratiomyidae; genus Odontomyia; species Odontomyia ornata. The sequence continues at coordinate 97,004,136 of OZ017738.1, forward strand.
AGGACTAAAAGAAATGCTACAAACAGGAAAAACACCAACAGGCAACATGAATCTTCATCAGAAGCAGAGGAGTGCTTCTGCCTGGTTTGTTTGTCAGCATATTTAGAAAGCAGATCAAGGGAAAAATGGATACAATGCATGGAGTGCAAAATGTGGGCGCATGAAGAGTGCACAGCAGGTAGTCTACGTTATGTTTGCCACAATTGTGATTCCGAATGATATCGTGACTAGATAAATAATATTGTTTAAAATTTTGATTTTTAAAGAAATAATATGTCTTAATTTTTCTCTTAACCTATTTTATAGCTGAAGTGATAAATTTTTTTTAAAACTGCTGAATTTTATTTTCTTAAGCAAAAAGTATTGAAGTTTTGTTTTGTGATTTATTTATCTATGCTTAAAAATGAAGATGTTTATAGAAATAAGGTTGTGAAGTTTCACTCAAAGTGTTTTGTTAGCTGGAGTGCTAAAATTTAGTTTTTTAATTAATGCTGTTGAGTTTTGAAAAATATAGTATGAAGAAGTACAAAAACATTACAAAAGCACCAACATCTGATTATTTCATAATTTAAGTTGTACTTAATATAAAACTTTGAAAAAAGATTGAATTTAATATAAGATTATAAGTATTTTGAAAGACTTGAATATTAATAAAAACACATTTGTGATGTTTAACTGTGCCATAACGAGTCGTGAAATGTTATTAGACGACGAGTAAATATGTTGATTTATAAGATTTTTCATTATTTGCATGTGTTTCAATTGACCCCAGGCACTGTTTCAACCGACCCTGGCATAGGGACGGTTGAAACAAATTATTTTTTTATGTTAAATTTTATTTTACACATAAAATACAATACAGTGATCTCAAATAATATTGCCCATTAGTAGATAGATATATGGTATTTAATTTAATGTATTCCCGTAATCGCTCGCTTAATTGATCCAGATGCAACGGACGATAAACGCTAAAATGTTTCAACCGTACCCAGTCTACCCTAAGCAATCAAAGCTGAAAATCTGCACAAAAACTGCACGTGTTCTAGAAACAGCAATTCCTAGATATTTTGCCTAAAACATGTTCCGACCATCAAAACACTAGTTTGGGGTAAACTTTTAAATTAAAACGTAAAAACGCGAAATTCGCACGTTTAAGGGGAGAAAAAGCCATTTAAAGTTTTGGGGAGTTGACACGTGAAAAATTGGGATTTTTCTGGCTTTCAACTACTAAGCCCCGCCCTTAAACTTTTGCGAAATAGCACAAATTTATACTTTTTGGAAAGTTCAGACGCTGATCTATTCATTAACACCAAAATATAGCACATCGGTTGAAAAATCAAGCCACAGCAATGCCGTACAGGGAAAAAGTTTCCATAACCTGCCCCCAAAAATAACAGGAACCTTATAAAGATTAGCATTCTTATGAAAAGTACTACAAATTTGTTTTTGACGTAAACTACAGACTGACAGCTACAAAATGAGACCAACATTTTGATAATCGAATGGAAATTGTGGCTACAGTGAACGATGAAAGCCAGAGGTCGAACAAGGAAATTTACGTATTTTAGACAAATACATGTCTATGCCTCCTAAGCGTCATCAAAATTAGTATTTTCATGCAAATTGCTACATATTTGCACTCGACGCAAACTAAACCAACGCAACTATAAGATAAGACCAAAATTTCAACAATCGGATTCAAATTACGGGCACAGTAAGCAATCAAAGCTGAAAATCTGCACAAAAACTGCACGTGTTCTAGAAACAGCAATTTCTAGATATTTTGCCTAAAACATGTTCCGACCATCAAAACACTAGTTTGGGGTAAACTTTTGAATTAAAACGTAAAAACGCGAAATTCGCACGTTTAAGGGGAGAAAAAGCCATTTAAAGTTTTGGAGAGTTGACACGTGAAAAATTGGGATTTTTCGGGCTTTCAACTACTAAGCCCGCCCTTAAACTTTTGCCAAATACCACAAATTTATACTTTTTGGAAAGTTCAGACGCTGATCTATTCATTAACATCAAAATATAGCATATCGGTTGAAAAATCAAGCCACAGCAATGCCGTAAAGGGAAAAAGTTTCCATAACCTGCCCCCAAAAATATAAGGAACCTTATAAAGATTAGTATTCTTATGAAAAGTACTCCAAATTTGTATTTGACGTAATCTACAGACTGACAGCTACAAAATGAGACCAAGATTTTGATAATCGAATGGAAATTGTGGCTACAGTGAACGATGAAAGCCAGAGGTCGAACAAGGAAATTTACGTATTTTAGACAAATACATGTCTATGCCTCCTAAGCGTCATAAAAATTAGCATTTTCATGCAAATCGCTACATAATTGCACTTGACGCAAACTGAAAAAACGCAACTATAAGATAAGACCAAAATTTCAACAATCGGATTAAAATTACGGGCACAGTAAGCAATCAAAGCTGAAAATCTGCACAAAAACTGCACGTGTTCTAGAAACAGCAATTTCTAGATATTTTGCCTAAAACCTGTTCCGACCATCAAAACACTAGTTTGGGGTAAACTTTTAAATTAAAACGTAAAAACGCGAAATTCGCACGTTTAAGGGGAGAAAAAGCCATTTAAAGTTTTGGGGAGTTGACACGTGAAAAATTGGGATTTTTCTGGCTTTCAACTATTAAGCCTGCCCTTAAACTTTTGCCAAATACCACAAATTTATACTTTTTGGAAAGTTCAGACGCTGATCTATTCATTAACATCAAAATATAGCATATCGGTTGAAAAATCAAGCCACAGCAATGCCGTACAGGGAAAAAGTTTCCATAACCTGCCCCCAAAAATAACAGGAACCTTATAAAGATTAGTATTCTTATGAAAAGTACTACAAATTTGTATTTGACGTAAACTACAGACTGACAGCTACAAAATGAGACCAACATTTTGATAATCGAATGGAAATTGTGGCTACAGTGAACGATGAAAGCCAGAGGTCGAACAAGGAGATTTACGTATTTTAGACAAATACATGTCTATGCCTCCTAAGCGTCATAAAAATTAGTATTTTCATGCAAATTGCTACATTTTTGCACTTGACGCAAACTAAACAAACGCAACTATAAGATAAGACCAAAATTTCAACAATCGGATTCAAATTACGGGCACAGTAAGCAATCAAAGCCGAAAATCTGCACAAAAACTGCACGTGTTCTAGAAACAGCAATTTCTAGATATTTTGCCTAAAACATGTTCCGACCATCAAAACTCTAGTTTGGGGTAAACTTTTAAATTAGAACGTAAAACGCGAAATTCGCACGTTTAAGGGGAGAAAAAGCCATTTAAAGTTTTGGGGAGTTGACACGTGGAAAATTGGGATTTTTCTGGCTTTCAACTACTAAACCCGCCCTTAAACTTTTGCCAAATACCACAAATTTATTCTTTTTTGAAAAGTTCAGACGCTGATCTATTCATTAACACCAAAATATAGCACATCGGTTGAAAAATCAAGCCACAGCAATGCCGTAAAGAGAAAAAGTTTCCATAACCTGCCCCCAAAAATAACAGGAACCTTATTAAAATTAGTATTCTTGTGAAAAGTACTACAAATTTGTATTTGACGTAAACTACAGACTGACAGCTACAAAATGAGACCAACGTTTTGATAATCGAATGGAAATTGTGGCTACAGTTAACGATGAAAGCCAGAGGTCGAACAAGGAAATTTACGTATTTTAGACAAATACATGTCTATGCCTCCTAAGCGTCATAAAAATTAGTATTTTCATGCAAATTGCTACATATTTACACTTGACGCAAACTAAACAAACGCAACTATAAGATAAGACCAAAATTTCAACAGTCGGATTAAAATTACGGGCACAGTAAGCAATCAAAACTGAAAATCTGCACAAAAACTGCACGTGTTCTAGAAACAGCAATTTCTAGATATTTTGCCTGAAACATGTTCCGACCATCAAAACACTAGTTTGGGGTAAACTTTTAAATTAAAACGTAAAAACGCGAAATTCGCACGTTTAAGGGAAGAAAAAGCCATTTAAATTTTTAGGGAGTTGACACGTGAAAAATTGGGATTTTTCTGGCTTTCAACTACTAAACCCGCCCTTAAACTTTTGCCAAATACCACAAATTTATACTTTTTGGAAAGTTCAGACGCTGATCTATTCATTAACACCAAAATATAGCACATCGGTTGAAAAATCAAGCCACAGCAATGCCGTAAAGGGAAAAAGTTTCCATAACCTGCCCCCAAAAATAACAGGAACCTTATAAAGATTAGTATTCTTATGAAAAGTACTACAAATTTGTATTTGACGTAACCTACAAACTGACAGCTACAAAATGAGATCAACATTTTGATAATCGAATGGAAATTGTGGCTACAGTGAACGAGGAAAGCCAGAAGTCGAACAAGGAAATTTACGTATTTTAAACAAATAATTGTCTATGCCTCCTAAGCGTCATAAAAATTAGTATTTTCATGCAAATTGCTACAAATTTACACTTGACGCAAACTAAACAATCGCAACTATAAGATAAGACCAAAATTTCAACAATCGGACTAAAATTACGGGCACAGTAAGCAATCAAAGCTGAAAATCTGCACAAAAACTGCACGTGTTCTAGAAACAGCAATTTCTAGATATTTTGCCTACAACATGCTCCGACCATCAAAACACTAGTTTGGGGTGAACTTTTAAATTAAAACGTAAAAACGCGAAATTCGCACGTTTAAGGGGAGGAAAAGCCATTTAAAGTTTTGGGGAGTTGACACGTGAAAAATTGTGATTTTTCTGGCTATCAACTACTAAACCCGCCCTTAAACTCTCGCCAAATATCACAAATTTATACTTTTTGGGAAGTTCAGACGCTGATCTATTCATTAACACCAAAATATAGCACATCGGTTGAAAAATCAAGCCACAGCAATGCCGTAAAGGGAAAATGTTACCATAACCTGCCCCCAAAAATAACAGGAACCTTATAAAAATTAGTATTCTTATGAAAAGTACCACAAATTTGTATTCGACGTAAGCTACAGACTGACAGCTACAAAATGAGACCAACATTTTGATAATCGAATGGAAATTGTGGCTACAGTGAACGATGAAAGCCAGAGGTCGAACAAGGAAATTTACGTATTTTAGACAAATACATGTCTATGCCTCCTAAGCGTCATAAAAATTAGTATTTTCATGCAAATTGCTACATATTTGCACTTGACGCAAACTAAACAAACGCAACTATAAGATAAGACCAAAATTTCAACAATCGGATTAAAATTACGGGCACAGTAAGCAATCAAAGCTGAAAATCTGCACAAAAACTGCACGTGTTCTAGAAACAGCAATTTCTAGATACTTTGCCTAAAACATGTTCCGACCATCAAAACTCTAGTCTGGGGTAAACTTTTAAATTAGAACGTAAAAACGCGAAATTCGCACGTTTAAGGGGAGAAAAAGCCATTTAAAGTTTTGGGGAGTTGACACGTGAAAAATTGGGATTTTCCTGGCTTTCAACTACTAAAACCGCCCTTAAACTTTTGCCAAATACCACAAATTTATACTTTTTGGAAAGTTCAGACGCTGATCTATTCATTAACATCAAAATATAGCAAATCGGTTGAAAAATCAAGGCACAGCAATGCCGTACAGGGAAAAAGTTTCCATAACCTGCCCCCAAAAATTTAAGGAACCTTATAAAGATTAGTATTCTTATGAAAAGTACTACAAATTTGTATTTGACGTAAACAACAGACTGACAGCTACAAAATGAGACCAATATTTTGATAATCGAATGGAAATTGTGGCTACAGTGAACGATGAAAGCCAGAGGTCGAACAAGGAAATTTACGTATTTTAGACAAATACATGTCTATGCCTCCTAAGCGTCATAAAAATTAGTATTTTCATGCGAATTGCTACATATTTGCACTTGACAAAAACTGAACAAACGCAACTACAAGATTAGACCAAAATTTCAACAATCGGATTAAAATGACGGGCACAGTAAGCAATCAAAGCTGAAAATCTGCACAAAAACTGCACGTGTTCTAGAAACAGCAATTTCTAGATATTTTGGCTAAAACATGTTCCGACCATTAAAACACTAGTTTGGGGTAAACTTTTGAATTGAAACGTAAAAACGCGAAATTCGCACGTTTAAGGGGAGAAAAAGCCATTTAAAGTTTTGGGGAGTTGACACGTGAAAAATTGGGATTTTTCTGGCTTTCAACTACTAAACCCGCCCTTAAACTTTTGCCAAATACCACAAATTTATACTTTTTGGAAAGTTCAGACGCTGATCTATTCATTAACATCAAAATATAGCATATCGGTTGAAAAATCAAGCCACAGCAATGCCGTACAGGGAAAAAGTTTCCATAACCTGCCCCCAAAAATATAAGGAACCTTATAAAGACTAGTATTCTTATGAAAAGTACCACAAATTTGTATTTAACGTAAGCTACAGACTGACAGCTACAAAATGAGACCAACATTTTGATAATCGAATGGAAATTGTGGCTACAGTGAACGATGAAAGCCAGAGGTCGAACAAGGAAATTTACGTATTTTAGACAAATACATGTCTATGCCTCCTAAGCGTCATAAAAATTAGTATTTTCATGTAAATTGCTACATATTTGCACTTGACGCAAACTAAACAAACGCAACTATAAGATAAGACCAAAATTTCAACAATCGGATTAAAATTACGGGCACAGTAAGCAATCAAAGCTGAAAATCTGCACAAAAACTGCACGTGTTCTAGAAACAGCAATTTCTAGATATTTTGCCTAAAACATGTTCCGACCATCAAATCACTAGTTTGGAGTAAACTTTTAAATTAGAACGTAAAAACGCGAAATTCGCACGTTTAAGGGGAGAAAAAGCCATTTAAAGTTTTGGGGAGTTGACACGTGAACACGTGAAAAATTGGGATTTTCCTGGCTTTCAACTACTAAACCCGCCCTTAAACTTTTGCCAAATACCACAAATTTATACTTTTTGGAAAGTTCAGACGCTGATCTATTCATTAACATCAAAATATAGCACATCGGTTGAAAAATCAAGAGTGAAAAAGTTTCCATAACCTGCCCCCAAAAATAACAGGAACCTTATAAAGATTAGTATTCTTATGAAAAGTACTACAAATTTGTATTTAACGTAAACAACAGACTGACAGCTACAAAATGAGACCAACATTTTGATAATCGAATGGAAATTATGGCTACAGTGAACGATGAAAGCCAGAGGTCGAACAAGGAAATTTACGTATTTTAGACAAATACATGTCTATGCCTCCTAAGCGTCATAAAAATTAGTATTTTCATGCAAATTGCTACATATTTGCACTTGACGCAAACTAAACAAACGCAACAATAAGATAAGACCAAAATTTCAACAATCGGATTCAAATGACGGGCACAGTAAGCAATCAAAGCTGAATCTGCACAAAAACTGCACGTGTTCTAGAAACAGCAATTTCTAGATATTTTGCCTAAAACATGTTCCGACCATCAAAACACTAGTTTGGGGTAAACTTTTAAATTAAAACGTAAAAACGCGAAATTCGCACATTTAAGGGGAGAAAAAGCCATTTAAAGTTTTGGGGAGTTGACACGTGAAAAATTGTGATTTTTCTGGCTATCAACTACTAAGCCCGCCCTTAAACTTTTGCCAAATACCACAAATTTATACTTTTTGGAAAGTTCAGACACTGATCTATTCATTAACACCAAAATATAGCACATCGGTTGAAAAATCAAACCATAGCAATGCCGTAAAGGGAAAAAGTTTCCATAACCTGCCCCCAAAAATAACAGGAACCTTATAAAGATTAGTATTCTTATGAAAAGTACTACAAATTTGTATTTGACGTAAACTACAGACTGACAGCTACAAAATGAGACCAACATTTTGATAATCGAATGGAAATTGTGGCTACAGTGAACGATGAAAGCCAGAGGTCGAACAGGGAAATTTACGTATTTTAGACAAATACTTGTCTATGCCTCCTAAGCGTCATAAAAATTAGTATTTTCATGCAAATTGCTACAGATTTGCACTTGACGCAAACTAAACAAACACAACTATAAGATAAGACCAAAATTTCAACAGTCGGATTAAAATGACGGGCACAGTAAGCAATCAAAGCTGAAAATCTGCACAAAAACTGCACGTGTTCTAGAAACAGCAATTTCTAGATATTTTGCCTAAAACATGTTCCGACCATCAAAACTCTAGTTTGGGGTAAACTTTTAAATTAAAACGTAAAAACGCAAAATTCGCACGTTTAAGGGGAGAAAAAGCCATTTAAAGTTTTGGGGAGTTGACACGTGAAAAATTGGGATTTTTCTGGCTTTCAACTACTAAGCCCGCCCTTAAACTTTTGCCAAATACCACAAATTTATATTTCTTTGATAGTTCAGACTCTGATCTATTCATTAACACCAAAATATAGCATATCGGTTGAAAAATCAAGCCACAGCAATGCCGTAAAGGGAAAAAGTTACCATAACCTGCCCCCAAAAATAACAGGAACCTTATAAAAATTAGTATTCTTATGAAAAGTACTACAAATTTGTATTTGACGTAAGCTACAGACTGACAGCTACAAAATGAGACCAACATTTTGATAATCGAATGGAAATTGTGGCTACAGTGAACGATGAAAGCCAGAGGTCGAACAAGGAAATTTACGTATTTTAGACAAATACATGTCTATGCCTCCTAAGCGTCATAAAAATTAGTATTTTCAAGCAAATTGCTACATATTTGCACTTGACGCAAAATGAACAAACGCAACTCTAAGATCACACCAAAATTTCAACAGTCGGATTAAAATTACGGGCACAGTAAGCAATCAAAGCTGAAAATCTGCACAAAAACTGCACGTGTTCTAGAAACAGCGATTTCTAGATATTTTGCCTAAAACATGTAAACTTTTAAATTAAAACGTAAAAACGCAAAATTCGCACGTTTAAGGGGAGAAAAAGCCATTTAAAGTTTTGGGGAGTTGACACGTGAAAAATTGGGATTTTTCTGGCTTTCAACTACTAAACCCGCCCTTAAACTTTTGCCAAATACCACAAATTTATACTTTTTGGAAAGTTCAGACGCTGATCTATTCATTAACACCAAAATATAGCACATCGGTTGAAAAATCAAGGCACAGCAATGCCGTAAAGGGAAAAAGTTTCCATAACCTGCCCCCAAAAATAACAGGAACCTTATAAAGATTGGTATTCTTATGAAAAGTACTACAAATTTGTTTTTGACGTAAACTACAGACTGACAGCTACAAAATGAGACCAACATTTTGATAATCGAATGGAAATTGTGGCTACAGTGAACGATGAAAGCCAGAGGTCGAACAAGGAAATTTACGTATTTTAGACAAATACATGTCTATGCCTCCTAAGCGTCATAAAAATTAGTATTTTCATGCGAATTGCTACATTTTTGCATTTGACGCAAACTAAACAAACACAACTATAAGATAAGACCAAAATTTCAACAGTCGGATTAAAATGACGGGCACAGTAAGCAATCAAAGCTGAAAATCTGCACAAAAACTGCACGTGTTCTAGAAACAGCAATTTCTAGATATTTTGCCTAAAACATGTTCCGACCTTCAAAACACTAGTTTGGGGTAAACTTTTAAATTAAAACGTAAAAACGCGAAATTCGCACGTTTAGGGGGAGAAAAAGCCATTTAAAGTTTTGGGGAGTTGACACGTGAAAAATTGGGATTTTTCTGGCTTTCAACTACTAAACCCGCCCTTAAACTTTTGCCAAATACCACAAATTTATACTTTTTGGAAAGTTCAGACGCTGATCTATTCATTAACACCAAAATATAGCACATCGGTTGAAAAATCAAGCCACAGCAATGCCGTAAAGGGAAAAAGTTTCCATAACCTGCCCCCAAAATTAACAAGAACCTTATAAAAATTAGTATTCTTACGAAAAGTACCACAAATTTGTATTTGACGTAAGCTACAGACTGACAGCTACAAAATGAGACCAACATTTTGATAATCGAATGGAAATTGTGGCTACAGTGAACGATGAAAGCCAGAGGTCGAACAAGGAAATTTACGTATTTTAGACAAATACATGTCTATGCCTCCTAAGCGTCATAAAAATTAGTATTTTCATGCAAATTGCTACATATTTGCACTTGACGCAAACTAAACAAACGCAACTATAAGATACGACCAAATTTTTAACAGTCGGATTAAAATTACGGACACAGTAAGCAATCAAAGCTGAAAATCTGCACAAAAACTCCACGTGCTCTAGAAACAGCAATTTCTAGATATTTTGCCTAAAACATGTTCCGACCATCAAAACACTAGTTTGGGGTAAACTTTTAAATTAAAACTTAAAAACGCGAAATTCGCACGTTTAAGGGGAGAAAAAGCCATTTAAAGTTTTGGGGAGTTGACACGTGAAAAATTGGGATTTTTCTGGCTTTCAACTACTAAGCCCGCCCTTAAACTTTTGCCAAATACCACAAATTTATATTTCTTTGATAGTTCAGACTCTGATCTATTCATTAACACCAAAATATAGCATATCCGTTGAAAAATCAAGCCACAGCAATGCCGTAAAGGGAAAAAGTTACCATAACCTGCCCCCAAAAATAACAGGAACCTTATAAAAATTAGTATTCTTATGAAAAGTACTACCAATTTGTATTTGACGTAAGGTACAGACTGACAGCTACAAAATGAGACCAACATTTTGATAATCGAATGGAAATTGTGGCTACAGTGAACGATGAAAGCCAGAGGTCGATCAAGGAAATTTACGTATTTTAGACAAATACATGTCTATGCCTCCTACGCGTCATAAAAATTAGTATTTTCATGCAAATTGCTACATTTTTGCACTTGACGCAAACTAAACAAACACAACTATAAGATAAGACCAAAATTTCAACAGTCGGATTAAAATGACGGGCACAGTAAGCAATCAAAGCTGAAAATCTGCACAAAAACTGCACGTGTTCTAGAAACAGCAATTTCTAGATATTTTGCCTAAAACATGTTCCGACCATCAAAACACTAGTTTGGGGTAAACTTTTAAATTAGAACGTAAAAGCGCGAAATTCGCACGTTTAAGGGGAGAAAAAGCCATTTAAAGCTTTGGGGAGTTGACACGTGAAAAATTGGGATTTTTCTGGCTTTCAACTACTAAACCCGCCCTTAAACTTTTTCCAAAAACCACAAATTTATACTTTTTGGAAAGTTCAGACGCTGATCTATTCATTAACACCAAAATATAGCACATCGGTTGAAAAATCAAGCCACAGCAATGCCGTAAAGGGAAAAAGTTTCCATAACCTGCCCCCAAAATTAACAGGAACCTTATAAAAATTAGTATTCTTACGAAAAGTACCACAAATTTGTATTTGACGTAAACTACAGACTGACAGCTACAAAATGAGACCAACATTTTGATAATCGAATGGAAATTGTGGCTACAGTGAACGATGAAAGCCAGAGGTCGAACAAGGAAATTTACGTATTTTAGACAAATACATGTCTATGCCTCCTAAGCGTCATAAAACTTAGTATTTTCATGCAAATTGCTACATTTTTGCACTTGACGCAAACTAAACAAACGCAACTATAAGATAAGACCAAAATTTCAACAGTCGGATTAAAATTACGGACACAGTAAGCAATCAAAGCTGAAAATCTGCACAAAAACTCCACGTGTTCTAGAAACAGCAATTTCTAGATATTTTGCCTAAAACATGTTCCGACCATCAAAACACTAGTCTGGGGTAAACTTTTAAATTAGAACGTAAAAACGCGAAATTCGCACGTTTAAGGGGAGAAAAAGCCATTTAAAGTTTTGGGGAGTTGACACGTGAAAAATTGGTATTTTTCTGGCTTTCAACTACTAAACCCGCCCTTAAGCTTTTGCCAAATACCACAAATTTATATTTCTTTGATAGTTCAGACTCTGATCTATTCATTAACACCAAAATATAGCATATCGGTTGAAAAATCAAGCCACAGCAATGCCGTAAAGGGAAAAAGTTACCATAACCTGCCCCCAAAAATAACAGGAACCTTATAAAAATTAGTATTCTTATGAAAAGTACTACAAATTTGTATTTGACGTAAGCTACAGACTGACAGCTACAAAATGAGACCAACATTTTGATAATCGAATGGAAATTGTGGCTACAGTGAACGATGAAAGCCAGAGGTCGAACAAGGAAATTTACGTATTTTAGACAAATACATGTCTATGCCTCCTAAGCGTCATAAAAATTAGTATTTTCAAGCAAATTGCTACATATTTGCACTTGACGCAAAATGAACAAACGCAACTCTAAGATCACACCAAAATTTCAACAGTCGGATTAAAATTACGGGCACAGTAAGCAATCAAAGCTGAAAATCTGCACAAAAACTGCACGTGTTCTAGAAACAGCGATTTCTGGATATTTTGCCTAAAACATGTTCCGACCATCAAAACACTAGTTTCGGGTAAACTTTTAAATTAAAACGTAAAAACGCAAAATTCGCACGTTTAAGGGGAGAAAAAGCCATTGAAAGTTTTGGGGAGTTGACACGTGAAAAATTGGGATTTTTCTGGCTTTCAACTACTAAACCCGCCCTTAAACTTTTGCCAAATACCACAAATTTATACTTTTTGGAAAGTTCAGACGCTGATCTATTCATTAACATCAAAATATAGCACATCGGTTGAAAAATCAAGAGTGAAAAAGTTTCCATAACCTGCCCCCAAAAATAACAGGAACCTTATAAAGATTAGTATTCTTATGAAAAGTACTACAAATTTGTATTTAACGTAAACAACAGACTGACAGCTACAAAATGAGACCAACATTTTGATAATCGAATGGAAATTATGGCTACAGTGAACGATGAAAGCCAGAGGTCGAACAAGGAAATTTACGTATTTTAGACAAATACATGTCTATGCCTCCTAAGCGTCATAAAAATTAGTATTTTCATGCGAATTGCTACATTTTTGCATTTGACGCAAACTAAACAAACACAACTATAAGATAAGACCAAAATTTTAACAGTCGGGTTAAAATTACGGGCACAGTAAGCAATCAAAGCTGAAAATCTGCACAAAAACTGCACGTGTTCTAGAAACAGCAATTTCTAGATATTTTGCCTAAAACATGTTCCGACCTTCAAAACACTAGTTTGGGGTAAACTTTTAAATTAAAACGTAAAAACGCGAAATTCGCACGTTTAGGGGGAGAAAAAGCCATTTAAAGTTTTGGGGAGTTGACACGTGAAAAATTGGGATTTTTCTGGCTTTCAACTACTAAACCCGCCCTTAAACTTTTGCCAAATACCACAAATTTATACTTTTTGGAAAGTTCAGACGCTGATCTATTCATTAACACCAAAATATAGCACATCGGTTGAAAAATCAAGCCACAGCAATGCCGTAAAGGGAAAAAGTTTCCATAACCTGCCCCCAAAATTAACAAGAACCTTATAAAAATTAGTATTCTTACGAAAAGTACCACAAATTTGTATTTGACGTAAGCTACAGACTGACAGCTACAAAATGAGACCAACATTTTGATAATCGAATGGAAATTGTGGCTACAGTGAACGATGAAAGCCAGAGGTCGAACAAGGAAATTTACGTATTTTAGACAAATACATGTCTATGCCTCCTAAGCGTCATAAAAATTAGTATTTTCATGCAAATTGCTACATATTTGCACTTGACGCAAACTAAACAAACGCAACTATAAGATACGACCAAATTTTTAACAGTCGGATTAAAATTACGGACACAGTAAGCAATCAAAGCTGAAAATCTGCACAAAAACTCCACGTGCTCTAGAAACAGCAATTTCTAGATATTTTGCCTAAAACATGTTCCGACCATCAAAACACTAGTTTGGGGTAAACTTTTAAATTAAAACTTAAAAACGCGAAATTCGCACGTTTAAGGGGAGAAAAAGCCATTTAAAGTTTTGGGGAGTTGACACGTGAAAAATTGGGATTTTTCTGGCTTTCAACTACTAAGCCCGCCCTTAAACTTTTGCCAAATACCACAAATTTATATTTCTTTGATAGTTCAGACTCTGATCTATTCATTAACACCAAAATATAGCACATCGGTTGAAAAATCAAGCCACAGCAATGCCGTAAAGGGAAAAAGTTACCATAACCTGCCCCCAAAAATAACAGGAACCTTATAAAAATTAGTATTCTTATGAAAAGTACTACCAATTTGTATTTGACGTAAGCTACAGACTGACAGCTACAAAATGAGACCAACATTTTGATAATCGAATGGAAATTGTGGCTACAGTGAACGATGAAAGCCAGAGGTCGATCAAGGAAATTTACGTATTTTAGACAAATACATGTCTATGCCTCCTACGCGTCATAAAAATTAGTATTTTCATGCAAATTGCTACATTTTTGCACTTGACGCAAACTAAACAAACACAACTATAAGATAAGACCAAAATTTCAACAGTCGGATTAAAATGACGGGCACAGTAAGCAATCAAAGCTGAAAATCTGCACAAAAACTGCACGTGTTCTAGAAACAGCAATTTCTAGATATTTTGCCTAAAACATGTTCCGACCATCAAAACACTAGTTTGGGGTAAACTTTTAAATTAGAACGTAAAAGCGCGAAATTCGCACGTTTAAGGGGAGAAAAAGCCATTTAAAGTTTTGGGGAGTTGACACGTGAAAAATTGGGATTTTTCTGGCTTTCAACTACTAAACCCGCCCTTAAACTTTTTCCAAAAACCACAAATTTATACTTTTTGGAAAGTTCAGACGCTGATCTATTCATTAACACCAAAATATAGCACATCGGTTGAAAAATCAACCCACAGCAATGCCGTAAAGGGAAAAAGTTTCCATAACCTGCCCCCAAAATTAACAGGAACCTTATAAAAATTAGTATTCTTACGAAAAGTACCACAAATTTGTATTTGACGTAAACTACAGACTGACAGCTACAAAATGAGACCAACATTTTGATAATCGAATGGAAATTGTGGCTACAGTGAACGATGAAAGCCAGAGGTCGAACAAGGAAATTTACGTATTTTAGACAAATACATGTCTATGCCTCCTAAGCGTCATAAAACTTAGTATTTTCATGCAAATTGCTACATTTTTGCACTTGACGCAAACTAAACAAACGCAACTATAAGATAAGACCAAAATTTCAACAGTCGGATTAAAATTACGGACACAGTAAGCAATCAAAGCTGAAAATCTGCACAAAAACTCCACGTGCTCTAGAAACAGCAAATTCTAGATATTTTGCCTAAAACATGTTCCGACCATCAAAACACTAGTCTGGGGTAAACTTTTAAATTAGAACGTAAAAACGCGAAATTCGCACGTTTAAGGGGAGAAAAAGCCATTTAAAGTTTTGGGGAGTTGACACGTGAAAAATTGGGATTTTTCTGGCTTTCAACTACTAAACCCGCCCTTAAGCTTTTGCCAAATACCACAAATTTATACTTATTGGAAAGTTCAGACGCTGATCTATTCATTAACACCAAAATATAGCACATCGGTTGAAAAATCAAGCCACAGCAATGCCGTAAAGGGAAAAAGTTACCATAACCTGCCCCCAAAAATAACAGGAACCTTATGAAAATTAGTATTCTTATGAAAAGTACTACAAATTTGTATTTGACGTAAACTACAGACTGACAGCTACAAAATGAGACCAACATTTCGATAATCGAATGGAAATTGTGGCTACAGTGAACGATGAAAGCCAGAGGTCGAACAAGGAAATTTACGTATTTTAGACAAATACATGTCTATGCCTCCTAAGCGTCATAAAAATTAGTATTTTCAAGCAAATTGCTACATATTTGCACTTGACGCAAAATGAACAAACACAAATATAAGATAAGACCAAAATTTCAACAGTCGGATTAAAATGACGGGCACAGTAAGCAATCAAAGCTGAAAATCTGCACAAAAACTGCTCGTGTTCTAGAAACAGCAATTTCTAGATATTTTGCCTAAAACATGTTCCGACCATCAAAACACTAGTTTGGGGTAAACTTTTAAATTAGAACGTAAAAACGCGAAATTCGCACGTTTAAGGGGAGAAAAAGCCAATTAAAGTTTTGGGGAGTTGACACGTGAAAAATTGGGATTTTTCTGGCTTTCAACTACTAAACCCGCCCTTAAACTTTTGCCTAATACCACAAATTTATACTTTTTGGAAAGTTCAGACGCTGATCTATTCATTAACACCAAAATATAGCACATCGGTTGAAAAATCAAGCCACAGCAATGCCGTAAAGGGAAAAAGTTTCCATAACCTGCCCCCAAATATAACAGGAACCTAATAAAAATTAGTAGTCTTACGAAAAGTACCACAAATTTGTATTTGACGTAAACTACAGACCGACAGCTACAAAATGAGACCAACATTTTGATAATCGAATGGAAATTGTGGCTACAGTGAACGATGAAAGCCAGAGGTCAAACAAGGAAATTTACGTATTTTAGACAAATACATGTCTATGCCTCCTAAGCGTCATAAAAATTAGTATTTTCATGCATATTGCTACATATTTGCACTTGACGCAAACCAAACAAACGCAACTATAAGATAAGACCAAAATTTCAACAGTCGGATTAAAATTACGGACACAGTAAGCAATCAAAGCTGAAAATCTGCACAAAAACTCCACGTGCTCTAGAAACAGCAATTTCTAGATATTTTGCCTAAAACATGTTCCGACCATCAAAACTCTAGTTTTGGGTAAACTTTTAAATTAGAACGTAAAAACGCGAAATTCGCACGTTTAAGGGGAGAAAAAGCCATTTAAAGTCTTGGGGAGTTGACACGTGAAAAATTGGGATTTTTCTGGCTTTCAACTACTAAACCCGCCCTTCAACTTTTGCCAAATACCACAAATTTATATTTTTTGGAAAGTTCAGACGCTGATCTATTCATTAATACCAAAATATAGCACATCGGTTGAAAAATCAAGCCAAAGCAATGCTGTAAAGGGAAAAAGTTTCCATAACATGCCCCCAAAAATAACAGGAACCTTATAAAAATTAGTATTCTTATGAAAAGTACTACAAATTTGTATTTGACGTAATCTACAGACTGACAGCTACAAAATGAGACCAACATTTTGATAATCGAATGGAAATTGTGGCTACAGCGAACGATGAAAGCCAGAGGTCGAACAAGGAAATTTACGTATTTTAGACAAATACATGTCTATGCCTCCTAAGCGTCATAAAAATTAGTATTTTCATGCAAATTGCTACATATTTGCACTTGACGCAAACTCAACAAACGCAACTATAAGATAAGACCAAAATTTCAACAATCGGATTAAAATTACGGGCACAGTAAGCAATCAAAGCTGAAAATCTGCACAAAAACTGCACGTGTTCTAGAAACAGCATTTTCTAGATATTTAGCCTAAAACACGTTCCGACCATCAAAACTCTAGTTTGGGGTAATCTTTTAAATTAGAACGTAAAAACGCGAAATTCGCACGTTTAAGGGGAGAAAAAGCCATTTAAAGTTTTGGGGAGTTGACACGTGAAAAATTGGGATTTTTCTGGCTTTCAACTACTAAGCCCGCCCTTAAACTTTTGCCAAATACCACAAATTTATACTTTTTGGAAAGTTCAGACGCTGATCTATTTATTAACACCAAAATATAGCACATCGGTTGAAAAATCAAGCCACAGCAATGCCGTAAAGGGAAAAAGTTTCCATAACCTGCCCCCAAAAATAACAGGAACCTTATAAAGATTAGTATTCTTATGAAAAGTACTACAAATTTGTATTTGACGTAAACTGCAGACTGACAGCTACAAAATGAGACCAACATTTTGATAATCGAATGGAAATTGTGGCTACAGTGAACGATGAAAGCCAGAGGTCGAACAAGGAAATTTACGTATTTTAGACAAATACATGTCTATGCCTCCTAAGCGTCATAAAAAGTAGTATTTTCATACAAATTGCTACATATTTGCATTTGACGCAAACTAAACAAACGCAACTATAAGATAAGACCAAAATTTCAACAGTCGGATTAAAATTACGGGCACAGTAAGCAATCAAAACTGAAAATCTGCACAAAAACTGCACGTGTTCTAGAAACAGCAATTTCTAGATATTTTGCCTAAAACATGTTCCGACCATCAAAACACTGGTTTAGGGTAAACTTTTAAATTTAAACGTAAAAACACGAAATTCGCACGTTTAAGGGGAGAAAAAGCCATTTAAAGTTTTGGGGAGTTGACACGTGAACACGTGAAAAATTGGGATTTTCCTGGCTTTCAACTACTAAACCCGCCCTTAAACTTTTGCCAAATACCACAAATTTATATTTTTTGGAAAGTTCAGACGCTGATCTATTCATTAACACCAAAATATAGCACATCGGTTGAAAAATCAAGCCAAAGCAATGCTGTAAAGGGAAAAAGTTTCCATAACATGCCCCCAAAAATAACAGGAACCTTATAAAAATTAGTATTCTTATGAAAAGAACTACAAATTTGTATTTGACGTAATCTACAGACTGACAGCTACAAAATGAGACCAAGATTTTGATAATCGAATGGAAATTATGGCTACAGTGAACGATGAAAGCCAGAGGTCGAACAAGGAAATTTACGTATTTTAGACAAATACATGTCTAGGCCTCCTAAGCGTCATAAAAATTAGTATTTTCATGCAAATTGCTACATATATGCACTTCGCGCAAACTAAACGAACGCAACTATAAGATAAGACCAAAATTTCAACAATCGGATTCAAATTACGGGCACAGTAAGCAGTCAAAGCTGAAAATCTGCACAAAAACTGCACGTGTTCTAGAAACAGCAATTTCTAGATATTTGGCCTGAAACATGTTCCGACCATCAAAACTCTAGTTTAGGGTAAACTTTTAGATTAAAACGTAAAAACGCGAAATTCGCACGTTTAAGGGGAGAAAAAGCCATTTAAAGTTTTGGGGAGTTGACACGTGAAAAATTGGGATTTTTCTGGCTTTCAACTACTAAACCCGTCCTTAAACTTTTGCCAAATACCACAAATTTATACTTTTTGGAAAGTTCAGACGCTGATCTATTCATTTACACCAAAATATAGCACATCGATTGAAAAATCAAGCCACAGCAATGCCGTACAGGGAAAAAGTTACCATGACCTGCCCCAAAAATAACAGGAACCTTATAAAAATTAGTATTCTAATGGAAACTACTACAAATTTGTATTTGACGTAAACTACAGACTGACAGCTACAAAATGAGACCAACATTTTGATAATCGAATGGAAATTGTGGCTACAATGAACGATGAAAGCCAGAGGTCGAACAAGGAAATTTACGTATTTTAGACAAATACATGTCTATGCCTCCTAAGCGTCATAAAAATTAGTATTTTCATGCAAATTGCTACATATTTGCACTTGACGCAAACTAAACAAACGCAACTATAAGATAAGACCAAAATTTCAACAATCGGATTAAAATTACGGGCACAGTAAGCAATCAAAACTGAAAATCTGCACAAAAACTGCACGTGTTCTAGAAACAGCAATTTCTAGATATTTAGCCTAAAACATGTTCCGACCATCAAAACTCTAGTTTGGGGTAAACTTTCAAATTAGAACGTAAAAACGCGAAATTCGCACGTTTAAGGGGAGAAAAAGCCATTTAAAGTTTTGGGGAGTTGACACGTGAAAAATTGGGATTTTTCAGGCTTTCAACTACTAAACCCGCCCTTAAACTTTTGCCAAATACCACAAATTTATACTTTTTGGAAAGTTCAGACGCTGATCTATTTATTGACACCAAAATATAGCACATCGGTTGAAAAATCAAGGCACAGCAATGCCGTAAAGGGAAAAAGTTTCCATAACCTGCCCCCAAAAATAACAGGAACCTTATAAAGATTAGTATTCTTATGAAAAGTACTACAAATTTGTATTTGACGTAAATTAAAGACTGACAGCTACAAAATGAGACCAACATTTTGATAATCGAATGGAAATTGTGGCTACAGTGAACGATGAAAGCCAGAGGTCGAACAAGGAAATTTACGTATTTTAGACAAATACATGTCTATGCCTCCTAAGCGTCATAAAAATTAGTATTTTCATGCAAATTGCTACATATTCGCACTTCGCGCAAACTAAACAAACGCAACTATAAGATAAGACCAAAATTTCAACAATCGGATTCAAATTACGGGCACAGTAAGCAATCAAAGCTGAAAATCTGCACAAAAACTGCACGTGTTCTAGAAACAGCAATTTCTAGATATTTGGCCTGAAACATGTTCGGACCATCAAAACTCTAGTTTAGGGTAAACTTTTAGATTAAAAATACCACAAATTTATACTTTTTGGAAAGTTCAGACGCTGATCTATTCATTAACACCAAAATATAGCACATCGGTTGAAAAATCAAGCCACAGCAATGCTGTAAAGGGAAAAAGTTTCCATAACCTGCCCCAAAAATAACAGGAACCTTATAAAAATTAGTATTCTTATGGAAAGTACTACAAATTTGTATTTGACGTAAACTAAAGACTGACAGCTACAAAATGAGACCAACATTTTGATAATCGAATGGAAATTGTGGCTACAATGAACGATGAAAGCCAGAGGTCGAACAAGGAAATTTACGTATTTTAGACAAATACATGTCTATGCCTCCTAAGCGTCATCAAAGTTAGTATTTTCATGCAAATTGCTACATATTTGCACTTGACGCAAACTAAACAAACGCAACTATAAGATAAGACCAAAATTTCAACAATCGGATTAAAATTACGGGCACAGTAAGCAATCAAAACTGAAAATCTGCACAAAAACTGCACGTGTTCTAGAAACAGCAATTTCTAGATATTTTGCCTAAAACATGTTCCGACCATCAAAACTCTAGTTTGGGGTAAACTTTTAAATTAGAACGTAAAAACGCGAAATTCGCACGTTTAAGGGGAGAAAAAGCCATTTAAAGTTTTGGGGAGTTGACACGTGAAAAATTGGGATTTTTCAGGCTTTCAACTACTAAACCCGCCCTTAAACTTTTGCCAAATACCACAAATTTATCTTTTTTGGAAAGTTCAGACGCTGATCTATTCATTAACACCAAAATATAGCACATCGGTTGAAAAATCAAGCCAAAGCAATGCTGTAAAGGGAAAAAGTTTCCATAACATGCCTTCAAAAATAACAGGAACCTTATAAAAATTAGTATTCTTATGAAAAGTACTCCAAATTTGTATTTGACGTAATCTACAGACTGACAGCTACAAAATGAGACCAAGATTTTGATAATCGAATGGAAATTGTGGCTACAGTGAACGATGAAAGCCAGAGGTCGAACAAGGAAATTTACGTATTTTAGACAAATGCATGTCTATGCCTCCTAAGCGTCATAAAAATTAGTATTTTCATGCAAATTGCTACATTTTTGCACTTGACGTAAACTAAACAAACGCAACTATAAGATAAGACCAAAATTTCAACAATCGGATTAAAATGACGGGCACAGTAAGCAATCAAAGCTGAAAATCTGCACAAAAACTGCACGTGTTCTAGAAACAGCAATTTCTAGATATTTTGCCTAAAACATGTTCCGACCATCAAAACACTAGTTTGGGGTAAACTTTTAAATCAAAACGTAAAAACGCGAAATTCGCACGTTTAAGGGGAGAAAAAGCCATTTAAAGTTTCGGGGAGTTGACACGTGAAAAATTGGGATTTTTCTGGCTTTCAACTACTAAACCCGCCCTTAAACTTTTGCCAAATACCGCAAATTTATACTTTTTGGAAAGTTCAGACGCTGATCTATTCACTAACACCAAAATATAGCACATCGGTTGAAAAATCAAACTACAGCAATGCCGTAAAGGGAAAAAGTTTCCATAACCTGCCCCCAAAAATAACAGGAACCTTATAAAAATTAGTATTCTTATGGAAAGTACTACAAATTTGTATTTGACGTAAACTACAGACCGACAGCTACAAAATGAGACCAACATTTTGATAATCGAATGGAAATTGTGGCTACAGTGAACGATGAAAGCCAGAGGTCGAACAAGGAAATTTACGTATTTTACAAATACATGTCTATGCCTCCTAAGCGTCATAAAAATTAGTATTTTCATGCAAATTGCTACATATTTGCACTTGACGCAAACTAAACAAACGCAACTATAAGATAAGACCAAAATTTCAACAATCGGATAAAAATTACGGGCACCGTAAGCAATCAAAGCTGAAAATCTGCACAAAAACTGCACGTGTTCTAGAAACAGCAATTTCTAGATATTTTGCCTAAAACATGTTCCGACCATCAAAACTCTAGTTTAGGGTAAACTTTTAGATTAAAACGTAAAAGCGCGAAATTCGCACGTTTAAGGGGAGAAAAAGGCATTTAAAGTTTTGGGGAGTTGACACGTGAAAAATTGGGATTTTTCTGGCTTTCAACTACTAAACCCGTCCTTAAACTTTTGCCAAATACCACAAATTTATACTTTTTGGAAAATTCAGACGCTGATCTATTCAATAACACCAAAATATAGCACATCGGTTGAAAAATCAAGCCACAGCAATGCCGTACAGGGAAAAAGTTACCATAACCTGCCCCCCAAAAATAACAGGAACCTGATAAAAATTAGTATTCTTATGAAAAGAATTACAAATTTATATTTGACGTAAATTAAAGACTGACAGCTACAAAATGAGACCAACATTTTGATAATCGAATGGAAATTGTGGCTACAGTGAACGATGAAAGCCAGAGGTCGAACAAGGAAATTTACGTATTTTAGACAAATACATGTCTATGCCTCCTAAGCGTCATAAAAATTAGTATTTTCATGCAAATTGCTACATATTCGCTTTTTGCGCAAACTAAACAAACGCAACTATAAGATAAGACCAAAATTTCAACAATCGGATTCAAATTACGGGCACAGTAAGCAATCAAAGCTGAAAATCTGCACAAAAACTGCACGTGTTCTAGAAACAGCAATTTCTAGATATTTGGCCTAGAACATGTTCCGACCATCAAAACTCTAGTTTAGGGTAAACTTTTAGATTAAAACGTAAAAACGCGAAATTCGCACGTTTAAGGGGAGAAAAAGCCATTTAAAGTTTTGGGGAGTTGACACGTGAAAAATTGGGATTTTTCTGGCTTTCAACTACTAAACCCGCCCTTAAACTTTTGCCAAATACCACAAATTTATACTTTTTGGAAAGTTCAGACGCTGATCTATTCATTAACACCAAAATATAGCACATCGGTTGAAAAATCAAGCCACAGCAATGCCGTAAAGGGAAAAAGTTTCCATAACCTGCCCCAAAAATAACAGGAACCTTATAAAAATTAGTATTCTTATGGAAAGTACTACAAATTTGTATTTGACGTAAACTAAAGACCGACAGCTACAAAATGAGACCAACATTTTGATAATCGAATGGAAATTGTGGCTACAATGAACGATGAAAGCCAGAGGTCGAACAAGGAAATTTACGTATTTTAGACAAATACATGTCTATGCCTCCTAAGCGTCATCAAAGTTAGTATTTTCATGCAAATTGCTACATATTTGCACTTGACGCAAACTAAACAAACGCAACTATAAGATAAGACCAAAATTTCAACAATCGAATTAAAATTACGGGCACAGTAAGCAATCAAAACTGAAAATCTGCACAAAAACTGCACGTGTTCTAGAAACAGCAATTTCTAGATATTTTGCCTTAAACATGTTCCGACCATCTAAACTCTAGTTTGGGGTAAACTTTTAAATTAAAACGTAAAAACGCGAAATTCGCACGTTTAAGGGGAGAAAAAGTCATTTAAAGCTTTGGGGAGTTGACACGTGAAAAATTGGGATTTTTCAGGCTTTCAACTACCAAACCCGCCCTTAAACTTTTGCCAAATACCACAAATTTATCTTTTTTGGAAAGTTCAGACGCTGATCTATTCATTAACACCAAAATATAGCACATCGGTTGAAAAATCAAGCCACAGCAATGCCGTACAGGGAAAAAGTTTCCATAACCTGCCCCCAAAAATAACAGGAACCTTATAAAGGTTAGTATTCTTATGAAAAGTACTACAAATTTGTATTTGACGTAAACAACCGACTGACAGCTACAAAATGAGACCAACATTTTGATAATCGAATGGAAATTGCGGCTACAGTGAACGATGAAAGCCAGAGGTCGAACAAGGAAATTTACGTATTTTAGACAAATACATGTATATGCCTCCTAAGCGTCATAAAAATTAGTATTTTCATGCAAATGGCTACATATTTGCCCTTGAAGCAAACTAAACAAACGCAACTATAAGATAAGACCAAAATTTCAAAAATCGGATTAAAATTACGGGCACAGTAAGCAATCAAAACTGAAAATCTGCACAAAAACTGCACGTGTTCTAGAAACAGCAATTTCTAGATATTTAGCCTAAAACATGTTCCGACCATCAAAACACTAGTTTGGGGTAAACTTTTGAATTAAAACGTAAAAACGCGAAATTCGCACGTTTAAGGCGAGAAAAAGCCATTTAAAGTTTTGGGGAGTTGACATCTGAAATGACACGTGAAAAATGGGGATTTTTCTGGCTTTCAACTACAAAACCGCCCTTAAACTTTTGCCAAATACCACAAATTTATACTTTTTGGAAAATTCAGACGCTGATCTATTCATTAATACCAAAATATAGCACATCGGTTGACAATCAAGCCACAGCAATGCCGTAAAGGGAAAAAGTTTCCATAACCTGCCCCCTAAGAAAAAGCCAATTAAAGTTTTGGGGAGTTGACACGTGAACACGTGAAAAATTGGGATTTTTCTGGCTTTCAACTACTAAACCCGCCCTTAAACGCTCGCCAAATACCACAAATTTATTATTTTTGGAAAGTTCAGACGCTGATCTATTCATTAACACCAAAATATGACACATCGGTTGAAAAATCAAGCCACAGCAATGCCGTAAAGGGAAAAAGTTTCCATAACCTGCCCCCAAAAATAACAGGAACCTTATAAAAATTAGTATTCTTATGAAAAGTACTACAAATTTGTATTTGACGTAAACTACAGACTGACAGCTACAAAATGAGACCAACATTTTGATAATCGAATGGAAATTGTGGCTACAGTGAACGATGAAAGCCAGAGGTCGAACAAGGAAATTTACGTATTTTAGACAAATACATGTCTTTGCCTCCTAAGCGTCATAAAAATTAGTATTTTCATGCAAATTGCGACATATTTGCAGTTGACGCAAACTAAACAAACGCAACTATAAGATAAGACCAAAATTTCAACAATCGGATTAAAATTACGGGCACAGTAAGCAATCAAAGCTGAAAATCTGCACAAAAACTGCCCGTGTTCTAGAAACAGCAATTTCTAGATATTTTGCCCAAAACATGTTCCGACCATCAAAACTCTAGTTTGGGGTAAACTTTTAAATTAGAACGTAAAAACGCGAAATTCGCACGTTTAAGGGGAGAAAACGCCATTTAAAGTTTTGGGGAGTTGACACGTGAAAAATTGGGATTTTTCTGGCTTTCAACTACTAAACCCGCCCTTAAACTTTTGCCAAATACCACAAATTTATACTTTTTGGAAAGTTCAGACGCTGATCTATTCATTAACACCAAAATATAGCACATCGGTTGACAAATCAAGCCACAGCAATGCCGTAAAGGGAAAAAGTTTCCATAACCTGCCCCCAAAAATAACAGGAACCTTATAAAAATTAGTATTCTTATGAAAAGTACTACAAATTTGTATTTGCCGTAAACTACAGACTGACAGCTACAAAATGAGACCAACATTTTGATAATCGAATGGAAATTGTGGCTACAGTGAACGATGAAAGCCAGAGTTCGAACAAGGAAATTTACGTATTTTGGACAAATACATGTCTATGCCTCCTAAGCGTCATAAAAATTAGTATTTTCATGCAAATTGCTACATATTTGCACTTGACGCAAACTAAACAAACGCCACTATAAGATAAGACCAAAATTTTAACAATCGGATTCAAATTACGGGCACAGTAAGCAATCAAAGCTGAAAATCTGCACAAAAACTGCACGTGTTCTAGAAAAAGCAATTTCTAGATATTTGCCTAAAACATGTTCCGACCGTCAAAACACTAGTTTGGGGTAAACTTTTAAATCAAAACGTAAAAACGCGAAATTCGCACGTTTAAGGGGAGAAAAGCCATTTAAAGTTTTGGGGAGTTGACACGTGAAATGACACGTGAAACATTGGGATTTTTCTGGCTTTCAACTACTAAACCTGCCCTTCAACTTTTGCCAAATACCACAAATTTATACTTTTTGGAAAGTTCAGACGCTGATCTATTCATTAACACCAAAATATAGCACATCGGTTGAAAAATCAAGCCACAGCAATGCCGTAAAGGGAAAAAGTTTCCATAACCTGCCCCCAAAAATAACAGGAACCTTATAAAAATTAGTATTCTTATGAAAAATACTACAAATTGTATTTGACGTAAGCTGCAGACTGACAGCTACAAAATAAGACCAACATTTTGATAATCGAATGGAAATTGTGGCTACAGTGAACGATGAAAGCCAGAGGTCGAACAAGGAAATTTACGTATTTTAGACAAATACATGTCTATGCCTCCTAAGCGTCATAAAAATTAGTATTTTCATGCAAATTGCTACAGATTTTTACTTGGCGCAAACTAAACAAACGCAACTATAAGATAAGACCAAAATTTCAACAATCGGATTCAAATTACGGGCACAGTAAGCAATCAAAGCTGAAAATCTGCACAAAAACTGCACGTGTTCTAGAAACAGCAATTTCTAGATATTTTGCCTAAAACATGTTCCGACCATCAAAACACTAGTTTGGGGTAAACTTTTAAATTAAAACGTAAAAACGCGAAATTCACACGTTTAAAGGGAGAAAAAGCCATTTAAAGCTTTGGGGAGTTGACACGTGAACACGTGAAAAATTGGGATTTTTCTGGCTTTCAACTACTAAACCCGCCCTTAAACTTTTGCCAAATACCACAAATTTATCCTTTTTGGAAAGTTCAGACGCTGATCTATTCATTAACACCAAAATATAGCACATCGGTTGACAAATCAAGCCACAGCAATGCCGTAAATGGAAAAAGTTTCCATAACCTGCCCCCAAAAATAACAGGAACCTTAAAAAGATTAGTATTCTTATGAAAAGTACTACAAATTTGTATTTGCCGTAAACTACAGACTGACAGCTACAAAATGAGACCAATATTTTGATAATCGAATGGAAATTGTGGCTACAGTGAACGATGAAAGCCAGAGGTCGAACAAGGAAATTTACGTATTTTAGACAAATACATGTCTATGCCTCCTAAGCGTCATAAAAATTAGTATTTTCATGCAAATTGCGACATATTTGCAGTTGACGCAAACTAAACAAACGCAACTATAAGATAAGACCAAAATTTCAACAATCGGATTAAAATTACGGGCACAGTAAGCAATCAAAGCTGAAAATCTGCACAAAAACTGCCCGTGTTCTAGAAACAGCAATTTCTAGATATTTTGCCTAAAACATGTTCCGACCATCAAAACTCTAGTTTGGGGTAAACTTTTAAATTAGAACGTAAAAACGCGAAATTCGCACGTTTAAGGGGAGAAAACGCCATTTAAAGTTTTGGGGAGTTGACACGTGAAAAATTGGGATTTTTCTGGCTTTCAACTACTAAGCCCGCCCTTAAACTTTTGCCAAATACCACAAATTTATACTTTTTGAAAAGTTCAGACGCTGATCTATTCATTAACACCAAAATATAGCACATCGGTTGAAAAATCAAGCCACAGCATTGCCGTAAAGGGAAAAAGTTTCCATAACCTGCCCCCAAAAATAACAGGAACCTTATAAAAATTAGTATTCTTATGAAAAGTACTACAAATTTGTATTTGACGTAAACTACAGACTGACAGCTACAAAATGAGACCAACAATTTGATAATCGAATGGAAATTGTGGCTACAGTGAACGATGAAAGCCAGAGGTCGAACAAGGAAATTTACGTATTTTAGACAAATACATGTCTATGCCTCCTAAGCGTCATAAAAATTAGTATTTTCATGCAAATTGCTACATATTTGCACTTGACGCAAACTAAACAAACGCAACTATAAGATAAGACCAAAATTTCAACAGTCGGATTAAAATGACGGGCACAGTAAGCAATCAAAGCTGAAAATCTGCACAAAAACTGCACGTGTTCTAGAAACAGCAATTTCTAGATATTTTGCCTAAAACATGTTCCGACCATCAAAACACTAGTTTGGGGTAAACTTTTAAATTAGAACGTAAAAACGCGAAATTCGCACGTTTGAGGGGAGAAGAAGCCATTTAAAGTTTTGGGGAGTTGACACGTGAAAAATTGGGATTTTTCTGGCTTTCAACTACTAAACCCGCCCTTAAACTTTTGCCAAATACCACAAATTTATATTTTTTGGAAAGTTCAGACGCTGATCTATTCATTAATACCAAAATATAGCACATCGGTTGAAAAATCAAGCCACAGCAATGCCGCAAAGGGAAAAAGTTTTCACAACCTGCCCCCAAAAATAACAGGAACCTTATAA
Organism: Odontomyia ornata; assembly: GCA_963969285.1. Classification (NCBI taxonomy): domain Eukaryota; kingdom Metazoa; phylum Arthropoda; class Insecta; order Diptera; family Stratiomyidae; genus Odontomyia; species Odontomyia ornata. Next base: position 97,032,798 of record OZ017738.1, read on the forward strand.
AGATTAGTATTCTTATGAAAAGTACTACAAATTTGTATTTGACGTAAACTGCAGACTGACAGCTACAAAATGAGACCAACATTTTGATAATCGAATGGAAATTGTGGCTACAGTGAACGATGAAAGCCAGAGGTCGAACAAGGAAATTTACGTATTTTAGACAAATACATGTCTATGCCTCCTAAGCGTCATAAAAATTAGTATTTTCATGCAAATTGCTACAGATTTGCACTTGACGAAAATTAAACAAACGCAACTATAAGATAAGTTCAAAATTTCAACAATCGGATTAAAATTACGGGCACAGTAAGCAATCAAAGCTGAAAATCTGCACAAAAACTGCACGTGTTCTAGAAACAGCAATTTCTAGATATTTTGCCTAAAACATGTTCCGACCATCAAAACACTAGTTTGGGGTAAACTTTTAAATTAAAACGTAAAAACGCGAAATTCACACGTTTAAAGGGAGAAAAAGCCATTTAAAGCTTTGGGGAGTTGACACGTGAACACGTGAAAAATTGGGATTTTTCTGGCTTTCAACTACTAAACCCGCCCTTAAACTTTTGCCAAATACCACAAATTTATACTTTTTGGAAAGTTCAGACGCTGATCTATTCATTAACACCAAAATATAGCACATCGGTTGACAAATCAAGCCACAGCAATGCCGTAAATGGAAAAAGTTTCCATAACCTGCCCCCAAAAATAACAGGAACCTTAAAAAGATTAGTATTCTTATGAAAAGTACTACAAATTTGTATTTGCCGTAAACTACAGACTGACAGCTACAAAATGAGACCAACATTTTGATAATCGAATGGAAATTGTGGCTACAGTGAACGATGAAAGCCAGAGGTCGAACAAGGAAATTTACGTATTTTAGACAAATACATGTCTATGCCTCCTAAGCGTCATAAAAATTAGTATTTTCATGCAAATTGCGACATATTTGCACTTGACGCAAACTAAACAAACGCAACTATAAGATAAGACCAACATTTCAACAATCGGATTAAAATTACGGGCACAGTAAGCAATCAAAGCTGAAAATCTGCACAAAAACTGCCCGTGTTCTAGAAACAGCAATTTCTAGATATTTTGCCTAAAACATGTTCCGACCATCAAAACTCTAGTTTGGGGTAAACTTTTAAATTAGAACGTAAAAACGCGAAATTCGCACGTTTAAGGGGAGAAAACGCCATTTAAAGTTTTGGGGAGTTGACACGTGAAAAATTGGGATTTTTCTGGCTTTCAACTACTAAGCCCGCCCTTAAACTTTTGCCAAATACCACAAATTTATACTTTTTGGAAAGTTCAGACGCTGATCTATTCATTAACACCAAAATATAGCACATCGGTTGAAAAATCAAGCCACAGCATTGCCGTAAAGGGAAAAAGTTTCCATAACCTGCCCCCAAAAATAACAGGAACCTTATAAAAATTAGTATTCTTATGGAAAGTACTACAAATTTGTATTTGACGTAAACTACAGACTGACAGTACAAAATGAGACCAACATTTTGATAATCGAATGAAAATTGTGGCTACAGTGAACGATGAAAGCCAGAGGTCGAACAAGGAAATTTACGTATTTTAGACAAATACATGTCTATGCCTCCTAAGCGTCATAAAAATTAGTATTTTCATGCAAATTGCTACATATTTGCCTTTGACGCAAACTAAACAAACGCAACTATAAGATAAGACCAAAATTTCAACAGTCGGATTAAAATGACGGGCACAGTAAGCAATCAAAGCTGAAAATCTGCACAAAAACTGCACGTGTTCTAGAAACAGCAATTTCTAGATATTTTGCCTAAAACATGTTCCGACCATCAAAACACTAGTTTGGGGTAAACTTTTAAATTAAAACGTAAAAACGCGAAATTCGCACGTTTGAGGGGAGAAGAAGCCATTTAAAGTTTTGGGGAGTTGACACGTGAAATGACACGTGAAACATTGGGATTTTTCTGGCTTTCAACTACTAAACCCGCCCTTAAACTTTTGCCAAATACCACAAATTTATACTTTTTGGAAAGTTCAGACGCTGATCTATTCACTAACACCAAAATATAGCACATCGGTTGTCAAATCAAGCCACAGCAATGCCGTAAATGGAAAAAGTTTCCATAACCTGCCCCCAAAAATAACAGGAACCTTAAAAAGATTAGTATTCTTATGGAAAGTACTACAAATTTGTATTTGACGTAAACTGCAGACTGACAGCTACAAAATGAGACCAACATTTTGATAATCGAATGGAAATTGTGGCTACAGTGAACGATGAAAGCCAGAGGTCGAACAAGGAAATTTACGTATTTTAGACAAATACATGTCTATGCCTCCTAAGCGTCATAAAAATTAGTATTTTCATGCAAATTGCTACAGATTTGCACTTGACGAAAATTAAACAAACGCAACTATAAGATAAGTTCAAAATTTCAACAATCGGATTCAAATTACGGGCACAGTAAGCAATCAAAGCTGAAAATCTGCACAAAAACTGCACGTGTTCTAGAAACAGCAATTTCTAGATATTTTGCCTAAAACATGTTCCGACCATCAAAACACTAGTTTGGGGTAAACTTTTAAATTAAAACGTAAAAACGCGAAATTCGCACGTTTGAGGGGAGAAGAAGCCATTTAAAGTTTTGGGGAGTTGACACGTGAAATGACACGTGAAACATTGGGATTTTTCTGGCTTTCAACTACTAAACCCGCCCTTAAACTTTTGCCAAATACCACAAATTTATACTTTTTGGAAAGTTCAGACGCTGATCTATTCACTAACACCAAAATATAGCACATCGGTTGTCAAATCAAGCCACAGCAATGCCGTAAATGGAAAAAGTTTCCATAACCTGCCCCCAAAAATAACAGGAACCTTAAAAAGATTAGTATTCTTATGGAAAGTACTACAAATTTGTATTTGACGTAAACTGCAGACTGACAGCTACAAAATGAGACCAACATTTTGATAATCGAATGGAAATTGTGGCTACAGTGAACGATGAAAGCCAGAGGTCGAACAAGGAAATTTACGTATTTTAGACAAATACATGTCTATGCCTCCTAAGCGTCATAAAAATTAGTATTTTCATGCAAATTGCTACATATTTGCCTTTGACGCAAACTAAACAAACGCAACTATAAGATAAGACCAAAATTTCAACAGTCGGATTAAAATGACGGGCACAGTAAGCAATCAAAGCTGAAAATCTGCACAAAAACTGCACGTGTTCTAGAAACAGCAATTTCTAGATATTTTGCCTAAAACATGTTCCGACCATCAAAACACTAGTTTGGGGTAAACTTTTAAATTAAAACGTAAAAACGCGAAATTCGCACGTTTGAGGGGAGAAGAAGCCATTTAAAGTTTTGGGGAGTTGACACGTGAAATGACACGTGAAACATTGGGATTTTTCTGGCTTTCAACTACTAAACCCGCCCTTAAACTTTTGCCAAATACCACAAATTTATACTTTTTGGAAAGTTCAGACGCTGATCTATTCACTAACACCAAAATATAGCACATCGGTTGTCAAATCAAGCCACAGCAATGCCGTAAATGGAAAAAGTTTCCATAACCTGCCCCCAAAAATAACAGGAACCTTAAAAAGATTAGTATTCTTATGGAAAGTACTACAAATTTGTATTTGCCGTAAACTTCAGACTGACAGCTACAAAATGAGACCAACATTTTGATAATCGAATGGAAATTGTGGCTACAGTGAACGATGAAAGCCAGAGGTCGAACAAGGAAATTTACGTATTTTAGACAAATACATGTCTATGCCTCCTAAGCGTCATAAAATTAGTATTTTCATGCAAATTGCAACATATTTGCACTTGACGCAAACTGAACAAACGCAACTATAAGATAAGACCAAAATTTCATCAATCGGATTAAAATTACGGGCACAGTAAGCAATCAAAGCTGAAAATCTGCACAAAAACTGCCCGTGTTCTAGAAACAGCAATTTCTAGATACTTTGCCTAAAACATGTTCCGACCATCAAAACTCTAGTTTAGGGTAAACATTTAAATTAGAACGTAAAAACGCGAAATTCGCACGTTTAAGGGGAGAAAACGCCATTTAAAGTTTTGGGGAGTTGACACGTGAAAAATTGGGATTTTTCTGGCTTTCAACTACTAAACCCGCCCTTAAACTTTTGCCAAATACCACAAATTTATTTTTTTTGAAAAGTTCAGACGCTGATCTATTCATTAACGCCAAAATATAGTACATCGGTTGAAAAATCAAGCCACAGCAATGCCGTAAAGGGAAAAAGTTTCCATAACCTGCCCCCAAAAATAACAGGAACCTTATAAAAATTAGTATTCTTATGAAAAGTACTACAAATTTGTACTTGACGTAAACTACAGACTGACAGCTACAAAATGAGACGAACAATTTGATAATCGAATGGAAATTGTGGCTACAGTGAACGATGAAAGCCAGAGGTCAAACAAGGAAATTTACGTATTTTAGACAAATACATGTCTATGCCTCCTAAGCGTCATAAAAATTAGTATTTTCATGCAAATTGCTACATATTTGCACTTGACGCAAACTAAACAAACGCAACTATAAGATAAGACCAAAATTTGAACAGTCGGATTAAAATGACGGGCACAGTAAGCAATCAAAGCTGAAAATCTGCACAAAAACTGCACGTGTTCTAGAAACAGCAATTTCTAGATATTTTGCCTAAAACATGTTCCGACCATCAAAACACTAGTTTGGGGTAAACTTTTAAATAAGAACGTAAAAACGCAAAATTCGCACGTTTAAGGGGAGAAGAAGCCATTTAAAGTTTTGGGGAGTTGACACGTGAAAAATTGGGATTTTTCTGGCTTTCAACTACTAAACCCGCCCTTAAACTTTTGCCAAATACCACAAATTTATACTTTCCAGAAAGTTCAGACGCTGATCTATTCATTAACACCAAAATATAGCACATCGGTTGAAAAATCAAGCCACAGCAATGCGGCAAAGGGAAAAAGTTTCCACAACCTGCCCCCAAAAATAACAGGAACCTTATAAAGATTAGTATTCTTATGAAAAGTACTACAAATTTGTTTTTGACGTAAACTACAGACTGACAGCTACAAAATGAGACCAACATTTTGATAATCGAATGGAAATTGTGGCTACAGTGAACGATGAAAGCCAAAGGTCGAACAAGGAAATTTACGTATTTTAGACAAATACATGTCTATGCCTCCTAAGCGTCATAAAAATTAGTATTTTCATGCAAATTGCTACATTTTTACACTTGACGCAAACTGAACAAACGCAACTATAAGATAAGAACAAAATTTCAACAATCGGATTAAAATTACGGGCACAGTAAGCAATCAAAGCTGAAAATCTGCACAAAAACTGCACGTGTTCTAGAAACAGCAATTTCTAGATATTTTGCCTAAAACATGTTCCGACCATCAAAACACTAGTTTGGGGTAAACTTTTGAATCAAAACGTAAAAACGCGAAATTCGCACGTTTAAGGGGAGAAAAAGCCATTTAAAGTTTTGGGGAGTTGACACGTGAAAAATTGGGATTTTTCTGGCTTTCAGCTACTAAGCCCGCCCTTAAACTTTTGCCAAATACCACAAATTTATACTTTTTGGAAAGTTTAGACGCTGATCTATTAACATCAAAATACAGCATATCGGTTGAAAAATCAAGCCACAGCAATGCCGTAAAGGGAAAAAGTTCCCATAACCTGCCCCCAAAAATAACAGGAACCTTATAAAGATTAGTATTCTTATGAAAAGTACTCCAAATTTATATTTGACGTAAACTACAGACTGACAGCTACAAAATAAGACCAACATTTTGATAATCGAATTGAAATTGTGGCTACAGTGAACGATGAAAGCCAGAGGTCGAACAAGGAAATTTACGTATTTTAGACAAATACATGTCTATGCCTCCTAAGCGTCATAAAAATTAGGATTTTCATGCAAATTGCTACATATTTGCACTTGACGCAAACTAAACAAACGCAACTATAAGATAAGACCAACATTTCAACAATCGGATTAAAATGACGGGCACAGTAAGCAATCAAAGCTGAAAATCTGCACAAAAACTGCACGTGTTCTAGAAACAGCAATTTCTAGATATTTTGCCTAAAACATGTTCCGACTATCAAAACACTAGTTTGGGGTAAACTTTTAAATTAAAACGTAAAAACGCGATATTCGCACGTTTAAGGGGAGAAAAAGCCATTTAAAGTTTTGGGGAGTTGGCACGTGAAAAATTGGGATTTTTCTGGCTTTCAACTACTAAACCCGCCCTTAACCTTTTGCCAAATACCACAAATTTATACTTTTTGGAAAGTTCAGATGCTGATCTATTCATTAACACCAAAATATAGCACATCGGTTGAAATATCAAGCCACAGCAATGCCGTAAAGGGAAAAAGTTACCATAACCTGCCCCCAAAAATAACAGGAACCTTATAAAAATTAGTATTCTTATTAAAAGTACCACAAATTTATATTTGACGTAAACTACAGACTGACAGCTACAAAATAAGACCAACATTTTGATAATCGAATTGAAATTGTGGCTACAGTGAACGATGAAAGCCAGAGGTCGAACAAGGAAATTTACGTATTGTTACATGTACAAATAATTCTGCGAGCTACTGTCGCAATTGTTTTCACAACAATGAAGAACACGAATTCACTCGAAATCACGAGAACCCAACAAGCATGATCAACATCTGCAAGTGACGTCACTCCATTCATGAATTTGCTCGAACGTACCAGGTACCTCTCGGTCGAACATTCGCCCATGGGCGAGAAATGGGTGAGTAGGTAGAGACCCTATATAAAGGCGAGCTGAATGAATGGGGGGATGATTCATTCGACCGCGATAAGAACTGCGAAAGTGTGTAGGAAGTGTGTTTCGTAATAGTGAAGTGATTTAGAAGACAATTGCGATAAGAAATTTATGGACAAGTGTTAGATTTTATTTTAATTGTGAAAATTAAAATTAGTGAAAGTGTTAAACTGATTATTGTGCACTTTCTTGAATTAAATAAACTCTTTTAACTTAAATTAAAAGACATTGCGTTTTCACTTTCCCGGAACGTTAAAATTATAGGCCGCGAACCAATAACACGCGACAATGGTGTCAAGAAGTGCGAAAGAAAAATTTTGAAAGTGAAAATTTGAACATTTTTATAGTGGACAATAGTAAAATTTAAAGAAACATTAAAAATGCCACGAAGCTTAAACTTAAAAATTAATGAATTGACCATATCGGAGCTCAAGGAGGAGTTGGAACAGCGGAATCTGGCCACACAAGGTACAAAGGCCATACTGATTGCACGCTTGCGCGACGCGATCGAGTCGGAAGGCGTGAATCTGGATTCGGGTGAGTTCTCAGATGCGGAAAAAGGCGCAGAAGGTGGAGGAGTAGAAACACCAAAATCGAAAGAGCCAGAAAATGCGCTAATGCAAATGTTAATGCTGATGTCATCGAGTCTGACTGCGAAGCTAGACGAACAATCAACGAAGCTAAATGAACAGTCATCCAATTTAACTGCGAAGCTCAATGAACAGTCGTCCAATTTAACGACGAAGCTAGATGAACAATCAGCGAAGATGGACCAACAAGCGATCGTAATCAAGGAAGTGCAAAAACAGTCAACCGAAATAAAAGTGGAGCTCGGTAGCCTGAACAATCAAATTAAATGCGTCAAGGAAAAGGTTTACCAGGTCGAGGAGAAGGTCAGCCAAGTTGAGGAGAAAATCAACTATGAGATCAGCCAGGTTGAAGAGAGAATAAAATATGAGATGGAAAAAGTGAAAAAAGAATTAGAAGCAGCGAAGGCACTAGTAACCGCCTCACCAGCCCCAATTATAACCGCAGCGCAAAGCTCATCTAGAAATGTGCAAGCACCAATATTCGATGGGCAAACGGTCTGGACTATTTACAAAATCCAGTTTGAAGCAGCCGCTAGGATAAATCACTGGAATGAGCAGGAACGAGCAACTGCGTTAATTCTTGCTCTAAGAGGCCCAGCTGCCGAGCTTTTGCAGACTATCCCCGTTGAGCTGCATTCAAACCCGGCTGCTATAATGAATGCGCTGGACATGCGTTATAGAGACGATCATCTGAGGCAGATTTACCGGGCACAGCTACGGCATCGGATGCAGAAGTCTGGCGAAACTTTGCAGCAGCTAGCACAAGACATTGAGCGATTGGCACTTTTGGCTTACCCAGCGTACGACCCAGAACATCGAGATGACGTAGCAGCAGAAGCATTCATCAGCGCCTTAAAGGACAAGGAATTGCAACAAGCCGTGCGGTTAGCTCAAAAGCAAACAGCCAAGGAAGCATTGGCTTATAGTTTAAATTTTGAGGCAGCCAAAAATGTGACCCGCACCACTGTCCGGGTTCGCAAGGTAGTGACAGATAAATCCAGGTGTGAGCGCGTGGGAAATGAGCGAGAGCTGCAGGTGAATGGTGCGCCTAGATGCTGGAATTGCGGGGAAAAAGGGCACCTGCAAAGAGACTGCAAGAAGGGGAGAAGACCGAGCTATTGTCCAGGGTGGTGGAGATCCAGACCGTGTCAGGAGCCTAGAATGGAGGCCCATCAAACTGCAAGGGCCAACTTCGTGGGGCGAACGTTGGCCACGAGTATCGACATCCCCAGCACCGTGCCAAGGCAACATCGTGGAGAAGCAGACAGATGCCTTCCTGGTCAAGTTGATGAAGAACAATGCACCTTAACAAACGACACTGGTGCAACCCGATCGACGATCCGACCAGACCTAGTGAGGCCCCAACTGCTCCACAAGGGCAGAGTTCATGGAATTGCTGACGCCCTATCTCGTCATCCATGTCCAGCTAACTGCAAACATTGCCAACGGATTGAGGAAAAGGATCCGCCCGTTGATCTGCGAGTGATAACGGCCGAATTCGATGAAGGTTGGTCATCGGAGGAGATTCGAAATGCCCAGTTAGCCGATGAAGATATCGGACCATTGCTCGTATGGAAGGAGACGACTGGGCGACCGGAGTGGAAGGACGTTTCAATGCATGGCGCAACCCTGAAAAGCTATTGGGCACAATGGAACTCCCTACAGGTGGAGGGTGGCGTACTCAAGCGGAAATGGGAAACGGCGGATGGCAGCTCCTATAGGATGCAAACTATACTACCCAAAAGCCGAATCCACGATGTGGTTAAGGAAATGCATGAAGGATCCTCGGGAGGCCACCTTGGTGTTAACAAGACCTTAGCGAAATTGCGGGAACGGTTCTACTGGCTCCACGCTCGAGAAGACGTAGAGGACTGGTGTCGCAGATGCACAATTTGCGCTTCCGTCAAAGGCCCAAAGCGACGACTGAGAGGACAAATGCAAACCTATAACGTAGGCGTGCCATTCGAAAGGATTGCTGTTGACATCGCAGGACCCTTTCCTGAATCCGATTGGGGAAATCGATATACGCTGGTTGTAGCCGATTATTTCAGCAAGTGGCCCGAGGTCTACCCCATTCCCAACCAGGAAGCAACTACCGTAGCTGAACAGCTAGTGTTAAATTGGGTCAGTAGGTACGGCGTACCCTGCGAATTACATTCGGATCAAGGCCGAAACTTTGAGTCACTAGTTTTTGGCGAAATGTGCGAGCTGCTCGGAATACGGAAAACGAGGACAACACCGCTGCATCCCCAATCCGATGGAATGGTCGAACGTTTCAATGGCACGCTCAATAAACACCTTGCCAAGATGGTTGACGAGAACCAAAGGGACTGGGACCGACATATCCCACTATTTTTGATGGCGTACAGAGCTGCCGAACATGCATCGACGGGCCAAGCCCCAGCCAAAGTCATTTTTGGAAAGACTATTCGTCTGCCAGCTGATATAAAGTTTGGAACACCCCCCGAGAAACCCCAAACGATCTCGGAGTACGCAAGTGATCTAAGACAACGGTTGAACCAGATACATCGGACAGTGCGAAAACACCTCGAATCGGCTACTGACCGCATGAAGACCAGGTATGATCTAAAGGCTAATTCTACTGGCTTCCAGCAGGATGACTTGGTGTGGTTATATAACCCGCAACGGCGAAAGGGTAGGTCTCCAAAGTTGCAACATAACTGGGAGGGACCATACCGAGTCACAAAGCGAATCAACGACGTCGTATATCGCATACAGGAACACAGTAAACCGAGAGCCAAAATGAAAATCGTGCATCTAGACCGTCTTGCCCCATATTACATCCAGGGAGAATTGACTACAACTGGCGACACATCTTTTCGGGGCGAAAAGAACTGAGGTGGGGGCAGTGTTACATGTACAAATAATTCTGCGAGCTACTGTCGCAATTGTTTTCACAACAATGAAGAACACGAATTCACTCGAAATCACGAGAACCCAACAAGCATGATCAACATCTGCAAGTGACGTCACTCCATTCATGAATTTGCTCGAACGTACCAGGTACCTCTCGGTCGAACATTCGCCCATGGGCGAGAAATGGGTGAGTAGGTAGAGACCCTATATAAAGGCGAGCTGAATGAATGGGGGGATGATTCATTCGACCGCGATAAGAACTGCGAAAGTGTGTAGGAAGTGTGTTTCGTAATAGTGAAGTGATTTAGAAGACAATTGCGATAAGAAATTTATGGACAAGTGTTAGATTTTATTTTAATTGTGAAAATTAAAATTAGTGAAAGTGTTAAACTGATTATTGTGCACTTTCTTGAATTAAATAAACTCTTTTAACTTAAATTAAAAGACATTGCGTTTTCACTTTCCCGGAACGTTAAAATTATAGGCCGCGAACCAATAACACGCGACAGTATTTTAGACAAATACATGTCTATGCCTCCTAAGCGTCATAAAAATTAGGATTTTCATGCAAATTGCTACATATTTGCACTTGACGCAAACTAAACAAACGCAACTATAAGATAAGACCAAAATTTCAACAATCGGATTAAAATGACGGGCACAGTAAGCAATCAAAGCTGAAAATCTGCACAAAAACTGCACGTGTTCTAGAAACAGCAATTTCTAGATATTTTGCCTAAAACATGTTCCGACCATCAAAACTCTAGTTTGGGGTAAACTTTTAAATTAAAACGTAAAAACGCGAAATTCGCACGTTTAAGGGGGAGAAAAAGCCATTTAAAGTTTTGGGGAGTTGACACGTGAAAAATTGGGATTTTTCTGGCTTTCAACTACTAAACCCGCCCTTAACCTATTGCCAAATACCACAAATTTATACTTTTTGGAAAGTTCAGATGCTGATCTATTCATTAACACCAAAATATAGCACATCGGTTGAAATATCAAGCCACAGCAATGCCGTAAAGGGAAAAAGTTACCATAACCTGCCCCCAAAAATAACAGGAACCTTATAAAGATTAGTATTCTTATGAAAAGTACTACAAATTTGTATTTGACGTAAGCTATAGACTGACAGCTACAAAATGAGACGAACATTTTGATAATCGAATGGAAATTGTGGCTACAGTGAACGATGAAAGCCAGAGGTCGAACAAGGAAATTTACGTATTTTAGACAAATACATGTCTATGCCTCCTAAGCGTCATAAAAATTAGTATTTTCATGCAAATTGCTACATGTTTGCACTTGACGCAAACTAAACAAACGCAACTATAAGATAAGACCAAAATTTCAACAGTCGGATTAAAATTACGGGCACAGTAAGCAATCAAAGCTGAAAATCTGCACAAAAACTGCACGTGTTCTAGAAACAGCAATTTCTAGATATTTTGCCTAAAACATGTTCCGACCATCAAAACACTAGTTTGGGGCAAACTTTTAAATCAAAACGTAAAAACGCGAAATTCGCACGTTTAAAGGGAGAAAAAGCCATTTAAAATTCTGGGGAGTTGACACGTGAAAAATTGGGATTTTTCTGGCTTTCAACTACTAAACCCACCCTTAAACTTTTGCCAAATACCACAAATTTATACTTTTTTGAAAGTTCAGACGCTGATCTATTCATTAACACCAAAATATAGCACATCGGTTGAAAAATCAAGCCACAGCAATGCCGTAAAGGGAAAAAGTTTCCATAACCTGCCCCCAAAAATAACAGGAACCTTATAAAAATTAGTATTCTTATGAAAAGTACTACAAATTTGTGTTTGACGTAAACTGCAGACTGACAACTACAAAATGAGACCAACAATTTGATAATCGAATGGAAATTGTGGCTACAGTGAACGATGAAAGCCAGAGGTCGAACAAGGAAATTTACGTATTTTAGACAAATACATGTCTATGCCTCCTAAGCGTCATAAAAATTAGTATTTTCATGCAAATTGCTCCTAATTTGATCCCTTAAACTCTCCCGAAATACCACAAATTTATACTTTTTGGAAAGTTCAGACGCTGATCTATTCATTAACACCAAAATATAGCACATCGGTTGAAAAATCAAGCCACAGCAATGCCGTACAGGGAAAAATTTACCATAACCTGCCCCCAAAAATAACAGGAACCTTATAAAAATTAGTATTCTTATGAAAAGTACTACAAATTTGTATTTGACGTAAACTACAGACTGACAGCTACAAAATGAGACCAACATTTTGATAATCGAATGGAAATTGTGGCTACAGTGAACGATGAAAGCCAGAGGTCGAACAAGGAAATTTATGTATTTGAGACAAATACATGTCTATGCCTCCTAAGCGTCATAAAAATTAGGATTTTCATGCAAATTGCTACATATTTGCACTTGACGCAAACTAAACAAACGCAACTTTAAGATCACACCAAAATTTCAACAGTGGGATTAAAATTACGGGCACAGTATGCAATCAAAACTGAAAATCTGCACAAAAACTGCACGTGTTCTAGAAACAGGAATTTCTAGATATTTAGCCTGAATCATGTTCCGACCATCAAAACACTAGTTTGGGGTAAACTTTTAAATCAAAACGTAAAAACGCTAAATTCGCACGTTTAAGGGGAGAAAAAGCCATTTAAAGTTTTGGGGAGTTGACACGTGAAAATTGGGATTTTTCTGGCTTTCAACTACTAAACCCGCCCTTAAACTTTTGTCAAATACCACAAATTTATATTTTTTGGAAAGCTCAGACGCTGTGCACCAAAATATAGCACATCGGTTGAAAAATCAAGCCGCAGCAATGCCGTAAAGGAAAAAGTTTCCATAACCTGCCCCCAAAAATAACTGGAACCATATAAAGATTAGTATTCTTATGAAAAGTACTACAAATTTGCGTTTGACGTAAACTACAGACTGACAGCTACAAAATGAGACCAACATTTTGATAATCGAATGGAAATTGTGGCTACAGTGAACGATGAAAGCCAGAGGTCGAACAAGGAAATTTACGTATTTTAGACAAATACATGTCTATGCCTCCTAAGCGTCATAAAAATTAGTATTTTCATGCAAATTGCTACATATTTGCACTTGACGCAAACTAAACAAACGCAACTATCAGATAAGACCAAAATTTCAACAATCGGATTAAAATGACGGGCACAGTAAGCAATCAAAGCTGAAAATCTGCACAAAAACTGCCCGTGTTCTAGAAACAGCAATTTCTAGATATTTTGCCTAAAACATGTTCCGACCATCAAAACTCTAGTTTGGGGTAAACTTTTAAATTGAAACGTAAAAACGCGAAATTCGCACGTTTAAGGGGAGAAAAAGCCATTTAAAGTTTTGGGGAGTTGACACGTGAAAAATTGGGATTTTTCTGGCTTTCAACTACTAAACCCGCCCTTAAACTTTTTCCAAATACCACAAATTTATACTTTTTGGAAAGTTCAGACGCTGATCTATTCATTAACACCAAAATATAGCACATCGGTTGAAAAATCAAACCACAGCAATGCCGTACAGGGAAAAAGTTTCCATAACCTGCCCCCAAAAATAACAAGAACCTTATAAAAATTAGTATTCTTATGAAAAGTACTACAAATTTGTATTTGACGTAAACTACAGACTGACAGCTACAAAATGAGACCAACATTTTGATAATCGAATGGAAATTGTGGCTACAGTGAACGATGAAAGCCAGAGGTCGAACAAGGAAATTTACGTATTTTAGACAAATACATGTCTATGCCTCCTAAGCGTCATAAAAATTAGGATTTTCATGCAAATTGCTACATATTTGCACTTGACGCAAACTAAACAAACGCAACTATAAGATAAGACCAAAATTTCAACAATCGGATTAAAATGACGGGCACAGTAAGCAATCAAAGCTGAAAATCTGCACAAAAACTGCACGTGTTCTAGAAACAGCAATTTCTAGATATTTTGCCTAAAACATGTTCCGACCATCAAAACACTAGTTTGGGGTAAACTTTTAAATTAGAACGTAAAAACGCGAAATTCGCACGTTTAAGGGGAGAAAAAGCCATTTAAAGTTTTGGGGAGTTGACACGTGAAAAATTGGGATTTTTCTGGCTTTCAACTACTAAACCCGCCCTTAAACTTTTGCCAAATACCACAAATTTATACTTTTTGGAAAGTTCAGACGCTGATCTATTCATTAACACCAAAATATAGCACATCGGTTGACAAATCAAGCCACAGCAATGCCGTAAATGGAAAAAGTTTCCATAACCTGCCCCCAAAAATAACAGGAACCTTAAAAAGATTAGTATTCTTATGAAAAGTACTACAAATTTGTATTTGCCGTAAACTACAGACTGACAGCTACAAAATGAGACCAACATTTTGATAATCGAATGGAAATTGTGGCTACAGTGAACGATGAAAGCCAGAGGTCGAACAAGGAAATTTACGTATTTGAGACAAATACATGTCTATGTCTCCTAAGCGTCATAAAAATTAGTATTTTCATGCAAATTGCTACATATTTGCACTTGACGCAAACCAAACAAACGCAACTATAAGATAAGACCAAAATTTCAACAATCGGATTAAAATTACGGGCACAGTAAGCAATCAAAGCTGAAAATCTGCACAAAAACTGCCCGTGTTCTAGAAACAGCAATTTCTAGATATTTTGCCTAAAACATGTTCCGACCATCAAAACTCTAGTTTGGGGTAAACTTTTAAATTGAAACGTAAAAACGCGAAATTCGCACGTTTAAGGGGAGAAAAAGCCATTTAAAGTTTTGGGGAGTTGCCACGTGAAAAATTGGGATTTTTCTGGCTTTCAACTACTAAACCCGCCCTTAAACTTTTGCCAAATACCACAAATTTACACTTTTTGGAAAATTCAGACGCTGATCTTTTCATTAACACCAAAATATAGCACATCGGTTGAAAAATCAAGCCAAAGCAATGCCGTACAGGGAAAAAGTTTCCATAACCTGCCCCCAAAAAATAACAGGAACCTTATAAAAATTTCTATTCTTACGGAAAGTACCACAAATTTCTATTTGACGTAAACTACAGACTGACAGCTACAAAATGAGACCAACATTTTGATAATCGAATGGAAATTGTGGCTACAGTGAACGATGAAAGCCAGAGGTCGAACAAGGAAATTTACGTATTTTAGACAAATACATGTCTATGCCTCCTAAGCGTCATAGAAATTAGTATTTTCATACAAAATGCTACATATTTGCACTTGACGCAAACTAAACAAACGCAACTATAAGATAAGACCAAAGTTTCAACAGTCGGATTAAAATCACGGACACAGCAAGCAATCAAAGCTGAAAGTCTGCACAAAAACTCCACGTGCTCTAGAAACAGCAATTTCTAGATATTTAGCCTAAAGCATGTTCCGACCATCAAAGCTCTAGTTTGGGGTAAACTTTTAAATTACAACGTAAAAACCCGAAATTCGCCCGTTTAAGGGGAGAAAAAGCAATTTAAAGTTTTGGGGAGTTGACACGTAAAAATTGGGATTTTTCTGGCTTTCAACTACTAAACCCGCCCTTAAACTTTTTCCAAATACCACAAATTTATACTTTTTGGAAAGTTCAGACGCTGATCTATTCATTAACACCAAAATATAGCACATCGGTTGAAAAATCAAACCACAGCAATGCCGTACAGGGAAAAAGTTTCCATAACCTGCCCCCAAAAATAACAAGAACCTTATAAAAATTAGTATTCTTATGAAAAGTACTACAAATTTGTATTTGACGTAAACTACAGACTGACAGCTACAAAATGAGACCAACATTTTGATAATCGAATGGAAATTGTGGCTACAGTGAACGATGAAAGCCAGAGGTCGAACAAGGAAATTTACGTATTTTAGACAAATACATGTCTATGCCTCCTAAGCGTCATAAAAATTAGGATTTTCATGCAAATTGCTACATATTTGCACTTGACGCAAACTAAACAAACGCAACTATAAGATAAGACCAAAATTTCAACAATCGGATTAAAATGACGGGCACAGTAAGCAATCAAAGCTGAAAATCTGCACAAAAACTGCACGTGTTCTAGAAACAGCAATTTCTAGATATTTTGCCTAAAACATGTTCCGACCATCAAAACACTAGTTTGGGGTAAACTTTTAAATTAGAACGTAAAAACGCGAAATTCGCACGTTTAAGGGGAGAAAAAGCCATTTAAAGTTTTGGGGAGTTGACACGTGAAAAATTGGGATTTTTCTGGCTTTCAACTACTAAACCCGCCCTTAAACTTTTGCCAAATACCACAAATTTATACTTTTTGGAAAGTTCAGACGCTGATCTATTCATTAACACCAAAATATAGCACATCGGTTGACAAATCAAGCCACAGCAATGCCGTAAATGGAAAAAGTTTCCATAACCTGCCCCCAAAAATAACAGGAACCTTAAAAAGATTAGTATTCTTATGAAAAGTACTACAAATTTGTATTTGCCGTAAACTACAGACTGACAGCTACAAAATGAGACCAACATTTTGATAATCGAATGGAAATTGTGGCTACAGTGAACGATGAAAGCCAGAGGTCGAACAAGGAAATTTACGTATTTGAGACAAATACATGTCTATGTCTCCTAAGCGTCATAAAAATTAGTATTTTCATGCAAATTGCTACATATTTGCACTTGACGCAAACCAAACAAACGCAACTATAAGATAAGACCAAAATTTCAACAATCGGATTAAAATTACGGGCACAGTAAGCAATCAAAGCTGAAAATCTGCACAAAAACTGCCCGTGTTCTAGAAACAGCAATTTCTAGATATTTTGCCTAAAACATGTTCCGACCATCAAAACTCTAGTTTGGGGTAAACTTTTAAATTGAAACGTAAAAACGCGAAATTCGCACGTTTAAGGGGAGAAAAAGCCATTTAAAGTTTTGGGGAGTTGCCACGTGAAAAATTGGGATTTTTCTGGCTTTCAACTACTAAACCCGCCCTTAAACTTTTGCCAAATACCACAAATTTACACTTTTTGGAAAATTCAGACGCTGATCTTTTCATTAACACCAAAATATAGCACATCGGTTGAAAAATCAAGCCAAAGCAATGCCGTACAGGGAAAAAGTTTCCATAACCTGCCCCCAAAAAATAACAGGAACCTTATAAAAATTTCTATTCTTACGGAAAGTACCACAAATTTCTATTTGACGTAAACTACAGACTGACAGCTACAAAATGAGACCAACATTTTGATAATCGAATGGAAATTGTGGCTACAGTGAACGATGAAAGCCAGAGGTCGAACAAGGAAATTTACGTATTTTAGACAAATACATGTCTATGCCTCCTAAGCGTCATAGAAATTAGTATTTTCATACAAAATGCTACATATTTGCACTTGACGCAAACTAAACAAACGCAACTATAAGATAAGACCAAAGTTTCAACAGTCGGATTAAAATCACGGACACAGCAAGCAATCAAAGCTGAAAGTCTGCACAAAAACTCCACGTGCTCTAGAAACAGCAATTTCTAGATATTTAGCCTAAAGCATGTTCCGACCATCAAAGCTCTAGTTTGGGGTAAACTTTTAAATTACAACGTAAAAACCCGAAATTCGCCCGTTTAAGGGGAGAAAAAGCAATTTAAAGTTTTGGGGAGTTGACACGTAAAAATTGGGATTTTTCTGGCTTTCAACTACTAAACCTGCCCTTAAACTTTTGCCAAATAGCACAAATTTATACTTTTTGGAAAGTTCAGACGCTGATCTATTCATTAACACCAAAATATAGCACATCGGTTGAAAAATCAAGCCACAGCAATGCCGTAAAGGGAAAAAGTTTCCATAACCTGCCCCCAAAAATAACAGGAACCTTATAAAGATTAGTATTCTTATGAAAAGTACTAGAAATTTGTATTTGACGTAGACTACAGACTGACAGCTACAAAATGAGACCAACATTTTGATAATCGAATGTAAATTGTGGCTACAGTGACCGATGAAAGCCAGAGGTCGAACAAGGAAATTTACGTATTTTAGACAAATACATGTCTATGCCTCCTAAGCGTCATAAAAATTAGTATTTTCATGCAAATTGCTACATATTTACACTTGACGCAAATTAAACAAACGTATCTATAAGATCACACCAAAATTTCAACAGTCGGATTAAAATTACGGGCACAGTAAGCAATCAAAGCTGAAAATCTGCACAAAAACTGCACGTGTTCTAGAAACAGCAATTTCTAGATATTTTGCCTAAAACATGTTCCGACCATCAAAACTCTAGTTTGGGGTAAACTTTTAAATCAAAACGTAAAAACGCCAAATTCGCACGTTTAAGGGGAGAAAAAGCCATTGAAAGTTTTGGGGAGTTGACACGTGAAAAATTGGGATTTTTCTGGCTTTCAACTACTAAACCCGCCCTTAAACTTTTGCCAAATACCACAAATTTATACTTTTTGGAAAGTTCAGACGCTGATCTATTCATCAACACCAAAATATAGCACATCGGTTGAAAAATCAAGCCACAGCAATGCCGTAAAGGGAAAAAGTTTTCATAACCTGCCCCCAAAAATAACAGGAACCTTATTAAAATTAGTATTCTTACGGAAAGTACTACAAATTTGTATTTGACGTAAACTACAGACTGACAACTACAAAATGAGACCAACATTTTGATAATCGAATGGAAATTGTGGCTACAGTGAACGATGAAAGCCAGAGTTCGAACAAGGAAATTTACGTATTTTAGACAAATAAATGTCTATGCCTCCTAAGCGTCATAAAAATTAGTATTTTCATGCAAATTGCTACATATTTGCACTTGACGCAAACTGAACAAACGCAACTATAAGATAAGACCAAAATTTCAACAGTCGGATTAAAATTACGGACACAGTAAGCAATCAAAGCTGAAAATCTGCACAAAAAATACACGTGCTCTAGAAACAGCAATTTCTAGATATTTTGCCTAAAACATGTTCCGACCATCAAAACTCTAGTTTGGGGTAAACTTTTAAATTAAAACGTAAAAACGCGAAATTCGCACGTTTAAGGGGAGAAAAAGCCATTTAAAAGTTTGGGGAGTTCACACGTGAAAAATTGGGATTTTTCTGGCTTTCAACTACTAAACCCGCCCATAAACTTTTGCCAAATACCACAAATTTATACTTTTTGGAAAGTTCAGACGCTGATCTATTCATTAATACCAAAATATAGCACATCGGTTGAAAAATCAAGCCAAAGCAATGCCGTAAAGGGAAAAAGTTTCCATAACCTGCCCCCAAAAATAACAGGAACCTTATAAAAATTAGTATTCTTACGAAAAGTACTACAAATTTGTATTTGATGTAATCTACAGACTGGCAGCTACAAAATGAGACCAACATTTTGATAACCGAATGGAAATTGTGGCTACAGTGAACGATGAAAGCCAGAGGTCGAACAAGGAAATTTACGTATTTTAGACAAATACATGTCTATGCCTCCTAAGCGTCAAAAAGGTTAGTATTTTCATGCAAATTGCTACAGATTTGCACTTGACGCAAACTGAACAAGCGCAACTATAAGATAAGACCAAAATTTCAACAGTCGGATTAAAATTACGGACACAGTAAGCAATCAAAGCTGAAAATCTGCACAAAAAATCCACGTGCTCTAGAAACAGCTATTTCTAGATATTTTGCCTAAAACATGTTCCGACCATCAAAACACTAGTTTGGGGTAAACTTTTAAATTGAAACGTAAAAACGCGAAATTCGCACGTTTAAGGGGAGAAAAAGTCATTTAAAGTTTTGGGGAGTTGACACGTGAAAAATTGGGATTTTTCTGGCTTTCAACTACTAAACCCGCCCTTAAACTTTTGCCAAATACCACAAATTTATACTTTTTGGAAAGTTCAGACGCGGATCTATTCATTAACACTAAAATATAGCACATCGGTTGAAAAATCAAGCCACAGCAATGCCGTAAAGCGAAAAAGTTTCCATAACCTGCCCCCAAAAATAACAGGAACCTTATAAAGATTAGTATTCTTATGAAAAGTACTACAAATTTGTATCTGACGTAAACTACAGACTGACAGCTACAAAATGAGACCAACATTTTGATAATCGAATGTAAATTGTGGCTACAGTGACCGATGAAAGCCAGAGGTCGAACAAGGAAATTTACGTATTTTAGACAAATACATGTCTATGCCTCCTAAGCGTCATAAAAATTAGTATTTTCATGCAAATTGCTACATATTTGCACTTGACGCAAACTAAACAAACGTATCTATAAGATCACACCAAAATTTCAACAGTCGGATTAAAATTACGGGCACAGTAAGCAATCAAAGCTGAAAATCTGCACAAAAACTGCACGTGTTCTAGAAACAGCAATTTCTAGATATTCTGCCTAAAACATGTTCCGACCATCAAAACTCTAGTTTGGGGTAAACTTTTAAATCAAAACGTAAAAACGCGAAATTCGCACGTTTAAGGGGAGAAAAAGCCATTGAAAGTTTTGGGGAGTTGACACGTGAAAAATTGGGATTTTTGTGGCTTTCAACTACTAAACCCGCCCTTAAACTTTTGCCAAATACCACAAATTTATATTTTTTGGAAAGTTCAGACGCTGATCTATTCGTTAACACCAAAATATAGCACATCGGTTGAAAAATCAAGCCACAGCAATGCCGTAAAGGGAAAAAGTTTTCATAACCTGCCCCCAAAAATAACAGGAACCTTATAAAAATTAGTATCCTTATGAAAAGTACTACAAATTTGTACTTGACGTAAACTACAGACTGACAGCTACAAAATGAGACCAACATTTTGATAATGGAATGGAAATTGTGGCTACAGTGAACGATGAAAGCCAGAGGTCGAACAAGGAAATTTACGTATTTGAGACAAATACATGTCTATGCCTTCAAGCGTCATAAAAATTAGTATTTTCATGCAAATTGCTACATATTTGCACTTGATGCAAACAAAACAAACGCAACTATAAGATAAGACTAAAATTTCAACAATCGGATTAAAATTACGGGCACAGTAAGCAATCAAAGCTGAAAATCTGCACAAAAACTGCACGTGTTCTAGAAACAGCAATTTCTAGATATTTTGCCTAAAACATGTTCCGACCATCAAAACTCTTGTTTAGGGTAAACTTTTAGATTAAAACGTAAAAACGCGAAATTCGCACGTTTAAGGGGAGAAAAAGCCATTTGAAGTTTTGGGGAGTTGACACGTGAACACGTGCAAAATTGGGATTTTTCTGGCTTTCAACTACTAAACCCGCCCTTAAACTTTTGCCAAATACCACAAATTTATACTTTTTGGAAAGTTCAGACGCTGATCTTTTCATTAACACCAAAATATAGCACATCGGTTGACAAATCAAGCCACAGCAATGCCGTAAAGGGAAAAAGTTACCATAACCTGCCCCCAAAAATAACAGGAGCCTTATAAAAATTAGTATTCTTCTGGAAAGTACTACAAATTTGTATTTGACGTAAACTACAGACTGACAGCTACAAAATGAGACCAACATTTTGATAATGGAATGGAAATTGTGGCTACAGTGAACGATGAAAGCCAGAGGTCGAACAAGGAAATTTACGTATTTGAGACAAATACATGTCTTTGCCTTCAAGCGTCATAAAAATTGTTATTTTCATGCAAATTGCTACATATTTGCACTTGATGCAAACAAAACAAACGCAACTATAAGATAAGACTAAAATTTCAACAATCGGATTAAAATTACGGGCACAGTAAGCAATCAAAGCTGAAAATCTGCACAAAAACTGCACGTGTTCTAGAAACAGCAATTTCTAGATATTTTGCCTAAAACATGTTCCGACCATCAAAACACTAGTTTGGGGTAAACTTTTAAATTAGAACGTAAAAACGCGAAATTCGCACGTTTAAGGGGAGAAAAAGTCATTTAAAGTTTTGGGGAGTTGACACGTGAAAAATTGGGATTTTTCTGGCTTTCAACTACTAAACCCGCCCTTAAACTTTTGCCAAATACCACAAATTTATACTTTTTGGAAAGTTCAGACGCTGATTTATTCATTTACACCAAAATATAGCACATCGGTTGAAAAATCAAACCACAGCAATGCCGTAAATGGAAAAAGTTTCCATAACCTGCCCCCAAAAATAACAGGAACCTTAAAAAGATTAGTATTCTTATGGAAAGTACTACAAATTTGTATTTGACGTAAACTACCGACTGACAGCTACAAAATGCGACCAACATTTTGATAATCGAATGGAAATTGTGGCTACAGTGAACGATGAAAGCCAGAGGTCGAACAAGGAAATTTACGTATTTTAGACAAATACATGTCTATGCCTCCTAAGCGTCATAAAAATTAGTATTTTCATGCAAATTGCTACAGATTTGCACTTGACGCAAACTAAACAAACGCAACTATAAGATAAGACCAAAATTTCAACAATCGGATTAAAATTACGGGCACAGTAAGCAATCAAAGCTGAAAATCTGCACAAAAACTGCACGTGTTCTAGAAACAGCAATTTCTAGATATTTTGCCTAAAACATGTTCCGACCATCAAAACACTAGTTTGGGGTAAACTTTTAAATTAGAACGTAAAAACGCGAAATTCGCACGTTTAAGGGGAGAAAAAGCCATTTAAAGTTTTGGGGAGTTTACACGTGAGATGACACGTGAAAAATTGGGATTTTTCTGGCTTTCAACTACTAAACCCGCCCTTAAACTTTTGCCAAATACCACAAATTTATACTTTTTGGAAAGTTCAGACGCTGATCTATTCATTAACACCAAAATATAGCGCATCGGTTGAAAAATCAAGCCACAGCAATGCCGTAAAGGCAAAAAGTTTCCATAACCTGCCCCCAAAAATAACAGGAACCTTATAAAGATTAGTATTCTTATGAAAAGTACTACAAATTTGTATATGACGTAAACTACAGACTGACAGCTACAAAATGAGACCAACATTTTGATAATCGAATGGAAATTGTGGCTACAGTGAACGATGAAAGCCAGAGGTCGAACAAGGAAATTTACGTATTTTAGACAAATACATGTCTATGCCTCCTAAGCGTCAAAAAAATTAGTATTTTCATGCAAATTGCTACATATTTGCACTTGACGCAAACTGAACAAACGCAACTATAAGATAAGACCAAAATTTCAACAATCGGATTAAAATTACGGGCACAGTAAGCAATTAAAGCTGAAAATCTGCACAAAAACTGTACGTGTTCTAGAAACAGCAATTTCTAGATATTTTGCCTAAAACATGTTCCGACCATCAAAACACTAGTTTGGGGTAAACTTTTAAATTAGAACGTAAAAACGCGAAATTCGCACGTTTAAGGGGAGAAAAAGCCATTTAAAGTTTTGGGGAGTTGACACGTGGAAAATTGGGATTGTTTGGCTTTCAACTACTAAGCCCGCCCTTAAACTTTTGCCAAATACCACAAATTTATACTTTTTGGAAAGTTCAGACGCTGATCTATTCATTAACACCAAAATATAGCACATCGGTTGAAAAATCAAGCCACAGCAATGCCGTAAAGGGAAAAAGTTACCATAACCTGCCCCCAAAAATAACAGGAACCTTATAAAAATTCGTATCCTTATGAAAAGTACTACAAATTTGTACTTGACGTAAACTACAGACTGACAGCTACAAAATGAGACCAACATTTTGATAATGGAATGGAAATTGTGGCTACAGTGAACGATGAAAGCCAGAGGTCGAACAAGGAAATTTACGTATTTGAGACAAATACATGTCTATGCCTTCAAGCGTCATAAAAATTAGTATTTTCATGCAAATTGCTACATATTTGCACTTGATGCAAACAAAACAAACGCAACTATAAGATAAGACTAAAATTTCAACAATCGGATTAAAATTACGGGCACAGTAAGCAATCAAAGCTGAAAATCTGCACAAAAACTGCACGTGTTCTAGAAACAGCAATTTCTAGATATTTTGCCTAAAACATGTTCCGACCATCAAAACTCTAGTTTAGGGTAAACTTTTAGATTAGAACGTAAAAACGCGAAATTCGCACGTTTAAAGGGAGAAAAAGCCATTTGAAGTTTTGGGGAGTTGACACGTGAACACGTGCAAAATTGGGATTTTTCTGGCTTTCAACTACTAAACCCGCCCTTAAACTTTTGCCAAATACCACAAATTTATACTTTTTGGAAAGTTCAGACGCTGATCTTTTCATTAACACCAAAATATAGCACATCGGTTGACAAATCAAGCCACAGCAATGCCGTAAAGGGAAAAAGTTACCATAACCTGCCCCCAAAAATAACAGGAGCCTTATAAAAATTAGTATTCTTATGGAAAGTACTACAAATTTGTATTTGACGTAAACTACAGACTGACAGCTACAAAATGAGACCAACATTTTGATAATGGAATGGAAATTGTGGCTACAGTGAACGATGAAAGCCAGAGGTCGAACAAGGAAATTTACGTATTTGAGACAAATACATGTCTTTGCCTTCAAGCGTCATAAAAATTGTTATTTTCATGCAAATTGCTACATATTTGCACTTGATGCAAACAAAACAAACGCAACTATAAGATAAGACTAAAATTTCAACAATCGGATTAAAATTACGGGCACAGTAAGCAATCAAAGCTGAAAATCTGCACAAAAACTGCACGTGTTCTAGAAACAGCAATTTCTAGATATTTTGCCTAAAACATGTTCCGACCATCAAAACACTAGTTTGGGGTAAACTTTTAAATTAGAACGTAAAATCGCGAAATTCGCATGTTTAAGGGGAGAAAAAGTCATTTAAAGTTTTGGGGAGTTGACACGTGAAAAATTGGGATTTTTCTGGCTTTCAACTACTAAACTCGCCCTTAAACTTTTGCCAAATACCACAAATTTATACTTTTTGGAAAGTTCAGACGCTGATCTATTCATTTACACCAAAATATAGCACATCGGTTGAAAAATCAAACCACAGCAATGCCGTAAAGGGAAAAAGTTTCCATAACCTGCCCCCAAAAATAACAGGAACCTTATAAAGATTAGTATTCTTATGAAAAGTACTACAAATTTGTATTTGACGTAAACTACCGACTGACAGCTACAAAATGCGACCAACATTTTGATAATCGAATGGAAATTGTGGCTACAGTGAACGATGAAAGCCAGAGGTCGAACAAGGAAATTTACGTATTTTAGACAAATACATGTCTATGCCTCCTAAGCGTCATAAAAATTAGTATTTTCATGCAAATTGCTACAAATTTGCACTTGACGCAAACTAAACAAACGCAACTATAAGATAAGACCAAAATTTCAACAATCGGATTAAAATTACGGGCACAGTAAGCAATCAAAGCTGAAAATCTGCACAAAAACTGCACGTGTTCTAGAAACAGCAATTTCTAGATATTTTGCCTAAAACATGTTCCGACCATCAAAACACTAGTTTGGGGTAAACTTTTAAATTACAACGTAAAAACGCGAAATTCGCACGTTTAAGGGGAGAAAAAGCCATTTAAAGTTTTGGGGAGTTTACACGTGAGATGACACGTGAAAAATTGGGATTTTTCTGGCTTTCAACTACTAAACCCGCCCTTAAGCTTTTGCCAAATACCAAAAATTTATACTTTTTGGAAAATTCAGACGCTGATCTATTCGTTACCACCTAAATATAGCACATCGGTTGAAAATCAAGCCACAGCAATGCCGTAAAGGGAAAGAGTTTCCATAACCTGCCCCCAAAGAAAAAGCGAATTAAAGTTTTGGGGAGTTGACACGTGAACACGTGAAAAATCGGGATTTTTCTGGCTTTCAACTACTAAACCCGCCCTTAAACTCTCGCCAAATACCACAAATTTATCTTTTTTGAAAAGTTCAGACGCTGATCTATTCATTAACACCAAAATATAGCACATCGGTTGAAAAATCAAGCCACAGCAATGCCGTAAAGGGAAAAAGTTTCCATAACCTGCCCCAAAAATAACAGGAACCTTATAAAAACTAGTATTCTTATGAAAAGTACTACAAATTTGTATTTGACTTAAACTTCAGACTGACAGCTACAAAATGAGACCAACATTTTGATAATCGAATGGAAATTGTGGCTACAGTGAACGATGAAAGCCAGAGGTTGAACAAGGAAATTTACGTATTTTAGACAAATACATGTCTATGCCTCCTAAGCGTCATAAAAATTAGTATTTTCATGTAAATTGCTAAATATTTGCCCTTGAAGCAAACAAAACAAACGCAACTATAAGATAAGACCAAAATTTCAACGGTCGGTTTAAAATTACGGGCACAGTAAGCAATCAAAGCTGAAAATCTGCACATAAACTGCACGTGTTCTAGAAACAGCAATTTCTAGATATTTTGCCTAAAACATGTTCCGACCATCAAAACACTAGTTTGGGGTAAACTTTTAAATTAAAACGTAAAAACGCGAAATTCGCACGTTTAAGGGGAGAAAAAGCCATTTAAAGTTTTGGGGAGTTGACACGTGAACACGTGCAAAATTGGGATTTTTCTGGTTTTCAACTACTAAACCCGCCCTTAAACTTTTGCCAAATACCACAAATTTATCTTTTTTGGAAAGTTCAGACGCTGATCTATTCATTAACACCAAAATATAGCACATCGGTTGAAAAATCAAGCCACAGCAATGCCGTAAAGGGAAAAAGTTTCCATAACCTGCCCACAAAAATATAACGAACCTTATAAAAATTAGTATTCTTATGAAAAGTAGTACAAATTTGTATTTGACGTAAACTGCAGACTGACAGCTACAAAATGAGACCAACATTTTGATAATGGAATGGAAATTGTGGCTACAGTGAACGATGAAAGCCAGAGGTCGGACAAGGAAATTTACGTATTTTAGACAAATACATGTCTATGCCTCCTAAGCGTCATAAAAATTAGTATTTTCATGCAAATCGCTACATATTTGCACTTGACGCAAACTAAACAAACGCAACTATAAGATAAGATCAAAATTTCAACAATCGGATTCAAATTACGGGCACAGTAAGCAATCAAAGCTGAAAATCTGCACAAAAACTACACGTGTTCTAGAAACAGCAATTTCTAGATATTTTGCCTAAAACATGTTCCGACCATCAAAACACTAGTTTGGGGTAAACTTTTAAATTAAAACGTAAAAACGCGAGATTCGCACGTTTAAGGGGAGAAGAAGCCATTTAAAGTTTTGGGGAGTTCACACGTGAAAAATTGGGATTTTTCTGGCTTTCAACTACTAAACCCGCCCTTAACCTTCCGCCAAATACCACAAATTTATACTTTTTTTAAAGTTCAGACGCTGATCTATTAATCAACACCAAAATATAGCCCATCGGTTGAAAAATCAAGCCACAGCAATGCCGTGAAGGGAAAAAGTTTCCATAACCTGCCCCCAAAAATAACAGGAACCTTATAAAGATTAGTATTCTTATGAAAAGTACTACAAATTTGTATTTGCCGTAAACTACAGACTGACAGCTACAAAATGAGACCAACATTTTGATAATCGAATGGAAATTGTGGCTACAGTGAACGATGAAAGCCAGAGGTCGAACAAGGAAATTTACGTATTTTAGACAAATACATGTCTATGCCTCCTGAGCGTCAAAAAAATTAGTATTTTCATGCAAATTGCTACATATTTGCACTTGACGCAAACTAAACAAACGCAACTATAAGATAAGACCAAAATTTCAACAATCGGATTAAAATTACGGGCACAGTAAGCAATCAAAGCTGAAAATCTGCAAAAAAACTGCACGTGTTCTAGAAACAGCAATTTCTAGATATTTTGCCTAAAACATGTTCCGACCATCAAAACTCTAGTTTGGGGTAAACTTTTAAATTACAACGTAAAAACGCGAAATTCGCACGTTTAAGGGGAGAAAAAGCCATTTAAAGTTTTGGGGAGTTGACACGTGAAATGACACGTGAAAAATTGGGATTTTTCTGGCTTTCAACTACTAAACCCGCCCTTAAACTTTTGCCAAATACCACAAATTTATACTTTTTGGAAAGTTCAAACGCTGATCTATTCATTAACACCAAAATATAGCACATCGGTTGAAAAATCAAGCACAGCAATGCCATAAAGGGAAAAAGTTTCCATAACCTACCCCCAAAAATATAAGGAACCTTATAAAAATTAGTATTCTTATGAAAAGTACTACAAATTTGTATTTGACGTAAACTACAGACTGACAGCTACAAAATGAGACCACCATTTTGATAATCGAATGGAAATTGTGGCTACAGTGAACGATGAAAGCCAGAGGTCGAACAAGGAAATTTACGTATTTTAGACAAATACATGTCTATGCCTCCTAAGCGTCATACAAATTAGTATTTTCATACAAATTGCTACAAACAACAACCGCAACTATAAGATAAGACCAAAATTTCAACAATCGGATTAAAATTACGGGTACAGTAAGCAATCAAAGCTGAAAATCTGCACAAAAACTGCACGTGTTCTAGAAACAGCAATTTCTAGATATTTTGCCTAAAACATGTTCCGACCATCAAAACACTAGTTTGGGGTAAACTTTTAAATTAAAACGTAAAACGCGAAATTCGCACGTTTAAGGGGAGAAAAAGCCATTTAAAGTTTTGGGGAGTTGACACGTGAAAAATTGGGATTTTTCTGGCTTTCAACTACTAAACCCGCCCTTAAACTTTTGCCAAACACCACAAATTTATACTTTTTGGAAAGTTCAGACGCTGATCTATTCATTAACTTCAAAATATAGCGCATCGGTTGAAAAATCAAGCCACAGCAATGCCGTAAAGGGAAAAAGTTTCCATAACCTGCCCCCAAAAAATAACAGGAACCTTATAAAAATTAGTATTCTTAGGAAAAGTACTACAAATTTGTATTTGACGTAAACTACAGACTGACAGCTACAAAATGAGACCAATATTTTGATAATCGAATGGAAATTGTGGCTACAGTGAACGATGAAAGCCAGAGGTCGAACAAGGAAATTTATGTATTTTAGACAAAGACATGTCTATGCCTCCTAAGCGTCATAAAAATTAGTATTTTCGTGCAAATTGCTACATATTTGCATTTGACGCAAACTAAACAAACGCAACTATAAGATAAGACCAAAATTCCAACAGTCGGATTAAAATGACGGGCACAGTAAGCAATCAAAGCTGAAAATCAGCACAAAAACTACACGTGTTCTAGAAACAGCAATTTCTAGATATTTTGCCTAAAACATGTTCCGACCATCAAAACTCTAGTTTGGGGTAAAGTTTTAAATCAAAACGTAAAAACGCGAAATTCGCACGTTTAAGGGGAGAAAAAGCCATTTAAAGTTTTGGGGAGTTGACACGTGAACACGTGAACAATTGGGATTATTCTGGCTATCAACTACTAAACCCGCCCTTAAACTTTTGCCAAATACCACAAATTTATACTTTTTGGAAAGTTCAGACGCTGATCTATTCATTAACACCAAAATATAGCACATCGGTTGAAAAATCAAGCCACAGCAATGCCGTAAAGGGAAAAAGTTTCCATAACCTGCCCCCAAAAATATAAGAAACCTTATAAAGATTAGTATTCTTATGAAAAGTACTACAAATTTGTATTTGACGTAAACTACAGACTGAGAGCTACAAAATGAGATCACCATTTTGATAATCGAATGGTAATTGTGGCTACAGTGAACGATGAAAGCCAGAGGTCGAACAAGGAAATTTACGTATTTTAGACAAATACATGTCTATGTCTCCTAAGCGTCATAAAAATTAGTATTTTCAAGCAAATTGCTACATATTTGCACTTGACGCAAACTAAACAAACGCAACTATAAGACAAGACCAAAATTTCAACAGTCGGATTAAAATTACGGGCACAGTAAGCAATCAAAGCTGAAAATCTGCACAAAAACTGCACGTGTTCTAGAAACAGCAATTTCTAGATATTTTGCCTAAAACATGTTCCGACCATCAAAACTCTAGTTTGGGGTAAACTTTTAAATTAGAACGTAAAAACGCAAAATTCGCACGTTTAAGGGGAGAAAAAGCCATTTAAAGTTTTGGGGAGTTGACACGTGAACACGTGAAAAATTGGGATTATTCTGGTTATCAACTACTAAACCCGCCCTTAAACTTTTGCCAAATATCACAAATTTATACTTTTTGGAAAGTTCAGACGCTGATCTATTCATTAACACCAAAATATAGCACATCGGTTGAAAAATCAAGCCACAGCAATGCCGTAAAGGGAAAAAGTTACCATAACCTGCCCCCAAAAATAACAGGAACCTTATAAAGATTAGTATTCTTATGAAAAGTACTACAAATTTGTAGTTGACGTAAACTACAGACTGACAGCTACAAAATGAGACCAACATTTTGATAATCGAATGGAAATTGTGGCTACAGTGAACGATGAAAGCCAGAGGTCGAACAAGGAAATTTACGTATTTTAGACAAATACATGTCTATGCCTCCTAAGCGTCATAAAAACTAGTATTTTCATACAAATTGCTACAAACAACAAACGCAACTATAAGATAAGACCAAAATTTCAACAATCGGATTAAAATTACGGGTACAGTAAGCAATCAAAGCTGAAAATCTGCACAAAAACTGCACGTGTTCTAGAAACAGCAATTTCTAGATATTTTGCCTAAAACATGTTCCGACCATCAAAACACTAGTTTGGGGTAAACTTTTAAATTAAAACGTAAAACGCGAAATTCGCACGTTTAAGGGGAGAAAAAGCCATTTAAAGTTTTGGGGAGTTGACACGTGAAAAATTGGGATTTTTCTGGCTTTCAACTACTAAACCCGCCCTTAAACTTTTGCCAAACACCACAAATTTATACTTTTTGGAAAGTTCAGACGCTGATCTATTCATTAACTTCAAAATATAGCGCATCGGTTGAAAAATCAAGCCTCAGCAATGCCGTAAAGGGAAAAAGTTTCCATAACCTGCCCCCAAAACATAACAGGAACCTTATAAAAATTAGTATTCTTTGGAAAAGTACTACAAATTTGTATTTGACGTAAACTACAGACTGACAGCTACAAAATGAGACCAACATTTTGATAATCGAATGGAAATTGTGGCTACAGTGAACGATGAAAGCCAGAGGTCGAACAAGGAAATTTATGTATTTTAGACAAAGACATGTCTATGCCTCCTAAGCGTCATAAAAATTAGTATTTTCATGCAAATTGCTACATATTTGCATTTGACGCAAACTAAACAAACGCAACTATAAGATAAGACCAAAATTCCAACAGTCGGATTAAAATGACGGGCACAGTAAGCAATCAAAGCTGAAAATCAGCACAAAAACTACACGTGTTCTAGAAACAGCAATTTCTAGATATTTTGCCTAAAACATGTTCCGACCATCAAAACTCTAGTTTGGGGTAAAGTTTTACATCAAAACGTAAAAACGCGAAATTCGCACGTTTAAGGGGAGAAAAAGCCATTTAAAGTTTTGGGGAGTTGACACGTGAACACGTGAACAATTGGGATTATTCTGGCTATCAACTACTAAACCCGCCCTTAAACTTTTGCCAAATACCACAAATTTATACTTTTTGGAAAGTTCAGACGCTGATCTATTCATTAACACCAAAATATAGCACATCGGTTGAAAAATCAAGCCACAGCAATGCCGTAAAGGGAAAAAGTTTCCATAACCTGCCCCCAAAAATATAAGAAACCTTATAAAGATTAGTATTCTTATGAAAAGTACTACAAATTTGTATTTGACGTAAACTACAGACTGAGAGCTACAAAATGAGATCACCATTTTGATAATCGAATGGTAATTGTGGCTACAGTGAACGATGAAAGCCAGAGGTCGAACAAGGAAATTTACGTATTTTAGACAAATACATGTCTATGTCTCCTAAGCGTCATAAAAATTAGTATTTTCAAGCCAATTGCTACATATTTGCACTTGACGCAAACTAAACAAACGCAACTATAAGATCAGACCAAAATTTCAACAGTCGGATTAAAATTACGGGCACAGTAAGCAATCAAAGCTGAAAATCTGCACAAAAACTGCACGTGTTCTAGAAACAGCAATTTCTAGATATTTTGCCTAAAACATGTTCCGACCATCAAAACTCTAGTTTGGGGTAAACTTTTAAATTAGAACGTAAAAACGCGAAATTCGCACGTTTAAGGGGAGAAAAAGCCATTTAAAGTTTTGGGGAGTTGACACGTGAACACGTGAAAAATTGGGATTATTCTGGTTATCAACTACTAAACCCGCCCTTAAACTTTTGCCAAATACCACAAATTTATACTTTTTGGAAAGTTCAGACGCTGATCTATTCACTAACACCAAAATATAGCACATCGGTTGAAAAATCAAGCCACAGCAATGCCGTAAAGGGAAAAAGTTACCATAACCCTCCCCCAAAAATAACAGGAACCTTATAAAAATTAGTATTCTTATGGAAAGTACTACAAATTTGTATTTGACGTAAACTGCAGACTGACAGCCACAAAATGAGACCACCATTTTGATAATCGAATGGAAATTGTGGCTACAGTGAACGATGAAAGCCAGAGGTCGAACAAGGAAATTTACGTATTTTAGACAAATGCATGTCTATGCCTCCTAAGCGTCATAAAAATTAGTATTTTCATGCAAATTGCTACATATTTGCACTTGACGCAAACTAAACAAACGCAACTATAAGACAAGACCAAAATTTCAACAGTCGGATTAAAATTACGGGCACAGTAAGCAATCAAAGCTGAAAATCTGCACAAAAACTGCACGTGTTCTAGAAACAGCAATTTCTAGATATTTTGCCTAAAACATATTCCGACCATCAAAACTCTAGTTTGGGGTAAACTTTTAAATTAGAACGTAAAAACGCAAAATTCGCACGTTTAAGGGGAGAAAAAGCCATTTAAAGTTTTGGGGAGTTGACACGTGAACACGTGAAAAATTGGGATTATTCTGGTTATCAAGTACTAAACCCGCCCTTAAACTTTTGCCAAATATCACAAATTTATACTTTTTGGAAAGTTCAGACGCTGATCTATTCATTAACACCAAAATATAGCACATCGGTTGAAAAATCAAGCCACAGCAATGCCGTAAAGGGAAAAAGTTACCATAACCTGCCCCCAAAAATAACAGGAACCTTATAAAGATTAGTATTCTTATGAAAAGTACTACAAATTTGTAGTTGACGTAAACTACAGACTGACAGCTACAAAATGAGACCAACATTTTGATAATCGAATGGAAATTGTGGCTACAGTGAACGATGAAAGCCAGAGGTCGAACAAGGAAATTTACGTATTTTAGACAAATACATGTCTATGCCTCCTAAGCGTCATAAAAACTAGTATTTTCATACAAATTGCTACAAACAACAACCGCAACTATAAGATAAGACCAACATTTCAACAATCGGATTAAAATTACGGGTACAGTAAGCAATCAAAGCTGAAAATCTGCACAAAAACTGCACGTGTTCTAGAAACAGCAATTTCTAGATATTTTGCCTAAAACATGTTCCGACCATCAAAACACTAGTTTGGGGTAAACTTTTAAATTAAAACGTAAAACGCGAAATTCGCACGTTTAAGGGGAGAAAAAGCCATTTAAAGTTTTGGGGAGTTGACACGTGAAAAATTGGGATTTTTCTGGCTTTCAACTACTAAACCCGCCCTTAAACTTTTGCCAAACACCACAAATTTATACTTTTTGGAAAGTTCAGACGCTGATCTATTCATTAACTTCAAAATATAGCGCATCGGTTGAAAAATCAAGCCTCAGCAATGCCGTAAAGGGAAAAAGTTTCCATAACCTGCCCCCAAAACATAACAGGAACCTTATAAAAATTAGTATTCTTTGGAAAAGTACTACAAATTTGTATTTGACGTAAACTACAGACTGACAGCTACAAAATGAGACCAACATTTTGATAATCGAATGGAAATTGTGGCTACAGTGAACGATGAAAGCCAGAGGTCGAACAAGGAAATTTATGTATTTTAGACAAAGACATGTCTATGCCTCCTAAGCGTCATAAAAATTAGTATTTTCATGCAAATTGCTACATATTTGCATTTGACGCAAACTAAACAAACGCAACTATAAGATAAGACCAAAATTCCAACAGTCGGATTAAAATGACGGGCACAGTAAGCAATCAAAGCTGAAAATCTGCACAAAAACTACACGTGTTCTAGAAACAGCAATTTCTAGATATTTTGCCTAAAACATGTTCCGACCATCAAAACTCTAGTTTGGGGTAAAGTTTTAAATCAAAACGTAAAAACACGAAATTCGCACGTTTAAGGGGAGAAAAAGCCATTTAAAGTTTTGGGGAGTTGACACGTGAACACGTGAACAATTGGGATTATTCTGGCTATCAACTACTAAACCCGCCCTTAAACTTTTGCCAAATACCACAAATTTATACTTTTTGGAAAGTTCAGACGCTGATCTATTCATTAACACCAAAATATAGCACATCGGTTGAAAAATCAAGCCACAGCAATGCCGTAAAGGGAAAAAGTTTCCATAACCTGCCCCCAAAAATATAAGAAACCTTATAAAGATTAGTATTCTTATGAAAAGTACTACAAATTTGTATTTGACGTAAACTACAGACTGAGAGCTACAAAATGAGATCACCATTTTGATAATCGAATGGTAATTGTGGCTACAGTGAACGATGAAAGCCAGAGGTCGAACAAGGAAATTTACGTATTTTAGACAAATACATGTCTATGTCTCCTAAGCGTCATAAAAATTAGTATTTTCAAGCCAATTGCTACATATTTGCACTTGACGCAAACTAAACAAACGCAACTATAAGATCAGACCAAAATTTCAACAGTCGGATTAAAATTACGGGCACAGTAAGCAATCAAAGCTGAAAATCTGCACAAAAACTGCACGTGTTCTAGAAACAGCAATTTCTAGATATTTTGCCTAAAACATGTTCCGACCATCAAAACTCTAGTTTGGGGTAAACTTTTAAATTAGAACGTAAAAACGCGAAATTCGCACGTTTAAGGGGAGAAAAAGCCATTTAAAGTTTTGGGGAGTTGACACGTGAACACGTGAAAAATTGGGATTATTCTGGTTATCAACTACTAAACCCGCCCTTAAACTTTTGCCAAATACCACAAATTTATACTTTTTGGAAAGTTCAGACGCTGATCTATTCACTAACACCAAAATATAGCACATCGGTTGAAAAATCAAGCCACAGCAATGCCGTAAAGGGAAAAAGTTACCATAACCCTCCCCCAAAAATAACAGGAACCTTATAAAAATTAGTATTCTTATGGAAAGTACTACAAATTTGTATTTGACGTAAACTGCAGACTGACAGCTACAAAATGAGACCACCATTTTGATAATCGAATGGAAATTGTGGCTACAGTGAACGATGAAAGCCAGAGGTCGAACAAGGAAATTTACGTATTTTAGACAAATAAATGTCTATGCCTCCTAAGCGTCATAAAAATTAGTATTTTCATGCAAATTGCTACATATTTGCACTTGACGCAAACTGAACAAACGCAACTATAAGATAAGACCAAAATTTCAACAGTCGGATTAAAATTACGGGCACAGTAAGCAATCAAAGCTGAAAATCTGCACAAAAACTGCACGTGTTCTAGAAACAGCAATTTCTAGATATTTTGCCTAAAACATGTTCCGACCATCAAAACTCTAGTTTCGGGTAAGCTTTTAAATCAAAACGTAAAAACGCGAAATTCGCACGTTTAAGGGGAGAAAAAGCCATTTAAAGTTTTGGAGAGTTGACACGTGAAAAATTGGGATTTTTCTGGCTTTCAACCACTAAACCCGCCCTTAAACTTTTGCCAAATACCACAAATTTATCTTTTTTGGAAAGTTCAGACGCTGATCTATTCATTAACACCAAAATATAGCACATCGGTTGAAAAATCAAGCCACAGCAATGCCGTACAGGGAAAAAGTTACCATAACCTGCCCCCAAAAATAACAGGAACCTTATAAAAATTAGTATTCTGATGAAAAGTACTACAAATTTGTATTTGACGTAAACTACAGACTGACAGCTACAAAATGAGACCAACATTTTGATAATCGAATGGAAATTGTGGCTACAGTGAACGATGAAAGCCAGAGGTCGAACAAGGAAATTTACGTATTTTAGACAAATACATGTCTATGCCTCCTAAGCGTCATAAAAATTAGTATTTTCATGCAAATTGCTATATAAATATAGCACATCGGTTGAAAAATCAAGCAACAGCAATGCCGTAAAGGGAAAAAGGTTCCATAACCTGCCCCCAAAAATAACAGGAACCTTATAAAGATTAGTATTCTTATGGAAAGTACTACAAAATTGTATTTGACGTAAACTACAGACTGACAGTACAAAATGAGACCAACATTTTGATAATCGAATGGAAATTGTGGCTACAGTGAACGATGAAAGCCAGAGGTCGAACAAGGAAATTTACGTATTTTAGACAAATACATGTCTATGCCTGCTAAGCGTCATAAAAATAAGTATTTTCATGCGAATTGCTACATATTTGCACTTGACGCAAACTCAACAAACACAACTATAAGATAAGACCAAAATTTCAACAGTCGGATTAAAATTACGGGCACAGTAAGCAATCAAAGCTGAAAATCTGCACAAAAACTGCCCGTGTTCTAGAAACAGCAATTTCTAGATATTTTGCCTAAAACATGTTCCGACCACCAAACTCTAGTTTGGGGTAAACTTTTAAATTAAAACGTAAAAACGCGAAATTCGCACGTTTAAGGGGAGAAAAAGCCATTTAAAGTTTTGGGGAGTTGACACGTGAAAAATTGGGATTTTTCTGGCCTTCAACTACTAAACCTGCCCTTAAACTTTTGCCAAATACCACAAATTTATACTCTTTGGATAGTTCAGACGCTGATCTATTTATTAACACCAAAATATAGCATATCGTATGAAAAGTCAAGCAACAGCAATGCCGTAAAGGGAAAAAGTTTCCATAACCTGCCCCCAAAAATAACAGGAACCTTATAAAGATTAGTATTCTTATGAAAAGTACTACAAATTTGTATTTGACGTAAACTACAGACTGACAGCTACAAAATGAGACCAACATTTTGATAATCGAATGGAAATTGTGGCTACAGTGAACGATGAAAGCCAGAGGTCGAACAAGGAAATTTACGTATTTTAGACAAATACATGTCTATGCCTCCTAAGCGTCATAAAAATTAGTATTTTCATGCAAATTGCTACATATTTGCACTTGACGCAAATTAAACAAACGCAACTATAAGATAAGACCAAAATTTCAACAATCGGATTAAAATTACGGGCACAGTAAGCAGTTGCACATCCAAGGGGGGGGGCCATGGCCCCTCCAGACGGGCCTATGTAAGGAGCAAAAAGGTGGAAGTTACCAGCAAAATGTTTTTAAACAAAACCCATGTGAAGAAGGGCCATTCTAGAAATTAAAAAGCAAAAAAAAAGGTCTATGATGCAGTATGTTGAGGTGCACACGTGGAGGGGCCTACCATATATAGTACTCTGAGGGCAACATTATGAAGGCGTAATAAATATTCGAAATTTTAAGATGAGCTTATGACTCTTGAACACTGGCGATGAGAGCTTGCTGCCTATGCCAATTCAAATTATTTTCCGCTTGGAAAATGTTATTTTTAGCGAAATAATATTCTCGTTCATATTTAATAGAAATGTTTGTGACATGTAGACGTACAATGCTGTGTGCACTAGTCAGAAACCATAAGTTGTACGTTTTATGTTTGTGAATTATCGTTTAAACAATTTTTCCTATTTATGATATGCAAGACTAGAAATGCTGCGTACACGCTTCAGGCAGCGGTACCGGAAGCGGGGGGGGGGGGCGAAAGGTGGCAATTGCACCCCCTCAATCCCACTTGGGCACTTTTTGGAAGTATTAGGGAGGCCTTTTTGAGAAGCATAGCGCTGATGAAAATCATTCCCCGAGCAAAAAAAATAACTTCTTCAGGGTGCAAAATATTATTAGAGCTATATATTCCTCACCTAAGGGGTACGAAAAATTCAGTGGCACGGGCTATTAGCAGGATGTTTGGATAACTAATCAATGTATAGACACAATACACAGTGGAATTGGCAATAAATCAGGCCAAAACTTAGCCTAAAAGAAGCCCAAACTTGGCTTTAAAGCAGACGAAATAAGGCCTCAACAGGGAGCAATAGTTTCCCAAACTTGGTCTTAGCCAGGCCCAATCTTGACTAAAATAATATTTGATTGATACAAAAATACCTTATTTTATGCTAATGCGCAAAATAAGCGATATTTTAAATATTAAACGAACGCTCTTTAAGGTTGATCGAGAATCAATTATTTTGTTCAGCAATGGTTGAAAAGAAAAAATCGACATTATTCTTTTACCAAACAACACCAAATAACCTCACCAAAAAACTTTAGTAAGACTTATACACTAAGTCACAAATGTTTTGAATATATCAAACTTTATAACATACCAGTTTCTGTGTTTGTTAATGAAATTTCCGGCCATGAATGGTAAAAAAATGGGAATCAAGCTTTATTTGGTCCCTAAATATTTATACTTCGTTAGTGGCTAATCAGGAATGGCTCCATTTCTCTTGAATCATCTAAAATATTTTCCATTTTTTCCATTCTCTTTCGATTCACAAAACCCAACTTCAGCACATCTATGCCATGATACAAACCTACTGATTTCGTTGAAGAAAGTACGGTATGCAACGAAGGAGGCTTTCATATTGAAAAGCATAATAGATAAACTAGAAAAAAACTCTGCCACACCTACGGGCTAGCAGTGATATACGCGCCATCTATCCTTAAAGTCTTGATTCGTAAGCACTATTATGCTACGCCCTATAACTTTTCATTCAGTGAAATACAGGTTGGTTTCTTATTTACCACCCATTACCCTATAACGCCAACCAGTAGTCTTATGTGTTACTACGGTTTGCGAATGACCTAGAAGGAAGGTGACTTAGAGAGAACGCGAAATGGAATAAAGAGTCTTATACATGTCAACACGACCTAGCAGCACGATCTACAGCAAATGCATGCCCTCCAGCTTTTAGAATTCTCAAGGCAATCATTCGTCCATCC
Source organism: Odontomyia ornata (assembly GCA_963969285.1). Classification (NCBI taxonomy): domain Eukaryota; kingdom Metazoa; phylum Arthropoda; class Insecta; order Diptera; family Stratiomyidae; genus Odontomyia; species Odontomyia ornata. Next base: position 97,072,307 of record OZ017738.1, read on the forward strand.
ATAGTTCAATGGGAAATATTATGAGCCGTGTAGACCTGGGACAGTGTCCAGCTAACCGTTTAGTTGAATGTGGTCGCAAACTTGTTTGCGGCCTCGTGTGAACTCGCCCAGAACTTTCGAGCATGCATATTGACGAACAACGGCCGTGTTCAGATGAGGAGTGAGAAGTAGAGGCGTTAAACAAGTTTACGCCAACGCTTTTACTTGTACACGTCGTCATAGTCACGCTGGCTACTTTTGTGTACGATACACATGTTTTGATTGTATGTGTCAAAAGGCTCATTCAATCGTTCAATTTCCCTACCAGAAGATACGCAACATACGCATGTGTATGTGCATAACGCTGCTTCACGCAAAAACATTTTGGAGTGTTTTCAACTCCGAGTCATTTCAAAACCTCCTTCTTCTTCTTCTTCTTCTTTCCTACATAACCTGTTTGTCGCTGGTATTTCACTCCACGTCTGAACACGGCCAGTCCTTTGCCTCGTGCCAAAAAAACCGCCACCGAATGGAGAATGGAAGAAAATTTGCGGCCAGTACCGAATACCGAGAAAGTCTTTTACATATTCGTATTGGTGCCTATTCATCTGTTCCCGACCAGCATCTAAACGGGCATTAGATTTTAAAGTGAATAAACCTAAGAAACACCTGATCATTTCTATCATATATGCTGCATGTTTTACGTGTTTAAATAATATTGGTGATCTATATATTTTTTTTTGCCAAAGAAGAGGTAAAGTTTTAACAACATGGTAAGTATGAAAGGCTTTTAACATTTCATAAATGAAGTACGCATAACTAACAGAATATATTTATGATGTTATGCGATTGTGCAGTTTTCGTTTTGTTTTACAATGAGTGATATAATATTGACGAAAAGAAGTTTTAGCACACAATACTATATCATGCTAAACTTATTAGAAATTTCGTGTATTCATTACTAGTTGGACTTAAAATCATTTGTAACGCTTTATATCATTTAATTTCTCAGTGGATTACACATCGGGCATCTGAGGTGTAGCCCAGAGCATATGTACTACTAGTAGCAGCTATAGTTCGAACAAATTTTAATTCTAGCGGTACTTATGGAGTAGGGAAAAATGGATTAAAATTGTATACATATGTATGTATTATATACATACATACTGCAACAATAAGTTGAACTTGCAAAGCAATCGAACTAACATATCGTAAAATTTAATCCATTTCTTCTCTCTCTTTCTTTTCATTCGAATAGCTGATCGATTGCAATTTAGTGTACATATATGGCCTGATATAGCCCATGTTACCTTACGTGCTAATTTTCGCATGGTGTGATGTCACAGCATAAATTTTTTTCGCTTTGCCTGACTTGCTCTTATTTGAGGTTTGGTCAAGGCATATCTACTAAGTACCAGCTGCAGGTCGAACAAATTTTATTTCTAACGGTATTTATAGAGTAGAGAGAAATTGATTTAAATTATATATTTGTAAGCCGTTGCACTAACACATGGTTTTACACACTTACTTGCGTCTTATTTGCCTCTTTTGATTTTGAAAATTTCTCGATTACAAGAACAAGTGATATTTAGTCTATATACTCTGATTTCGCTTGAGAAGTGAAATGTATAAATTCTCTATGCTTTACTATAATATCAATTTTCTCTGGAGGTAGATACCAGAATCATTCCTTTCCCACAATATTTAAATAAATTTATAAATTATGTTAAAACAACTTATCTATTAATAGTGTAGTATACTAAACTTTACAAAATTTAGAATCTCATTAGCAATCTTTTACATTTTTCAATGATAGGCTATGAATCAATATTTTGAAAAATATAATTAGTTTTTACGAGACAAAAATTGTCAATTTGCTTAATGGTAAAGATATTTGAATTCACAAATCCATTTGCAGAATCATTAATTGATGAAACCTTATTAAATCTACCTGTTAAAGGTTCTAGTGAAGAAAGCAACTATTATCTCACTATTTTATAAATAATTCCAATCCAATTCATAGCTAGATGGGCACTCTCTTACCTTCGGAACTAAATCCCTTATTTCTAAGATTTTCAAAATAATAAAAATAATCAAAACCTAAGAATGTTATGATTTTGAAAACTACAAAATGGTCATTTTCTTCATTTTCAAATCAATAAAAATGCCGGTTTTTATAGTAAACTGCTCAAACTTTTATCAATTAAAGTTTAGAGTGCATTTAGATTTCTTGAATATGAATATTATTTTACTTTCAGGATGGTAAATCAAACAAAACTTTCAAGAGGAAAGGGGAAACTAAAATCAGCTCATATTTTAAAGCTATCGCACCAAAAAATATATGCCTCACAGCAACAGACTCACGACCTTCTGAGGGCACTACCTCTCAATTGAATGATGCTGTTAACAATGATGTTTCCCATCGCAATTTCGAAACAGATTTTGAAAATTTGATAGAAAAACCACATTTTAATTTACAACAAAATGAAAGTTCTTCCACTCTGTCGGCTGTTGCTTATGAGATTGGCAACTATATCGGTAAAAAAATTGACAATGCTACAAAAAAAAATTTAATTTTAAACCCATGGATTCCTCCAGTAAACTATGTTTTTCCATATTCTCTTCATGTGAAAGATGGAGTAGAGAGGAAACGTTTCGCAAGCCATAAACATCTACAGTCATTTGAATGGCTTGTATATTCCGACAAAGAAAAGGGTTATTTTTGTAAATATTGCCCTTTTTTCGTGAACTGCGGACTTGGAGGAAATCAAAAAAATGTTCCTTTAAAATCATTGGTAACGCAGCCATTAAAAAATTTGCAAAACTTTTTGGTACTAAGGATGGAGCTTTGACAGTGCATAGTAGTAATAGGTATCACTTGGAGGCTTTTGAAGCTTGGAAGGATTTCTTAGAAAGATATGATAGGCCTGAACTTAATATTGAAAATCAAATGGTTAATGCGCGAGTAGAAAAAATAAAAGAAAATAGGGAACGACTCAAACCCATTGTAGAAACGATAGTACTTCTCGGTCGATTGAACATTCCATTGAGAGGACATCGTGACGATGGAAGCATTACTGACGATTATAGCGTATTAAAAGAAGGGAACTGCAGGGCTATTTTAAATTATCGTGCAAAAAATGATGCAGTTTTAAGCGATCAACTAGCATCTTCGTCAAGTCGAGCAACATATATAAGCAAAACAACACAAAATGAACTGATAGAGTGCTGTAAAGCTGTTATATTGAATAAAATAATTTCAAGAATACAGGCTTCATGTTTCTACAGTGCCATGTTCGACGAGACTACTGATTTGGCAAACAAAGCTCAATTAACTTTAGTTTTAAGATATGTGTTCGATAGCAATGTCTATGAAGATTTTATTGAGTTTATTGATGTGAGAAAGGAAATGAATTTTAAGGAAATGAAATAGAAGATGACCCAGAGAAATTAATTGATAATGAGAATGATATAATAATAGACGAAGAAAAAGTAAAACTTACAGGGGAAAAAATTGGAAAAGTTATTATACAAAAAATTCAGAATTTAAATTCAGACATGAAGAACTGCGTTGGAATTTCGACTGATGGATGTTCCACAATGGTGTCAGAAGCATGTGGGGCAGTAAAAACTTTGAAAACAATTGCCGTAAATGCGGTACACTGTCCTTGCCAAAATCATCCTTTGAATTTGTCAATTTCACATTCTTCAAAGGTTCTAATGATTAGAAATACAGTTGATACATTGACAGAGACTACATTTTTCTTAACAGCTTCTTCCAAAAGGTCCGAAATACTAAGGATGAAAACGGATAAGAAACTTATTAAACTATGTGAAACTAGGTGGGTGGAAAGGCATGACGCCGTTTTGCAATTTCGATATTTATTTCCCAAAATAATAGCGGCTCTTGATTCTATTTCGAAATGGAAAGATAGAGATGCAGCAACGAAAGCTGATGGATTATGTAAAAAATTGAGGAATCCTGGAACAATAGCCGCTATTGTATGTTTGTCAGATTTATTGACTTGTACTCATGGATTAAGTACATTTCTTCAACAAAAAAATGTGGATCTAAAATCAGCAAGAAATGAGCTAAATTTATGTTTGAAACTGCTTCACCGAAGAAGAGATGAAAGTGACCAGTATTTCAAAAATATATTTAATGAAATAAGTGGGATTGCTGAAGAAAAAGGTTTAACGGAAATAACAATTCCTCGCATTACGAGTAGACAGGTTCATCGAGAAAACTATTCTACGATGGATCCAGAAACGTATTTTCGCCAATCTATCTACGTTCCGGCATTGGATAATCTGATAAATGATCTTGAATATAGATTTGCAAAGGATAATTTAGAAATATATAATTTTTCTGTATTATTTCCCGAAAACAATCGATTTAATGATATCGAAGGTGTACAGAAGTTGGTTGGTAAATATTCATACTTTCTAAGCAGTCCAAATGAACTTGTAGTAAAAGAGTTACAAACAGAACTTGAACGTTGGTGTTTAAAGTGGCAAGAAGAAATGAACTCTTCGTTATTATCATCCATTAGTGCTCATGAACTATTAAACAGGTGCGAATCTATAATATACCCACATATTCATTTCTTTCTTCGTATCTTGGTTACATTGCCTGTTAGTAATGCCTCTCCTGAAAGAACCTTTTCATCATTGAAAAGGCTTGAAACGTGGTTACGGACAACGATGACCCAAGAAAGGCTTACTGGATTAGCGTTACTTCATATTAATAAAGATATAGAAATCGATGTTAATGAAGTAATCGATCGATATGCTAAGCAAAAAAACCGGCGTTTGGATTTTTTAATTTAATTTTTTTACATGTTATAATTAAAATAAGCATTCCTTCATTTTATCGACTAATATATAAGTAAAATGTAAATAAAATTGATTACAAATTCATGCATTTTTTGTTTCAGTTTTTTATTCAATAAATTCATCTTGAATTAGCTCGTATCCAGTTTAAAAATATAAGTTTTAGAAAATTAAGTGGCGTTCCTCTAATAAGTATTCTTTTAGGTGCCTATTATTCTAAGATAAAAATTAATATCCCAAAATTTCAATGAAGTTGTCACCCTATAAACTCTGAAACTGGTCGTGGCCCCCTCTAGAACTATTCCCTGGATCCGCCCTTGCAGTAAGCAATCAAAGCTGAAAATCTGCACAAAAACTGCACGTGTTCTAGAAATAGCAATTTCTAGATATTTTGCCAAAACATGTTCCGACCATCAAAACACTAGTTTGGGGTAAACTTTTAAATTAGAACGTAAAAACGCGAAATTCGCACGTTTAAGGGGAGAAAAAGCCATTTAAAGTTTTGGGGAGTTGACACGTGAAAAATTTGGGTTTTTCTGGCTTTCAACTACTAAACCCGCCCTTAAACTTTCGCCAAATACCACAAATTTATACTTTTTGGAAAGTTCAGACGCTGATCTATTCATTAACACCAAAATATAGCACATCGGTTGACAAATCAAGCCACAGCAATGCCGTACAGGGAAAAAGGTTCCATAACCTGCCCCCAAAAATAACAGGAACCTTATAAAGATTAGTATTCTTACGAAAAGTACTACAAATTTGTATTTGACGTAAACTACAGACTGACAGCTACAAAATGAGACCAACATTTTGATAATCGAATGGAAATTGTGGCTACAGTGAACGATGAAAGCCAGAGGTCGAACAAGGAAATTTACGTATTTTAGACAAATACATGTCTATGCCTCCTAAGCGTCATAAAAATTAGTATTTTCATGCAAATTGCTACATATTTGCACTTGACGCAAACTAAACAAACGCAACTATAAGATAAGACCAAAATTTCAACAATCGGATTAAAATTACGGGCACAGTAAGCAATCAAAGCTGAAAATCTGCACAAAAACTGCACGTGTCCTAGATACAGCAATTTCTAGATATTTTGCCTAAAACATGTTCCGACCATCAAAACTCTAGTTTGGGGTAAACTTTTAAATTAAAACGTAAAAACGCGAAATTCGCACGTTTAAGGGGAGAAAAAGCCATTTAAAGTTTTGGGGAGTTGACACGTGAAAAATTGGGGTTTTTCCTGGCTTTCAACTACTAAATCCGCCCTTAAACTTTTGCCAAATACCACGAATTTATACTTTTTGGAAAGTTCAGACGCTGATCTATTCATTAACACCAAAATATAGCACATCGGTTGAAAAATCAAGCCACAGCACTGCCGTACAGGGAAAAAGTTTCCATAACCTGCCCCCAAAAATATATGGAACCTTATAAAGATTAGTATTTTTAATGTAAAGCACTACAAATATGTATTTGACGTAAACTACAGACTGACAGCTACAAAATGAGACCAAAATTTTGATAATCGAATGGAAATTGTGGCTACAGTGAACGATGAAAGCCAGAGGTCGAACAAGGAAATTTACGTATTTTAGACAAATACATGTCTACGCCTCCTAAGCGTCATAAAAATTAGTATTTTCATGCAATTCGCTACATATTTGCTCTTCGCGCTAACTGAACAAACGCAACTATAAGATCAGACCAAAATTTCAACAATCGGATCAAAATTACGGGCACAGTAAGCAATCAAAGCTGAAAATCTGCACAAAAACTGCACGTGTTCTAGAAACAGCAATTTTTAGATATTTTGCCTAAAACATGTTCCGACCATCAAAACACTAGTTCGGGTTAAGCCTTTAAATTTATACGTAAAAACGCGAAATTCGCACGTTTAAGGGGAGCAAAAGCAATTTAAAGTTTTGGGGAGTTGACGCGTGAAAAATTGTTTTTTTTTGGCTTTCAACTACTAAACCCGCCCTTAACCTTTTGCAAAATACCACAAATTTATACTTCCTGGAAAGTACAGACACTGATCTATTCATTAACACTAAAATATAGCATATCGGTTGAAAAATCAAGCCACAGCAAAGGGAAAAGTTTCCATAACCTGCCCCCAAAAATATAAGGAACCTTATAAAGATTAGTATTCTTATGAAAAGCACTACAAATTTGTACTTGACGTAAACAACAGACTGACAGCTACAAAATGAGACCAACATTTTGATAATCGAATAGACATTGTGGCTACAGTGAACGATTAAAGCCAGAGGTCGAACAAGGAAATTTACGTATTTTAAACAAATACATGTTTATGCCTCCTAAGCGTCATAAAAATTAGTATTTTCATGCAAATTGCTACATATTTGCACTTGACGCAAACAAAACACACGCAACTATAAGATAAGACCAAAATTTCAACAATCGGATTAAAATTACGGGCACAGTAAGCAATCAAAGCTGGAAATCTGCACAAAAACTGCACGTGTTCTAGAAACAGCAATTTCTAGATATTTTGCCTAAAACATGTTCCGACCATCAAACCACTAGTTCGGGTTAAACGTAAAAACGCGAAATTCGCACGCTTAAGGGGAGAAAAAGCAATTTAAAGTTTTGGGGAGTTGACGCGTGAAAAATTGGGGTTTTTTTTGGCTTTCAACTACTAAACCCGCCCTTAACCTTTTGCAAAATACCACAAATTTATACTTCCTGGAAAGTACAGACACTGATCTATTCATTAACACCAAAATATAGCATATCGATTGAAAAATCAAGCCACAGCAATGCCGTAAAGGGAAAAGTTTCCATAACCTGCCCCCAAAAATATAAGGAACCTTATAAAGATCAGTATTTTTATGAAAAGCACTACAAATTTGTACTTGACGACTGACAGCTACAAAACGAGACCAAAATTTTTATAATCGAATAGAAATTGTGGCTACAGTGAACGATTAAACCAGAGATCTGACAAGGAATTTTACGTATTCTAGACAAATGCATGTCTATGCCTCCTAAGCGTCATAAAAATTAGTATTTTCATGCAAATTGCTACATATTTGCACTTGACGCAAACAAAACAAACGCAACTATAAGATAAGACCAAAATTTCAACAATCGGATTAAAATTACGGGCACAGTAAGCAATCAAAGCTGGAAATCTGCACAAAAACTGCACGTGTTCTAGAAACAGCAATTTCTAGATATTTTGCCTAAAACATGTTCCGACCATCAAACCACTAGTTCGGGTTAAACGTAAAAACGCGAAATTCGCACGCTTAAGGGGAGAAAAAGCAATTTAAAGTTTTGGGGAGTTGCCGCGTGAAAAATTGGGATTTTTTTGGCTTTCAACCACTAAACCCGCCCGTAACCTTTTGCGAAATGCCACAAATTTATCGTTTTTGGAAAGTTCAGACGCTGATCTATTCATTAACACCAAAATATAGCACATCGGTTGAAAAATCAAGCCACAGCAATGCCGTAAAGGGAAAAGTTTCCATAACCTGCCCCCAAAAATATAAGGAACCTTATAAAGATTAGTATTTTTATGAAGAGCACTACAAATTTGTACTTGACGTAAACTATAGACTGACAGCTACAAAACGAGACCAAAATTTTGATAATCGAATAGAAACTGTGGCTACAGTGAACGATTAAATCAGAGATCTGACAAAGAAATTGACTTATTTTAGACAAATACATGTCTCTGCCTCCTAAACGTCATAAAAATAAGTATTTTCATGCAAATTACTACATATTTAGACTTGACGCAAACTAAACAAACACAACTATTAGATAAGACCAAAATTTCAATAATCAGGTTAAAATTAGCAATCAAAGCTGAAAATCTGCACAAGAGCTGCACGTGTTCTAGAACTAGCAATTTTTAGATATTTTGCCTAAAACATGTTCCGATCATCAAAACACTAGTTTGGGTTAAGCGTTAAATTAAAACGTAAAAACGCGAAATTCGCACTTTTAAGGGGAGAAAATGCAATTTAAAGTTTTGGGGAGTTGACGCGTGAAAAATTGGGTTTTTTTTTGGCTTTCAACTACTAAACCCGCCCTTAACCTTTTGCAAAATACCACAAATATATACTTCCTGGAAAGTACAGACACTGATCTATTCATTAACACCAAAATATAGCATATCGGTTGAAAAATCAAGCCACAGCAATGCCGTACAGGGAAAAGTTTCCATAACCTGCCCCCAAAAATATAAGGAACCTTATAAAGATAAGTATTTTTATGAAGAGCACTACAAATTTGTACTTGACGTAAACTACAGACTGACAGCTACAAAACGAGACCAACATTTTGATAATCGAATAGAAATTGTGGCTACAGTGAACGATTAAAGCCAGAGATCTGACAAGGAATTTTACGTATTCTAGACAAATACATGTCTATGCCTCCTAAGCGTCATAAAAATTAGTATTTTCATGCAAATTGCTACATATTTGCACTTGACGCAAACAAAACAAACGCAACTATAAGATAAGACCAAAATTTCAACAGTCGGATTAAAATTACGGGCACAGTAAGCAATCAAAGCTGAAAATCTGCACAAAAACTGCACGTGTTCTAGAAACAGCAAGTTCTAGATATTTTGCCTAAAACATGTTCCGACCATCAAACCACTAGTTCGGGTTAAACGCAAAAACGCGAAATTCGCACGTTTAAGGGGAGAAAAAGCAATTTAAAGTTTTGGGGAGTTGCCGCGTGAAAAATTGGGATTTTTTTGGCTTTCAACCACTAAACCCGCCCGTAACCTTTTGCGAAATGCCACAAATTTATCGTTTTTGGAAAGTTCAGACGCTGATCTATTCATTAACACCAAAATATAGCATATCGGTTGAAAAATCAAGCCACAGCAATGCCGTAAAGGGAAAAAGTTTCCATAACCTGCCCGCAGAAATATATGGAACCGTATAAAGTATTCTTATGAAAAGTACTACAAATTTGTATTTGACGTAAACTACAGACTGACAGCTACAAAATGAGACCAACATTTTGATAATCTAATGGAAATTGTGGCTACAGTGAACGATCAAAGCCAGAGGTCGAACAAGGAAATTTACGTATTTTAGACAAATACATGTCTATGCCTCCTAAGCGTCATAAAAATTAGTATTTTCATGCAAATTGCTACATATTTGCATTTGACGCAAACTAAACAAACGCAACTATAAGAACAATTTCAACAATCGGATTAAAATTACGGGCACAGTAAGCAATCAAAGCTGAAAATCTGCACAAAAACTGCACGTGTTCTAGAAACAGCAATTTCTAGATATTTTGCCTAAAACATGTTCCAACCATCAAAACACTAGTTCGGGTTAAACGTAAAAACGTGAAATTCGCACGTTTAAGGGGAGAAAAAGCAATTTAAAGTTTTGGGGAGTTGACACGTGAAAAATTGGGATTTTTCTGGTTTCAACTACTAAACCCGCCCTTAAACTTTTGCCAAATACCACAAATTTATACTTTTTGGAAAGTTCAGACGCTGATCTTTTCATCAACTTGAAAGTATAGCATATCGGTTGAAAAATCAAACCACAGCAATGCCGTAAAGGGAAAAAGTTTCCATAACCTGCCCCCAAAAATAACAGGAACCTTATAAAGATTAGTATTCTTATAAAAACTGCTACAACTTTGCATTTGACGTAAACAACAGACTGACAGCTACAAAATAAGACCAACATTTTGATAATCGAATGGAAATTGTGGCTACAGTGAACGATGAAAGCCAGAGGTCGAACAAGGAAATCTACGTATTTTAGACAAACACATGTCTATGCCTCCTAAGCGTCATAAAAATTAGAACTTTCATGCGAATCGCTACATATTTGCATTTGACGCAAACTAAACAAACGCAACTATAAGATAAGACCAAAATTTCAACAATCGGATTAAAATTACGGGCACAGTAAGCAATCAAAGCTGAAAATCTGCACAAAAACTGCACGTGTTCAAGAAACAGCAATTTCTAGATATTTTGCCTAAAACATGTTCCGACCATCAAACCACTAGTTCGGGTTAAGCCTTTAAATTGAAACGTGAAAACGCGAAATTCGCAGGTTTAAGGGGAGAAAAATCAATTTAAAGTTTTGGGGAGTTGACGCGTGAAAAATTGGGATTTTTTTGTCTTTCAACCATTAAAACCGCCCTTTAACTTTTGCGAAATGCCATAAATTTATACTTTTTGGAAAGTTCAGACGCTGGTCTATTCATTAACACCAAAATATAGCATTTATATATTTTAGACGAATGCATAAAAATTAGTATTTGCATGCAAATTACTACATACTTGCACATGACGGAAACTAAACAAACGCCACTGTAAGATAAGAACAAAATTACATCAATCGGATTAAAATTACGGGCACAGTAAGCAATCAAAGCTGAAAATCTGCACAAAAACTGCTCGTGGTCTAGAAACAGCCACTCCTAGACATTTTGCCTAAAACATGTTCCGACCATCAAAACACTAGTTCGGGTTAAGCCTTTAAATTTATACGTAAAAACGCGAAATTCGCACGTTTAAGGGGAGCAAAAGCAACTTAAGGTTTTGGGGAGTTGACGCGTGAAAAATTGGGATTTTTATGGTTTTCAACCACTAACCCGCCCTTAAACTTTTGCCAAATACCACAAATTTATACTTTTTGGAAAGTTCAGACGCTGATCTATTCATTAACACCAAAATATAGCACATCGGTTGAAAAATCAAGCCACAGCAATGCCGTAAAGGGAAAAAGTTTCCATAGCCTGCCCTCAAAAACATAAGGAACCCTATTAAAAACTAATATTCTTATGAAAAGTGCTGCAAATTTGTATTTGACGTAAGTTTCAGACTGACAGCTACAAAATGAGACCAACATTTTGATAATCGAATGGAAATTGTGGCTACAGTGAACGATGAAAGCCAGAGGTCGAACAAGGAAATTTACGTATTTTAGACAAATATATGTCTATGCGTCCTAAGCGTCATAAAAATTAGTATTTTCATGCCAATTGCTACATGTTTGCACTTGACGCAAACTGAACAAGCGCAACTATAAGATAAGACCAAAATTTCAACAATCGGATTAAAATTACGGGCACGGTAAGCAATCAAAGCTGAAAATCTGCACAAGAACTGCACGTGTTCTAGAACTAGCAATTTTTAGATATTTTGCCTAAAACATGTTCCGATCATCAAAACACTAGTTTGGTTAAGCATTTAAATTAAAACGTAAAAACGCGAAATTCGCACGTTTAAGGGGAGAAAAAGCCATTTAAAGTTTTGGGGAGTCGACGCGTGAAAAATTGGGTTTTTTTTTTGCTTTCAACCACTAAACCCGCCCTTAACCTTTTGCAAAATACCACAAATTTATACTTCCTGGAAAGTACAGACACTGATCTATTCATTAACACCAAAACATAGCATATCGGTTGAAAAATCAAGCCACAGCAATGCCGTAAAGGGAAAAATTTCCATAACCTGCCCCCAAAAATATAAGGAACCTTATAAAGATTAGTATTTTTATGAAGAGCACTACAAATTTGTACTTGACGTAAACTACAGACTGACAGCTACAAAACGAGACCAAAATTTTGATAATCGAATAGAAATTGTGGCTACAGTGAACGATTAAACCAGAGATCTGACAAGGAATTTTACGTATTCTAGACAAATGCATGTCTATGCCTCCTAAGCGTCATAAAAATTAGTATTTTCATGCAAATTGCTACATATTTGCACTTGACGCAAACAAAACAAACGCAACTATAAGATAAGACCAAAATTTCAACAATCGGATTAAAATTACGGGCACAGTAAGCAATCAAAGCTGGAAATCTGCACAAAAACTGCACGTGGTCTAGAAACAGCAATTTCTAGATATTTTGCCTAAAACATGTTCCGACCATCAAACCACTAGTTCGGGTTAAACGTAAAAACGCGAAATTCGCACGCTTAAGGGGAGAAAAAGCAATTTAAAGTTTTGGGGAGTTGCCGCGTGAAAAATTGGGATTTTTTTGGCTTTAAACCACTAAACCCGCCCGTAACCTTTTGCAAAATGCCACAAATTTACCGTTTTTGGAAAGTACAGACGCTGATCTATTCATTAACACCAAAATATAGCACATCGGTTGAAAAATCAAGCCACAGCAATGCCGTAAAGGGAAAAAGTTTCCATAACCTGCCCCCAAAAATATAAGGAACCTTATAAAGATTAGTAATCTTATGAAAAGTACTACAAATTTGTATTTGACGTAAACTTCAGACTGACAGCTTTAAAATGAGACCAACATTTTGATAATCGAATGGAAATTGTGGCTACAGTGAACGATGAAAGCCAGAGGTCGAACAAGGAAATTTACGTATTTTAGACAAATACATGTCTATGCCTCCTAAGCGTCATAAAAATTAGTATTTTCATGCACATTGCTACATGTTTGCACTTGACGCAAACTGAACAAACGCAACTATAAGATAAGACCAAAATTTCAACAATCGGACTAAAATTACGGGCACAGTAAGCAATCAAAGCTGAAAATCTGCACAAAAACTGCAAGGGAAGGGAAAAGTTTCCATAACCTGCCCCCAAAAAAAATAAGGAACCTTATAAAGATTAGTATTTTTATGAAAAGCACTACAAATTTGTACTTGACGTAAACTACAGACTGACAGCTACAAAATGAGACCAACATTTTGATAATCGAATGGAAATTGTGGCTACAGTGAACGATGAAAGCCAGAGGTCGAACAAGGAAATTTACGTATTTTAGACAAATACATGTCTATGCCTCCTAAGCGTCATAAAAATTAGTATTTTCATGCAAATTGCGACATATTTGCAGTTGACGCAAACTAAACAAACGCAACTATAAGATAAGACCAAAATTTCAACAATCGGATTAAAATTACGGGCACAGTAAGCAATCAAAGCTGAAAATCTGCACAAAAACTGCACGTGTTCTAGAAACAGCAATTTCTAGATATTTTGCCTAAAACATGTTCCGACCATCAAAACACTAGTTCGGGTTAAACGTAAAAACGTGAAATTCGCACGTTTAAGGGGAGAAAAAGCAATTTAAAGTTTTGGGGAGTTGACACGTGAAAAATTGGGATTTTTCTGGTTTCAACTACTAAACCCGCCCTTAAACTTTTGCCAAATACCACAAATTTATACTTTTTGGAAAATTCAGACGCTGATCTTTTCATCAACTCGAAAGTATAGCATATCGGTTGAAAAATCAAACCACAGCAATGCCGTAAAGGGAAAAAGTTTCCATAACCTGCCCCCAAAAATAACAGGAACCTTATAAAGATTAGTATTCTTATAAAAACTGCTACAACTTTGCATTTGACGTAAACAACAGACTGACAGCTACAAAATAAGACCAACATTTTGATAATCGAATGGAAATTGTGGCTACAGTGAACGATGAAAGCCAGAGGTCTGACAAGGAAATTTACGTATGTTAGACAAATACATGTCTATGCCTCCTAAGCGTCATAAAAATTAGAACTTTCATGCGAATCGCTACATATTTGCACTTGACGCAAACAAAACAAACGCAACTATAAGATAAGACCAAAATTTCAACAATCGGATTAAAATTACGGGCACAGTAAGCAATCAAAGCTGAAAATCTGCACAAAAACTGCACGTGTTCAAGAAACAGCAATTTCTAGATATTTTGCCTAAAACATGTTCCGACCATCAAAACACTAGTTCGGGTTAGGCCTTTAAATTGAAACGTGAAAACGCGAAATTCGCAGGTTTAAGGGGAGAAAAATCAATTTAAAGTTTTGGGGAGTTGACGCGTGAAAAACTGGGATTTTTTTGGCTTTCAACCATTAAACCCGCCCTTTAACTTTTGCGAAATGCCATAAATTTATACTTTTTGGAAAGTTCAGACGCTGGTCTATTCATTAACACCAAAATATAGCATTTATATATTTTAGACGAATAAATAAAAATTAGTATTTGCATGCAAATTACTACATACTTGCACATGACGGAAACTAAACAAACGCCACTGTAAGATAAGAACAAAATTACATCAATCGGATTAAAATTACGGGCACAGTAAGCAATCAAAGCTGAAAATCTGCACAAAAACTGCTCGTGGTCTAGAAACAGCCACTCCTAGACATTTTGCCTAAAACATGTTCCGACCATCAAAACACTAGTTTGGGTGAAGCCTTTCAATTAAAACGTAAAAACTTGAAATTCGCACGTTTAAGGGGAGAAAAATCAATTCAATGTTTTGGGGAGTTGACACTTGAAAAATTGGGATTTTTTGGCTTTCAACCACTAACACGCCCTCAAACTTATGCGAAATATCCCAAATTTCTTTTTTTCGGAAAATTTAGACGCTAATCTATTCATTAACACTAAAATATAGCACATCGGTTGAAAAATCAAGCCACAGCAACGCCATCAAGGGAAAAAGTTTCCATAACCTGCCCCCAAAAATATAAGGAAACTTATAAAAATTAGTATTCTTTTGAAAAGTACTACAAATTGTAATTTGAAGTAAACAACAG
Source organism: Odontomyia ornata (assembly GCA_963969285.1). Classification (NCBI taxonomy): domain Eukaryota; kingdom Metazoa; phylum Arthropoda; class Insecta; order Diptera; family Stratiomyidae; genus Odontomyia; species Odontomyia ornata. The sequence continues at coordinate 97,087,668 of OZ017738.1, forward strand.
ACTGACAGCTACAAAATGAGACCAACATTTTATTATCGAATAGAAATTGTGGCTACAGTGAACGATTAAAACCAGAGATCTGACAAAGAAATTGACTTATTTTAGACAAATACATGTCTCTGCCTCCTAAACGTCATAAAAATTGGTATTTTCATGCAAATTACTACATATTTAGACTTGACGCAAGCTAAACAAACACAACTATAAGATAAGACCAAAATTTCAATAATCAGGTTAAAATTAGCAATCAAAGCTGAAAATCTGCACAAGAACTGCACGTGTTCTAGAACTAGCAATTTTTAGATATTTTGCCTAAAACATGTTCCGATCATCAAAACACTAGTTTGGGTTAAGCATTTAAATTAAAACGTAAAAACGCGAAATTCGCACGTTTAAGGGGAGAAAAAGCCATTTAAAGTTTTGGGGAGTTGACGCGTGAAAAATTGGGTTTTTTTTTGGCTTTCAACTACTAAACCCGCCCTTAACCTTTTGCAAAATACCACAAATTTATACTTCCTGGAAAGTACAGACACTGATCTATTCATTAACACCAAAATATAGCATATCGGTTGAAAAATCAAGCCACAGCAATGCCGTAAAGGGAAAAGTTTCCATAACCTGCCCCCAAAAATATAAGGAACCTTATAAAAATTAGTATTTTTATGAAAAGCACTACAAATTTGTACTTGACGTAAACTACAGACTGACAGCTACAAAACGAGACCAAAATTTTGATAATCGAATAGAAATTGTGGCTACAGTGAACGATTAAACCAGAGATCTGACAAGGAATTTTACGTATTCTAGACAAATACATGTCTATGCCTCCTAAGCGTCATAAAAATTAGTATTTTCATGCAAATTGCTACATATTTGCACTTGACGCAAACAAAACACACGCAACTATAAGATAAGAACAAAATTTCAACAATCGGATTAAAATTACGGGCACAGTAAGCAATCAAAGCTGGAAATCTGCACAAAAACTGCACGTGTTCTAGAAACAGCAATTTCTAGATATTTTGCCTAAAACATGTTCCGACTATCAAACCACTAGTTCGGGTTAAACGTAAAAACGCGAAATTCGCACGCTTAAGGGGAGAAAAAGCAATTTAAAGGTTTGGGGAGTTGCCGCGTGAAAAATTGGGATTTTTTGGGCTTTCAACCACTAAACCCGCCCGTAACCTTTTGCGAAATGCCACAAATTTATCGTTTTTGGAAAGTACAGACGCTGATCTATTCATTAACACCAAAATATAGCACATCGGTTGAAAAATCAAGCCACAGCAATGCCGTAAAGGGAAAAAGTTTCCTTAACCTGCCCCCAGAAATATAAGGAACCTTATAAAGATTAGTATTCTTATGAAAAGTACTACAAATTTGTATTTGACGTAAACTACAGACTGACAGCTACAAAATGAGACCAACATTTTGATAATCGAATGGAAATTGTGGCTACAGTGAACGATGAAAGCCAGAGGTCGAACAAGGAAATTTACGTATTTTAGACAAATACATGTCTATGCCTCCTAAGCGTCATAAAAATTAGTATTTTCATGCAAATTGCTACATGTTTGCACTTGACGCAAACTGAACAAACGCAACTATAAGATAAGACCAAAATTTCAACAATCGGACTAAAATTACGGGCACAGTAAGCAATCAAAGCTGAAAATCTGCACAAGAACTGCACGTGTTCTAGAACTAGCAATTTCTAGATATTTTGCCTAAAACATGTTCCGATCATCAAAATACTAGGTTGGGTTAAGCGTTTAAATTAAAACGTAAAAACGCGAAATTCGCACGTTTAAGGGGAGAAAAATCAATTTAAAATTTTGGGGAGTTGACGCGTGAAAAATTGGGATTTTTTTGGCTTTCAACCATTAAACCCGCCCTTTAACTTTTGCTAAATGCCATAAATTTATACTTTTTGGAAAGTTCAGACGCTGGTCTATTCATTAACACCAAAATATAGCATTTATATATTTTAGACGAATACATAAAAATTAGTATTTGCATGCAAATTACTACATACTTGCACATGACGGAAACTAAACAAACGCCACTGTAAGATAAGAACAAAATTACATCAATCGGTTTAAAATTACGGGCACAGTAAGCAATCAAAGCTGAAAATCTGCACAAAAACTGCTCGTGGTCTAGAAACAGCCACTCCTAGACATTTTGCCTAAAACATGTTCCGACCATCAAAACACTAGTTTGGGTGAAGCCTTTCAATTAAAACGTAAAAACTTGAAATTCGCACGTTTAAGGGGAGAAAAATCAATTCAAAGTTTTGGGGAGTTGACACTTGAAAAATTGGGATTTTTTGGCTTTCAACCACTAACACGCCCTCAAACTTATGCGAAATATCCCAAATTTCTTTTTTTCGGAAAATTTAGACGCTAATCTATTCATTAACACTAAAATATAGCACATCGGTTGAAAAATCAAGCCACAGCAACGCCATCAAGGGAAAAAGTTTCCATAACCTGCCCCCAAAAATATAAGGAAACTTATAAAAATTAGTATTCTTTTGAAAAGTACTACAAATTGTAATTTGAAGTAAACAACAGACTGACAGCTACAAAATGAGACCAACATTTTATTATCGAATAGAAATTGTGGCTACAGTGAACGATTAAAACCAGAGATCTGACAAAGAAATTGACTTATTTTAGACAAAAACATGTCTCTGCCTCCTAAACGTCATAAAAATTAGTATTTTCATGCAAATTACTACATATTTAGACTTGACGCAAACTAAACAAACACAACTATTAGATAAGACCAAAATTTCAATAATCAGGTTAAAATTAGCAATCAAAGCTGAAAATCTGCACATAAACTGCTCGTGTTCTGGAAACAGCCATTTCTAGATATTTTTCCTAAAACATGTTCCGACCATCAAAACCTTAGTTTGGATGAAGTCATTCAATTAAAACGTAAAAACGCGAAATTCGCACGTTTAAGGGGAGAAAAAGCGATTTAAAGTTTTGGGGGGTTGACACGTGAAAAATTGGGATTTTTTTGGCTTTCCATCACTAAACCTGCCCTTGAACTTTTGCGAAGTACCACAAATTTATATGTTTCACAAATTTATATGTTGTGGAAAATTCAGACGCTAATCTGTTCATCGACACCAAAATATAGCACATCGGTTGAAAAAGCAAGTCACAGCAATGCCATCAAGGGAAAAAGTTTCCTTAACCTGCCCCCAAAAATATTAGGAACCTTATAAAAACTAGTATTCTTTTGAAAAGTACTACAAATTTGTATTTGACGTAAACAACAGACTGACAGCTACAAAACGAGACCAAAATTTTGATAATCGAATAGAAATTATGGACAAGTGAACGATTAAAGCCAGAGGTCTGACAAGGAAATTTACGTATGTTAGACAAATACATGTCTATGCTTCCTAAGCGCCGTAAAAATTAGTATTTTCATGCAAATTGCTACATATTGGCACTTGACGCAAATTGAACAAACGCGACTATAAGATAAGACCAAGATTTCAACTGTCGGGCTAAAATTACGGGCACAGTATGCAATCGAAGCTGAAAATCTGCACAAAAACTTCACGTGTTCTAGAAACAGCCATATCTAGATATCTTACCTAAAACATATTCTGACCACCAAAACACTAGTTCGGGTTAAGTCTTCAAAATTCACTGACAGCTATATAATGACACCAAAATTTTGACAATCGGGTAGAAATGGTGGGTAGAGTGAACAATCAAATCTAGAGATCTGCGAAGGAAATTGACGTATTTTAGGAAAATTCAAGTATATGCCTTCTAATCGTCATTAAAATTAGTATTTTCATGCAAAGTACTACATATTTACACTTGATGGAAACTACATGAAAGCAGCTACAAGATGACTTCATAGTTTTAACAATTGGATGGAAAATGCGGGCACAGTAAACGACCAAACCTGGTAATCTGCACGAAAAGCGCACGTGTTCTAGAAACAGCCATTTCTACGCCTCCTACATGCTAGATAATTTGCCTAAAATATTTTCCGACCATCAAAACACTGGTTCGGGCTAAGCCTTAAAGTTAAATCGTAAAAACCTGAAATTCAGACGTTTAAGGAGAGGAAACTCGATTTAAAGTTTTGGGGGGATGACACATGGAAAATTGAGATTTTTCGCATTTCCAGCCACTAAAACCGCCCTTAAACTTTTCCAAAGTAAGACTAAAATATTGGAAATCAGACTAAAATATTGCAAATTGGTTGGAAAATGTAGCCACAATAATGCCATAAAGGGAAAAAGTTCCCAAAACCTGAACCCCAAAATAACACTATCTTGCTTATTAGACCACTTGGAAGAATAACTTTTATTTTTAACCGACTTCCAAAAGAAAGAAGGTTATCAATTCATCGCGTATATTTTTTTTTTGTTGCTTTTTTTTTGTATGTTCACTCATAACTTTTAAACGGAGATAAATAGAAGAGTCCTGTTTTTGGCAAAAGATACGTCTTTTCTCCAGTTAGGTCCCGTTTAAAGGATAAGAAATTCAAGTAACGGTAAAGGACTTTTATCCTTAAAGCTAAAAAATTTCCGACTTTCACCCGGATTTTTCAGCATAACTGATCGACGGGTGTAAGGATTTTGATTGTAGAGGTTTCAAATGAAGGATGACATATTGATCTAAAATATATTGGAACAGAATTGTAATCCTTCCAAGGACTCTCTAGATACTAACAATTCAATATGATACATTGGTGTCGAGAAATTGAGTTTAAATAATTTTTCGCACGAAAAGTGCCAATTAGTTGGCACTATTCAAGGATTTGATGGAAATACCGAGTCCTTTGGTGGCGAATGATAAAAATTATCAGTATCCTTAATTTTCTGCATAAACGATACATTTTATACAATCATTTCTACAGGAAATAACCAATAAATTACTTCTAAATGTGGCATAAATACAATTCAACAATAGTTAGAGGGAACATTTCAGGATGCTTTTCTCTTCCGAAGTCATCCTTTGCTTACCGATGAACTTAGTAAAGGATCCTTCTTACATCCTTAGATGTAAACGTTACACATAGGATTTATAAAACTCCCCGAAGAAATAATAAGGACTGAGTGATTTCAAATCATAGAGTTGATTCGTTTCTTTCCAGTTAATATTATACATTAGAATATATGCCTAGAAATCTAATATTAGTAATTTCCATACTAAAGACCGGCGAGAATCACAACATTAAAAGAGATACTTTTCCTTCTACAACTGATCATATAAATTAGGTGCCATTGTTAACTGAAAACGAAGGCGATAGTTTTCGAATAAAAGTGAACGAGTGATACGGTGAAGAAGGATCTTTTTAAGTAAATTATATATATATATATATATATATATATATATATATATATATATATATATATATATATATATATATATATATATATATTTATATATATATATATATACATATATATATATATATATATATATATATATATATATATATATATATATATATATAAAGATGTGTCTGTGTATGTGGTTGGTCATATGTAGATAGGATATAAAAAAATGTGGGCCTGAAGGTCGATACTTTACTTCGATTTTCGCCAAATTTTCAGAAATATTTCTGTTCTGACCATAGTAAAAAAAATTAAAAAAAAGAAAACCGACTTCAAAATGCCCTAAAAAGGATGAAATAAATTTTATGGAAGCGGTGCCAAATCAATTTCCCCATTTCAAAATAAATACTTCCAACATCTGCACCATCACAAAAGAATGGGGAAAATATGATATGGCACCGCTTCCATAAAATTTATTTCATCCTTTTTAGGGCATTTTGAAGTCGGTTTTCTTTTTTTTAATTTGTTCGATTACGCTCATGTATTGATTTTAAACAGTGAAAAAGTTTTTCTATTATACACGTGGCTTTTTATGTAGACAAGTTTGTTTTTTTCGCTGTATTCCTAATTGATCCCTCATCAAAATTAGTTTATTTGTAAATAATGCTACAAATTTGTACTTGTTGTAAAGAATACACTGACAGCTACAAAATGAAACCAAAATTTTGACAATCGAGTAGAAATTGTGGGTACAGTGAACGATCAAAGCTATAGATCTGCCAAGGAAATTGACGTTTTTTAGGAAAATTCAAACCTCCAAAAATTAGTATTTTCATGCAAAGTGCTAAATATTTACATTTTATGGAGACCACTTGAAAGCAGCTACTAGTTGACACCATAATTTTAACAATTGGATGGAAATTGCGGGCACAGTAAGCGACCAAGCCTGGAAATCTGCACGAAAAGTGCACGTGTTCTAGAAACAACCATTTCTACGCCTCCTGCACGCTAGATAATTTGCCTAAAATATTTTCAGACCACCGAACCACTAGTTCGGGTTAGGCCTTTAAGTTAAATCATAAAGTTGAAAATAGTTGCTCTACTCCGGTGAATCGCATTACTTAATCTATCCCCAATAGATTATGTTCGCTTTTGGTTTTTCGCAAATTTTGTTGTTGGTGGATTCCTTTTGCATCCCCTTTGGTGCAAATCATTAGTATTTTCGCACTGTTACCGCCATTGCTGTTGTTTACTGCACTTCTTGCTGCTTGTTGTTAGCCGTTGTTCTGTTGCTGGTTTTGCGCGTAATTTACTAGCTGCTAACGAAATTCTATCGTTAAATTTCGTGTATTGACGTTACTTAGTATGTCGTTGCAAGTCAACGTTATAATTATAAATTTCTACATTTATACATTATTAAGTTAATATTTGGTTTGATTCTATACAATTATGGATTCATGATTTTGTTTGGCTCAATCGTTAATCAGTCTAATTATCCATTAATGTTTTTCGTTTGATATTATCATAATAAGTTAATGTCCGGTTTGATTCTATGCGATGCTTTGCTTGATTTAATCACAAATTAATATAACAATATTTTGCTTGGTACCATAAGTTAATGTTAATTACTATGTAATTACTACAATTAAAAATTACTAGGTTAAGATTTGATTTTACTGAATTATGTATCATATTTTAATATTTTGTTTGGTACCTTGAGTTAATGTTAATTAATATGTATTATATATCCATGTTGCTTTCATAAACTACTACAATTATAAATTAATAAGTTGAAGTTTGATTTCATACAATGTTTTGTTTGATCCAATCGTGAGTTACTGTACTGATACTTTAGTATTTCTTTGGATACAATGAGCTAAGATCTTGTTTGGTTTAATATTTTGTTTGCTTCAATCATTAATCAGTATATTTATTCACTACTATATTTGTTTGATAAAATTTTAAGTCAACAAGTTCGTGTTTGGTTTGATTCTGTATAGTAAATAATCGGTGTTTCATTTGATACAATCATAACTTAAGATGTTAATATTTCATTTGATTCTATACAATAATGGAAAAGTGTTACGTTTGGTTCTGCCGTAAACTATAGGATTATAAATTATTACATTTTATTATAATGTTGAAGAATATACTGAACATATTTTCCGGTCCTAAATCGTTTTTGGCAATTTTTATTTATTTTTTTTTTTTTTGTTGGAAGTTAACGGTTTGCTTTTATTTTTATCATTACTTATCTGAAAATTATTTTTGATATCTTATTATTGCATATTTTGTATTCCTTTTTGTATATTTTTTTTTACATACTGTAATTGTAATTATTAACTGTAATTGCAAAAGATAGAATACGACGTTTTGTTTGGTTAGTGGTTACTATTAGTGTGTTACTGTTTGATTAGTGCACGTTTCAGTAAATAATAAACAGCTAGCGTTAGTGAGGGTTTAATGTGAACGATTTTAAATAGTTTAAATGTGCAAAGAAATTTGTTTTTTTTTTATTCCATTCATGGTTTATTAATATTTTATTAAATGACTTGCGTTAATCCTATAACAAAAGCTCTTTATATAAGCTTCTGCTAGCATTTTCTTAAATTATTGTGCGAATAGGTTAGTAGGGAAGTTTCAATACTAAATATTGTTAAAGCTTTAGCGGTTACTTATTGGGAACGAGAATGTGTAAATGGGGAATGTATGTTTGAACCGATCGTTACGTTCGGGAATTGATTCGCTTCGGAAGAAGTTGTGCCGAGAGAATAGCCTTCCATTGATGTAGCTTGGGAGTCGTTGTTGTTGTATTCCCAAGACTTTAGTATAAGCTATCTTGGATTTATAGGGTGAGAGATAATGAGTGTGATAAATAAACTTTACCCTTAATATGTATGGTTAATGTTGTTAATGGGAGTGGGAGTCATGGATTGAAGGTTTATGTGATTGTTTTTGCTCACCGCTAACGATCTTTGAAGATATTGCTTCTGCAATGACGCATGAGAAAATTGAATGAAGCGATATATTGTAGCTTACACATGCGCTAATTACTAGGAGGTACGAGTATATGAACTATGTATATGATATGTATGTACTAATTCGTGGTTGGCTGGTCATTGCGTTGAAGAGCATTTGTTTCTGATTATGTCGGTTTAATGCAGTTCGTTGTGGGCAGGGCTTTTAATTCATCTATGCTGTGGGATTGTTTAAAAGGAAGAGCTTTTAAGGTATATGCATTTAATTATCGTTTAATTGGCTTAAATTGTCTATTATATACTTTTTTATCCATTTGTGGCGGTAAAAAGGGAGGGATAGTTAGAAATGTATTCAGCAGTATGTGTAAATAGCTGTAGATTGTTAATGAATCGGAATCTACTATTTATTATGAAGGTTTTTATTAAGTTTAGAAATGTTTAATAAGTTAATGTAAATTAAGTTGATCTTTTGCTGAAATTGAAATTAGAAGGAGCGTTTGTAAGCTTCAAAGTTTTGGCATATAGTTTTATTGATTTTGGTGAATTATTAAACAGAAATACTTCGGTGAAAATGTCTTGCGAGAACAATCATAAAAGATGGTCGAAACGACACTATCACTATATGATGGGCTTGGGAACATATAGTTTCGGCCTTCCTTCAAGACCCTATATGTGTTCCGTGTAATTTTTCCCTAGTGCGTGTCTGCTTAGTTTGGCATAATGCTACCCTAGACCTTGCTGGAAAACAGTACAGTGCCGTGCGAGGTCACTTCATTATCCGTTTATAAAATTGTTGATCTCGATCTTGAGCAAACGATTGTTTAAAGAATCTTAAAGTATATATTATAGCATTCTAAGACGTAATTTGATATTGTTGCCATATGTAAAGTAAAAGGGTGGGAAATGGGTGGGTTTTGCATTGTCTTGCGTTTTCTACAGGAGTTTTATTGGTGACTTTTTTTTGTAGTTAGCAGTTATAATGTATTTATTGTGCATGGAAATGTAGTGGCTTGTTTAAAGGATACTTGATTAATAGCGTATCTGCAAACCATTTTGGATCAACAGCTCAGAGGCTATGACTGGATGGTAAATTAATGTCTGCTTTGCATATGACATAATACTAAATGCAGCGTGTCTGCCAAAAATTGAAGTTGGGCAGCTCAGAGGCTATTATTTCTTTCTTTAGGGACTTATAACTTAAAAAAACGTGTCCGTCGATAGCTTATGTCAACGGCTCAGAGGCTGTTGTTAAATCTACTGGTTTTTATTCCAGTGATTGTGCAAATTAGACATAGAAAAAGCGTGTCTGCTGATAGTTTTGGTTTGGAGTTTTGCCGGGGTTTAGCGACTTAACTGCCACTTTTTCCGTTTTCTTACTGCTAACATTGTGAAATCCCACATTTAGTGCTGGATGTAAATTAGATGATTTGAGAGTGAATTATAGTGGAACTTGAAAGAGATAATTGGTTTTGGGGTTAAAATCGTTTGCATTGTTGTATTGTTCTAATAACTAAAATTCTGTTGTTTCATAGTTCATATACTTAAATGGTTTCAGTGTAACTTGAAATTAACTCAGTTTCATGTTTATTTGCGTTGTGCCGTTCTAATATAAATTATTTTATATATTTGTTTAGCGCAGTTAATTTATTTCGTTTGCTCTCCCATGTTATTGCAATTATTGCCCAGATGTCTTTCTATTTAATTTGAAGTTAAATGTTTGTAGTTGTTTGCTCTTTGAATTGCATCTCAGGCAATTTGAATGCTCATTCAATTCGAAAGATAAGACTTTTTTATTCATGTGGGTACGCGTTATTGCTATTATTATTGTTTAAGTGGTTGGAGTGATAAATGGTATCATATTTCCAAAACAATGGGTACGCGTTTGTTTGCTCGCTATTAAGTATTTGTTTTGCTTATTTGTGTTTAATATTTACTTGTAATGTTTTGTGTTTTGCATGTTAGTTGGGTTTGAATGAGTTAGGAGTTAGTTTGAATGACCTTCAGATAAGAAAGATGAGATTTAAGATATATGAATGAGGGAGTAAGTGAATGAAGAATTAAATGTTCAATATGACTATTTGATTTTGGGACTGATCTTATTTGATGGACATTATGAGTAGAAATAATACTATTTTTGAATGTTGATATTATGTTTTAGTAATTAAAATTATCAATATAAATTATATGTTTCGTTTAAAGGCTGATCTGGGTAGATGATCAATATGGGTAGCGTTTATATTATACTTAGATACTGAGATTATATTTTTGTTAATTAAACGATTAATACAACTAATTTATTTTTATTTTGTTGAGAAATTTGATCTAATTTTAGGCACAGTATTTGTAGCGTTAATATCATATTTGGATATTAATATAATTTTTTTTATTTAAATAATTAAAATTATTGTTTGATTTTTTTTAAGAGCAGAGCAGGGAAAATCGTTTTTCAGCCCATTTAAATTTGCTACACAATGCGCTATATTGTGGTCCCTGCATAGCCGATATCCTACCGGCTGCGCCAATTTTGTTACAAAGCAGTGTACCCTATGTATACCCTATGCATACCCTATGTATACTGGTATGAACTGGGAGTTCGCTCTGATGTGTATCCTATATACATCATCAAGGCTTCCGGAAGAAAACTCACTGTAACACCACTTACCTGCTGCTCTATCCATTTAAACCAGAACAACAAAGGCAAATGTTAATTTTAAGGAATGGTTTTTATTGTATTGTTCATTTTTTCGAAGCATTTATATTACAACAGAATTTATAAATTACATTTTCAGTTACTTGTTTCTTAAAAACCTCTAGCTATCAGCCAGCCTGAAGAGGAAGTCAATTGTCGTATTAATGGTTCGGGGTGGCCACACGGCGTGAAACGCCAAAAGTCTGGTTGAGGATCGTGGCGCAAGCCAACACCTCACCCCGCACCATTTTGTTGATCACCGAACAGCACTTCCGTCTGGAACTTAAACTGCAAATACTTAAACGTACGTCTAAAGACTGGGTAGCAACACGCTCCCTTACTGGACTTAAACACAGACTCGAACAAGACTGCCTGGCATGCTTTGCCTAAGAACTTTAAATACAGTTCTTCGTGAGCTTTCAACCTAAATTCTCTTTAAAGGTGCTGAGCAGCCGAACACGTGCGCTCTCGTTGCACGAAAGTATTTCCTCCCCGCTTCGTCTTGCTTGCTCGGCTGGTGAATATGCGAAACTGGGGAAACTGAGCGAAAGAGTGCTTTTCGCTTAAGCTTTTGGCTTCGAAAGAGTGCTTCTAGCTTAAGTTTTCGGCTTTCCCATGATTTGTTGAGGTGAAATAGCGAAACTGGGGACATTGAGCGAAAGAGTTTTTATCCTGGAACTTTCGGTTTTCCTTTCCGCTTACCTCTCTTCGAAGCACACCCAAAGCTTATCATTCACGATGTGAATATCATTGCGGGTTGATCTTTTTCGTTTACTTTACCACTCGCTTATTTACTTGCGTATGTGCTTCTTTGGCTAATTTTCATTGTCGAAGTGCGAGTGCATAGGTGTTGTTCGCTCGCTCGCAACTACTGCAGCTATGAAGCGGAAATATATACGAGTATGTTGTATGTGTTCGCTCACAACAGGGGTGACACATGGAAAATTGGGAGTTTTTGCACTTCCAACCACTCAAACCACCCTTAAACTTTTGCAAAGTACCACAAACTTATACATTTTGATAGCAGATCCCACAGTTTCCCTGTTGGACAGTTTTGGAGTGAGTCTACCATATTTTTGGAGTCCGCTTCGTTGAGATTGTTGGTTTAGTCGATGGTGACGTAAAGGTTTATGGATATATCTACTCCTAAATATAAGAAACTTGTTTATCTGCTTATGTAGCCGATAGTGACGAGCTAGTATTATCTATCCAAAAGAAAATTTATTTGATAAACTCTTTCCTTTCCAGCAGCGCTGCCTCCTCCATAGGGAAATGAGAGCGAATGGTAGTCTGCCGAAAAAAGGGTGCTTCTGGCCGTTTTAAAAATTATCCCCAACCCGAAATACATTACAAAAACCTTCTCTAATCTACGTTGATTGACAACAAGATGAGTGATAGCGTCACCGTAACTAGTTTTGTACGCGGTCAAAAATCCCGACGCGTGGAAGCATTCCGGGCTTCGCAACTCCAGCATACGCCACCGAAAGTCGAACCTAAACCACTCATCTATCACGCATAAAAAGATGGGTAGAATCCTTCCGCGATATAAAGGCAAGGTAACCTTCTATTTTCTTGAGAGTTGAGCCAGATAGGAGGAACCCATCTGGCTGACAGTTCCTATCAAGAATATAGAAGGTCCTTACAGGTTTTAACCTGGGACAACACATCGGAAGGATTCTGTGGCGAAAAAAAACAAAACAAAGGAAAGCGGAAGCTACAACTTATGTGAAGTGACTGCATGGGTGTATATCACAACTCCACTACTCCTGTCCGTGGGGCTCGAGTACCGAGGTACTTTACATCCTCCGTAAAGGAACAATTCGTCAGAAGACGCAAATTTTTTAATCTTTTAGGATGTTTGCGCCCCACGTTGGGCGCCATTTGTAATGATTTCCGTTTAAAATCGCTTGAATGAAATCTGAGCCGACCTCTCATCGATTCTAGATGTGGAGTCTTAGATCATGATAACGGACATCCTTAGTCTACTCCGAGGTGGCTGCTGGCTAGGTAGCTAGTTCGGAGAGGAGTTCGGTCGTGGGTCTTACAGGAGCAGACTAATTCCGAAATACAAGAATTCAGCCACCGGTTCACATGCCCAATTTACAAAAGTGTCAAAAACACAAACAAAGACATACGTACTTTATTCCGTATTTCTTACATTCTTCGAGACAACAAAAAAAATGTATCTAATTCCACGTTCCCGAATATCACCGACGCGGTACCGAAAAATCATGCTGCTCTAATTCGACTTCGAAATAACCGACTCGAAGAAAATAACCTCAAACAAACTATGGTACTGAACGCGACGCGAAACCGGCCATCCGCGAATTTTTAGAACCCTCCCCTCGTGACGGCATACTTACCGTTCGCTGCCATTTAGGCTCAGCATTTCATATTATTCTATCGAAAGTTAAATATCAAGGAACACAACGGGATAGTAGGCTTGCTTATCTCTAATATGTTCTATCGTAATTCAAGTAAATTCTTATCAAAAACTTTATCCCATTCTAATATAATTACATCATAATAAACGTAACCTTAATGTTGAAACCTGACTCCCCATTTTTTTTTCGAAAAAGTTCCCTTTTTTTATAACTTTTCAGAACCATGCTCCATCAAAGGTCACAATAATCTTCAAACAGATAAAATTTATTACTTTTTTTCTTCAGTGATGAAATCATCAATGGGAGAAACCTAAATAATACTTTATCGCTTATATTTTATTTCTTTTTGTTATTTTTAGAAAAATGTAAGAAAAGGCACTAGATTAGATTTAAAAAAATCAAACAACTTGTACAAAACTTCTCTTGAAGTGTATCGTTACATGCATAAACGATGCATTAAACAAATTCGTGTAGGACCTTCTAAAGGCATGAAACATAATTTCTGTTTCTCGTTTTGTACTTTGTGAAAGTTTCCACGAAAAAATAATAAAACAATAATTCTATGAAGTCAAAGTCAAAGTCAAAGTCAAAAGCGCTTTATTTAATACCAATCGTTATAAATTTGTAAAAGAACATAAAGCAAATTCCAAACAATAAAACTATAAAAAAAACTTAATGGCCCGAATGGCTCTCTAAATTTATACGTTATCAGTTAAACACATTTATTGAAAAAAATACACTTGCAAATTTAAATTAATTAAGATTATTAGATATTTTTTGATTCAATTGGAAAAAGGAGAAAAAACCAACCAGCATTATTAAAAAATTACTTATACTACCAACACAACAATGAACTTATATCCTAAACCTAATATGTTACACCCTAATTCTAAATAAGTTCAATCAAAAAAAAAACGTTACCTTATATTGAAATCAATACCTAGTTTATAATACAAATAAATAACAATACTAGATGTAGCAATAATGAGATGAATCTAAAAAAACTAAGTAACGAGAAAAAGCACAAAAACAGAAAATAAACACGAATAATTTAGACATTGTCATTCAGCCACCAATACCTAGATAGTTCCATCTCAGCTCGACCAGCCTCAACGAATCTAGCAAATGAGTATCTCCATTGGAATTGTTGGTCTCGTGAACTCAGATTCGGAGGATATTTTATCTTCTTATCGGTGGCCCGTCAATATATGTGATATATGATTGGGACGCCGTCAGAATCAAAAACATATCGATTCATGTCCAAATACACGAATGCTTCTGGAGGAACGAAGCCAGTAGTGAGGCAAGTCACAATATACCCGTCTGTAGGGTGGAACGGCTGTGAAATCCATGGGTTTTCATTCACAGTTACAGATCTTGCGATATGATTCCGTAGAAGTTTCAATATGAAAATATCGATTCTTGTCACTTGAGCGGTTTGATAAATTTTTCTATTCGATATATAGTGCATTCCAATCCGTCTCAGGCTTTCTGTACAAACCAGTACATGCACGAAGACATTTCCTTTCGAAAACTCTTAATCTTTCCATTGTACTAGCACTCTGGTTGTACCAGATCTGGCATCCGTATGTCAAAATTGGTCTAACCAGGGTCTTGTAACAAATAACTTTGACTTTTTGATCAATGTATCTGGAATGAAAGAGTCGCCGAAGGGCCATGACTACTTTTAGTGCTTTACTGAGCATGATTTTGACATGTTCAGTATAGTACAGATACTGATCGAGATGAACACCGAGGTATCGAACACAGGATTTATGTGGAACCCGTTCTGAACCACCCTCACCAGCCATAATGTGGAAATCCTTCCAATTACGTTTCAGGTCTTGACTGGCCCCCTGCAGCGTTGTCCGAAACAAAATTGTTTCGCACTTCTGCGCATTGATTTTCATTCGCCAATTGTCGGTGTAGAGCTGCACATCATTAAACATTTTTTGAAGATTGCTCTGAACTATTGTAGCTTTTCGGTCTGCCGTATAGATGATCAGATCATCAGCAAACGCTACCAATGATCGCGTTGGCGAGACATTAAAATCAAAGCTCTTCAATAGCTTCCGAATGAATATTGAGAAAAGCTGGGGTGCAGTAACTGTTCCCTGCTGTAGACCATTCAAGACCTTGAATTCGCGCATTGTTGTCAGATTTCCATCAGTTACAATAAATGATTTCCCGTATAACATATTACACATCATGGCGACAAGGTGTCTGGGGAACCTGTCCTGAAGAAGTTTGAAAACTAGTCCATCTAACCACACCGTATCGAAGGCTTTCTCCATATCAATGAGACATGCTCCAACACATTCTTTGTTGTTTAGTTTCCAACAGATGTCTGAGGTTACTTTCGTTATTGCATGTATGGTCGAATGCCTGGCACGAAAACCAAATTGGCAATTCGGCATCAACTCATATTTCTCAATGTGGGCGTTTAATGCTCTTTTGAGTATCACTTCAAACACCTTGCTGATGTTAGGCAGCAAGCTGATTGGGCGATAGCTTTTCGGGCATGAAGATTCTTTTCCTTTCTTCAAGATCGGAAATACTTAGCCTTTTTCCACTCATTTGGGAAATATGAATTGTTCAACATGTTGTTGAACAATATGCAATAATTCCTAATAGCAACCTCAGGCAAATGTCGGAGAACTATATTTGGAATACCGTCAGTACCACATGATTTTTTGTTGTTTATTCTGCGAAATATGAAACACAGGTCTTCATAGCTGACAAAATAATCAATAAGATTCAAGCTCGGTATGAGGTCAGATGTTAATGTTTCATCGAAATGAAGAATTGATTGGCCGTTCAGGCTTGATTTGAAGTCGGAAACTTTTGCTTCAACGACCTCTGAAAATATTTCATTCCTTCTCTCTGGGTTTGGCAGATGAACCAATTCAAAATGTGTTCCAATCAGGGCAAGATTCTGCAATCCATCATATATAATCCTGTTTCCATTTCTATCCGGAGTCGTACTATCAATTTCGATACCAGCTCTATCGAGAAGATTTATCTCATCACTAGCGACTTCAAGATTCGATACCTTCACTCGAGACTTCCTGCGGAATAAGCTATTCACTTTCGTGAAAACGCCATCTGGGTCCTGTGGGCTAATACCCCTCAGTTTTTGCGCCCATTGATTGCTGACCTCACTCCTGAAGTATGAACGGATTAAGTTCCGGATATTCTTCAGGTGTAATTTCAACAAAGCCAACGAGGGATGGTTGTAGTCCAAAAATCATCGATAAATATTGTTGACGCGGGTGAGAAGAAGGCTTTTCAATCTTTTCAACCTTGCGATGGTTGGTGTTTCATATCCTTCCATATTGTTTCGATGTTTAATCTTGGGAACAACTTTCTCAATCGTTTCCAACGTCAGCTTCTCTAACTTCTACAAATAGAGATCTTTTTCATCGTCAGTTAGATTTCTGTTATTCGGAACCATTGAGCAAGCGTTGCCATCATTAGAAGAGGGACATTGCTTCTGGTACTCCCGATTAAACTTCTTTTGAAACTTTCCCCAGTCTGTTTTTTTGAAATTCAACCGATGATTTTCATGTTGAACTGGAATGAGGAAGAAATCATCCCTGTGATGATTGATTTCCATTACGATTGCGTTATGATCGCTATCGTAAGGAAGCACCTGCAGTTTCCGTTGAGGACTATTAAAGTTGAATTCAAGTTTTGCGTCAGCAATGCAGAGGTCCAAATATGAATTTGTCCTAGGGTATATTGAGAACTCCGACCCATATAGGTTGCACCTGTATTCAATTTGGTTCTCTGTTATCCATGATTTCAGGAATACACCTCTTGGATTATTGGTGGCGTTTAGCCATGATGTATGCTTGGCATTCAGGTCACCGGCAAAAATATAATAATTATGCAGCCTGTTCAATTCGAGTATTTCAAACAAGGAATTGAGTTCCTCCTTGAACTTGAGAACATTTTGACCAGTTGCTTAGGCAGAGATAACGAAGAGGTTATCCCCACCTGGCAGTGAAATTTTGATGACGGACACTTCAAGAAATTCAAGTTTTTGAATTTGACTTTTTCAATATTTTGGAAACAATAGGGTCTTCCAACCAATATCCCGGTGCCACCTCCCCCATCACCTATTACCCTATCGTTTCTTACGAATGCAAAATCATTGAATTCCATGGAATGCCATGAATTGAGGTGGGTTTCAGTGAGAAGTATGATGTCAGGCTTTTGCTTAACAAAAATTCAAGGAGATAATCACGTCGATGTATAGCAACGATAGAGTTGACGTTGATCGATATGAGGCGAAGCCTATCCATGGGAATATGACTGGATGACAAGTTATTATTAGGCATTTGAAAGACCTAAACGATGAAAAGCAAAGTTAATTTTTGAATCTTGTTTGTCGATTCTCTCCGATAAAGAATTAAGTTGCTGGTAAATTTTGAGAAGCAGCTCATTATTGCCACTTACATTATTTACATTATTTCCAGCATTTTCTGCTGGTCCTCTAGCGGCGAGTGCAAATGATACTCCGGGCTTGACGAAGTTGGAAGGTATGATATTACGGTGTACTTGTGTTTGCTTTGGAGCAAATTTAACTTTTGCATCTTGATATCGGGAGCATCCTCGATATGATGCTGGGTGACCAAAAACACCGTAGTAGTATAATTTTTCTTTAGGCTCCGTCTGAGCCAATTTGCACTCACCGGGAGCATGAACGTCTTTGCATTTAACGCAACGATAGTGCATGGCACAATTGGCAGCCGAATGTCCAAATCTTTGACACCGGTAACACTGGTTGACTTCTCTTTTCTGGAGGCGTTCCCACCTCACCACTCTGAAATTCAAGTACCTTATTTGTTGAAGGGCACTTGGACTGCTCTTATTTGCAATTTGTACCAGGTAAAGTGGTAAATTCTTCCTTTCTATGGTCGACCTTCTTGTCGCAAAGGCTTTGACTGAAACAAAATCAATATCTGGTGCAGCCTCCTTGAGCACTTGAAGAAGATCGACCGTATCTTCTCCGCTGTCCAAAACCTTCAACAAGAAGGTCTGATTTTTTTCACTTTTTGGGGTATAGGTGAAGTGTGGAACCTCCCCAGAAATCAGCGCATCTTTGGCTGACTTGAAATCAACCAGTGATTTCGTCCTTATAGTTAATTTTTCGGCATTAACTCTTTTGATTTCGAAATTGGCCAGTTTATTTTCGGCTGCCAATAGCCGAACCATATCTTTCCCGGTTTGTCCGAACACGTTGATTGGCGGAACTTTTTCTGTCTTGTTGGAAGCTTTTTCAGAGGAACCAGCAGAATTGCGGGCTGGTTTTTTCTCCTTATTTTTGTTCTTTAAATATTGAATAAAATTAACGTCATTATCTTGATTAAAATTACCTCCGATGTTTTCTTCGATTTCCATAACTTCGGCTAATCACTCCAGCGCTGCAAAATAATTTTGGCTCTCGTTGGTGCCACCAGCACTTAGAACTTCCTCTGGATTTACTTGCTTTGTATTTTTCTTCGGCTTTGTTACCTGTTGCCATTGATTTTGTGGCTACGTCTTTTGAGGCTTCATCCCTTTGTTGAAAAGATCCTTGAGAGACTGTATCTCTTGCCTTAGTTCATCATTTTCTTTCTGCAATTTGGCCATTTGTTGATTGTCCGCTATTATTTGCAGCTTGCACCCTCCATCTACGGAGTTTTCTTCGTTATGTTTTCTTTTGGTGATTGTCGCCAGTTTCGTATTCGTCGTTTCCCCAGGTTGCCCTAACGGTGGGAAGCCGTCGGGCTCCTCCATACCAGCGGCGAAGTTTTCTTTGGTAATTTGTTTTTCGTTACCAATCGAAGTAAAAATATTCGATACAAATTTCCCGAGTCGATTACTTCGACAATATAAGATTTTTTCCGATAAAAATTAACTTCGGACTAACGTTTTTAAAAAAATAATTTTAATTTTTGAAAACTTTTGACAGGAGCGATTTAAAAGACGTCTATACGCAAAGACTACTACGATCCATTCTCTCAATTCTATGAAGTCAATTGTTGTTTTGTGGATTTTTCCTTTCTATCAGTTTTGTATTTTCATTCTAATTTTTAAGTCTGAATCTGCACATATATTTCACGGGGCTTTGTTCAACACTGACAATTTACACTACTTGAAACAAATAGAAGGACAAGGAATAGACATAATAATTACGGGCTGAGGAGTGGTTGCTTTGATAGATGTGCCTGATTTCATACTTAATACGAATCTTCAAAGATTTCCGAAGGAAAAATTTTCTGAGAGCGGATAATTTTCAAAAAATCAAATAAACTACCTTCTGAGAAGTAACGGATTTAAAGCGAAAGATTCAAGTGTCATTATGTTTTGTGTTTTTTTGTCCTGTTTTGTTTACTTTATTTCGGATTGGTTTAATTTTTTTTTTTTTTTCTTTTTGCTCTAAATTTTATGAAGAGATTTGCTTTGATAATTTCGATCTTTAGTGGGCGTAGTTAAATGGTCCAACGATGTTTGGTTTTAAGCTGTAAAATTGTTACATCTTGAAAAATTGAAGTATATACCAAGAAATTTACAGGTTTTTAGATGCAAACACATTTTCCACTTAACGTTTTTCCTTTCCCATTTTTGTTGCTCTCAATAAACTCATTATCAAATTATAATCTCATCCTCAACTACTAATTTTCGTACTTTTTCATTCATATGATTACAACATGGGTCTGATCCCTCTAATGTGATTTTGCAATTTCAAAACGTAAACCAAATCAAATATAACGTCAAATCAATTCACACAATTAATTAAAATAAGAGAGAAACATTTATCAAAAAAATTAAATTTAAAAGAAATATCTATGTTATGAATTATTAATCATTCATCATTCAAATAGCTCTCACATGCAGTAAAACATCGTTGATTTGGCTGAGAGTCAAACGCAAAATAAAACACTGCCCTTTCAAATTGAGTGTACTAAGATACTGTTAGTGTTTGAATAGTTATTTTTTTATTATTCATGAATTGTGACTACAGATTAGATATGATCTGTTAAATATATGCAAGAATATTTTTTTCTAGAAATACATATTTGACGTAGCCAAAAAAACTAATATTCAAACAAAAACAGGGGCATCTTTTCTGCTGCTTTCTAAATCTTACGTACTATAAAAGCAGACTTTTGGAGAGTTTTGGATGGCATGATATGCATTTGTCAATCCGGTTCACTTGTTACAATTTTCAACTTGAATAGTCATTCTTCTTCTGCGGTCTAAATTAGCTTTGTAATTCTATAAATCTAATTTAAAATTAAACTAATTTTAAAAATCCCCACGATAAAATTGAAATTTGATCGATATATCCGTATATGGTATTTAAATGCTAAAATGTAGATTTTATTTTTAGGTTCCATCACTATTTATTTTATCTTTAAAACTGTCATAATTTTCTCTTTTAATTGCCTCATGCCAACCATGAAAACCAATCGTTTTTATGATTTAAAATACTTTGTTCAATAATTTCTAACCTTCCTCATCTATTCCAGTCAATGAATTTTTGTAGTAAAAAAAGATCAACCATAATTTGCCAATTAATCTTATTGAACTTTTGATCAATTAATACGACATTAGTGTACTCTCTGTCACTTTTCCGTCTCAAATAATGCATTCAATTCAATAGTGAAGAAATGGATAAAAGGTACTTATCGATTTCTGGTTCCAGAGCGCTCCTACAGTGAAACTCTTGCAATGAGTCGACAATTACTAATATAAAGTTCTATAAATTTTTCCGTTAATTGTTGAACTTCATTAAGGTACATGAATATTATCCTTTTTAAAATCTCCTTTTCAGCTTTTCCAATATCCGGCTTAGGCTTTTCTGGCACAGGTTCCAGCATACGACGAATGCCACGAATTCTTTTCCGCACTAAAAATCTTGCAATTGGCACATCCATTATTCGCGCGAGAGCGCCATTTTGATGTAGTGACGTTGCGGATTCACGCCTTCGTGTCGACTGGTTTTTCTAGTTCTCCTTCACAAGTAAAATA
The DNA here is from genome assembly GCA_963969285.1 of Odontomyia ornata. Classification (NCBI taxonomy): domain Eukaryota; kingdom Metazoa; phylum Arthropoda; class Insecta; order Diptera; family Stratiomyidae; genus Odontomyia; species Odontomyia ornata. Next base: position 97,109,064 of record OZ017738.1, read on the forward strand.
AAGTCGGCCGAAGCAACGTAAGTATGACAAGCCCTCCAGACGAAATTTACATTTTTCGTAGTCAGGCTACTTGTGCAGATGCGTGTATGTCGGGCCTTGCTTTGATGTGTGACCAGATGCGTTTCGACCCGTTTCAGTCATCTGCAGTGTCAGAAAAAACCATCTAAGTCATTTTAAGTTCAATGCTCCACCAAAGAAAGGCCCGGCGGCTTTTCAAGAAAAAAATCTTTTCATTTAACTTTGAATCTCAGCAAAACATGAATGGATGTATGAACTGAACTGAGGAGCGCTTCGATGTTCCACGCGAATTGTCTGGATTTCACTGTTGAAATTCGCCACAAAATCGTACAAAACCATGATTTTCATCTACACTTTCAGATTTCTTCATACTCGGCATATTATTTGGAGAAAAGAGTCTGTTTACATGTTGTCAGCATTGGAGTTTGTTTACTTCTCATAGCTTAGCTATCAGTGGAAGGTGCAAAACATGCGCGTCATTTGCTGATCTTGAAAAGTGCAAGAGTACATTGGACAATGCAAGGTGAATTTTAAGCATGCACGGAATGCGTTTCGTACGTTTTCATTCGGAAAATAGTAAATATTACGCAATATAAGTATTTCCTCATGCCGCAGTTGGCTGACAGCTCACGGAAACTTGTCCAATAATAGGCCGACTAACCAAATGCAAATCACTACCATATGGCTTCCTATCTTACGTCAGTTTTGGGTACATGCAACGCCTTACAGTTAACAAGCCAGCCATGTACCAGAGAGTCCTACTACCATATATATAACTACATGAACGCTGACTTTGCTCACTAGTTTATATGAAGGTATATGGAGAAATGTGGAAGTCCCGACGAAAATTTGACGTTTGTATGGTTTCTAAATGGAAATTCAATTGTGAAATTCAGATGGTCCACGGAGAACATCGTAGCGCTCCTTCTGAAGTAAATTTCGTTTCAGTTCGTATATCCCTTCATGTTTTATTGATGTTCAAAGTTAAAAGAATAGGAATTTGTTTACCTCCTCTATCAGTGGAAGGAGTTGAACGTGTGTTTCATTTGTTTGTTCTAAATGGAGAAGGTGTACAATGGACAGTGCAATGTAAATTTTCAGCATACAAGGAATGTGATTTGTACCTTTTTCATGTGAAACATCGAATATATTACGCCGTACAAACATTTGCATTCTGCCGAAGTAGGCTGACAGCTCACGCCAGCTGTCCAAAATTAGGCTGACTACTCCATATGCAAATTTCTACTGGAAGGCTTGTTACACTTACGTTGGTGTTGGGTACATACAATGCTTCCTCACATAGGCCCGTAAGCAGATGAATGACGTCAAAATGCGTACCAGGATTTTACACCTACTGACCTGTTCCTACAGACCAATTGAATAGCTTTTGACAGTTCTCACAGTTACGTCATGTACGTTAATTGCTTTCCTTTCGGGCGTGAGTAAGTAGGCGTTGGTATATGGCTTGTTAAGCTGCAGTAAGGCTTTGATTGTAATATAACTGCATATGCAAACTTGAAATGAGGATCATCATATTTTAAATGCTTAACTGCCTCTTGATTACAATTGAAATTTAGCGTATATACCCTGTTCGGTTGGAGTACTCTTTAATCGAATGGTTGCCTCTGCACCGATTGCGTTCAAATTTCGAATTCCGGAGAGCACTTTTTAATTCTAAACCCGATAAGGTGAGGAAAAATCCGATTCGAAACCTTTTTCAATATAATTTTATTAACTTTAGTATCGAACTGACCGCTGAGAAGCACTACATTTATTCGTCAATTGACAACCCACACATTTATTCAGTTGTGATCAGATGTTGTCATATAACACAATTGAAGAAAATAACTGGATGGGAATTGTATTTCACAAACATTTTGGTGGAATTTAAGGCATTAAATTATAATATTTGAAATGGCAGATCCCCGATGCTGCTGTAATATATTGTGCAAGGACGGGTTCTAGAAGAGCAGCCTTCTATTCTCTAGAAGGGCACTCTTCTATTCTCTAGAGGAGCACCCTTCTATTCTTTAGGTGTGTATTCTATAGAAGGGTATCCTTCTATTCTATAGGGAAGCATTCTTGTATTCTTCCTTCTACTCTATAGAAGGCTACCCTTCTATCCTTTATGATACCCTTCTATTCATTTGAAGAGTACCCTTCTATAGAATATAAAGGTGCTCCTCTTGAGAATAGAAGGGTGCCCTTCTATTCTTTAGAAGGGTGCCCTTCTATTCTTTGGAAGGGCACTCTTCTATTCTCTGAAAGAGCACCCTTCTATTCTTGACAAGGGCACCTCTCTAGTTTTTAGAAGTTATTTTCTTCAATTGTGTTTTATGACAACATCTGATGACAATTGAATAAATGTGTAGGTTGTCAATTGACGAATAAATGTAGCGCTTCTCATCTGTCAGTTTGATACTAAAATAAATAAAATTATATTGAAAAAGGTTTTGGATCGGATTTTTCCTCACCTTATCGGTTTTAGAAATAAAAAGTGCTCCGGAATACAAAATTTGAACGCGATCGGTGAAGCGGTAACCATTCGATAAAAGAGTGCTCTAACCCCCTGTTCTACTAAAAACTATTCATTGCATTTCAATATTAGTTCAAAAATAAAAACATTTCTACTATATTGTATTTAATGGAAATAACCATGCAAAACCCGTTGAGAAACTTAACAGTTTGTGGTGCGCTGGTGATGTATTAAATAAAATCAGTCGTGCTTAGGGCAGTACTTTCGTTTCAACTGTCAATTTTGGCGCCAAAGCTAGGAAGTTGTCGATCGCACATTTGGCTTGATTTGGTTCTTCTAGCGGGGTTTAATTGTCTTATTTAATTACTTAATCTTTGTTGCTTGGCAATATATTGGAAATTGAACACGAAATGTCGGTAAGTCTTGTGTTCGTTAAAAATAAAGCTTCATATATTAGCAATTTTCCGATCATTTGAATTTTGTACAACACATAATCTTTTGCAGGACTTTCGAACATCATCGCCCCCGCGAACTCCAAGCGACGCCGAGCACCGTGATCAGCGTTCCACCATGACTTCACCGGTGGGGGAGTACGAACCTTTCGAAAATGAGGAAGAACTCTTGGGTGATACAACAGTACACGATGAGGACGAAGAAGAAGGCGAGGAGCTTTTTGGCGAGAACATGGAAAATGATTATCGACCCATGCCGGAACTCGACCAATATGACCCGAATATTTTGGATGAGGAAGAGTACAGCGATATCTCAATGGGGGATCGCGCTGCGGCCGAAGCTGAAATGCGGCGTCGCGATCGTGCAATGGGAATTCATCGCGATGACCGTGATTTGGGGTTTGACCGTAGTGATGATGAAGATGAAGTACCGCGCGCTAAACGACGGGCGGCTGAAAAGGCTGCAACTGGAGAAGTGGAAGATGCAGAGATGATAGAGTCTATCGAGAACTTGGAGGACACAAAAGGCCATTCGACAAAGGAATGGGTTTCAATGTTGGGACCGCGAACTGAGATTGCCAATCGCTTCAAAAGTTTCCTACGTACTTTTGTAGATGAAAAGGGTCACTATACGTATCGCGAAAAAATCCGCCGAATGGTTGAACAGAATAAATCATCATTTGTTGTGTCGTACACTGATTTGGCGAATAAGGAACATGTACTGGCCTACTTTCTGCCGGAGGCTCCTTTCCAGATGCTGGAGATTTTTGATAAAGTAGCAAAGGAAATGGTTTTGAGCACATTTCCTACGTATGACCGGGTTACTAGTGAGATCCACGTTCGTATATCCGAGCTTCCTTTGATTGAAGAGCTGCGCACATTCCGCAAACTACATTTGAATCAACTTGTGAGGACGTTGGGTGTCGTTACAGCTACTACTGGCGTTCTACCTCAGTTATCCGTTGTAAAATATGATTGCGTGAAATGCGGGTATGTTCTCGGACCTTTTGTACAAACTCAAAATGCAGAGGTGAAGCCAGGGTCCTGTCCGGAATGTCAAAGTGTGGGGCCTTTTAATGTAAGTATTCTCCTTAATTGGTTGGGGATAGTGGTTTAACAATTTTAAATTTCGATCAGATTAATATGGAGCAAACAGTGTACCGTAACTACCAGAAGATAACATTGCAAGAATCTCCGGGACGAATCCCAGCTGGCCGTATTCCACGCAGCAAGGATATAGTTTTACTTGCAGACTTATGTGATATGTGCAAGCCTGGCGACGAAGTTGAAGTAACGGGAATATACACCAATAATTATGACGGCTCGCTGAACACAGAACAAGGTTTCCCAGTTTTTGCTACAGTCATCATAGCAAACTATCTTGTGGTGAAAGATAGCAAAGAGGTGGTGCAATCACTGACTGATGAAGACATAACTACAATACAGAAGTTGAGTAAGGACCCCCGTATATTTGATCGAGTTGTTGCAAGTATGGCTCCGTCCATTTTCGGGCATGACTTTATTAAAAGAGCGATAGCGCTAGCTCTCTTTGGCGGAGAATCTAAAAATCCCGGGGAGAAGCATAAAGTGAGGGGTGACATAAATTTACTGATTTGTGGAGATCCTGGAACCGCAAAGTCGCAATTTCTTAAATACACTGAAAAAATTGCTCCACGTGCAGTTTTCACCACAGGACAAGGGGCCAGTGCTGTGGGTCTGACGGCCTATGTTCGAAGAAATCCACAGACACGCGAATGGACTTTAGAAGCTGGCGCGCTGGTGCTGGCTGATCAAGGAGTTTGTCTTATTGATGAATTCGATAAGGTTTGTAAAATTTTTAGTTGCTCAATGGAATCGTTCGTACATTTTGTGTATTATTTTAGATGAATGATCAAGATCGAACTTCTATTCACGAAGCACTCGAGCAGCAATCTATTTCTATCTCAAAAGCTGGTATTGTGACCTCTCTGCGTGCAAGATGTACAGTCATCGCAGCTGCTAATCCAATTGGAGGAAGATATGATCCGAGCATGACATTCTCTGAAAACGTCAATTTATCTGAACCAATTTTGTCGCGTTTTGATGTTCTCTGTGTGGTTAAAGATGAGTTTGATCCAATGCAGGATCAAAAATTGGCGGAGTTTGTTGTTGAGTCGCACATTAAACATCATCCTTCGAACGAAGAGATTGTTGAAGATTCCCAGCAACTTGGGCCTATCGAAATACCTCAGGAGCTATTGAAGAAATACATTGTATACGCAAAAGAAAATATTAGGCCGAAACTAACGGTAAGTGTTGAAAAGTTTGAACTGGATAGGAAATACTTAATTTACTACAACTCCATTTCAGAATGTCGATGAGGATAAAATAGCTAAGATGTATGCTCAACTCCGCCAGGAGTCCTACGCGACGGGATCATTACCGATCACGGTCCGTCACATCGAAAGTGTGATTCGAATGGCCGAAGCGCATGCGAGGATTCATTTGCGTGAGTCGGTACAAGAAAACGATGTGAGCATTGCAATTAGAATGATGTTGGAAAGTTTCATCGAGGCTCAAAAATTCAGTGTGATGAAACGAATGAGGCAAACGTTCCAGAAATATCTTGCCTATCAAAAAGACCATTCGGAGTTGTTGTTCTTTATGTTGCGACAACTTACACTTGATCAGTTGGCCTACATTCGCTGCAGAGATGGACCTAGCGCTACACACGTAGAAATAATGGAGCGAGACTTGATCGAACGGGCAAAACAACTGGACATTTACAATTTGAAATCATTCTATGAGAGTGATTTGTTCAAACAAAATGGCTTCTCCTATGACTCAAAACGGAAGGTTATACTGCAGATAGTACCGGCTGGAGCCGAAGCATAAGAACTAGTGAAATAAGTTTCGTTTTATGTTAAATTTATTGCGCAGTACAAATATTCGGGTTAATGTTTACTGTTCTGATATATGCATTAGTGCGTCAATATTATCGTGTAAGTTTACTCAATATAATTTAAAATACACATTCAACTGTCAACTTTTATTCGAAATTATTATATTATTCGTAAGTACTTAGACTATAAAAGAAAAACGAAAATTTTGGAGAAGAGTCGATTTATTTCTCAATATAATCTCTTAGCTCGATACACGACTCAGCGATGCTCCAACTTCTTTAACCCGTCTGAAAAATACGTTTTCTTGAGGTCTGCAAAGTAGGTTTCTGTGGCGGCGATGACCTCATTCGACTCGAAATTTTAACCCCACTTTGTAGCCCAATTTGGCGAAGGTGTGAGCCGGTGCGCCGTGATGGTATAAGAGCACTTCTTTCTTCGCCAAAAGGGGCTTTTTTCTGTAATTCGGTGAGGTCGGAACCGACCCAATAATTCGGCATAGCATAGCGCCCTGTGACCATTTTCCCTTCTCCAGGTTGTCGATGCAGATCACACCTTGTGAATCCCAGGAAACTGTGGCGATCACCTTTCCGGTCAATAGGACAGTCTTCGTCTTCTTCCGAGCACTTTTCGACTGCTTCTTCGTGTCTAGTGTGTACCGATATTGCCATGTTTCGTTGACGGCCACGAAACGGCGCAGAAACTCCTCCGGATTGCGCTTAAACAGCGTTAAACACTGCTTTGAAGTGGTCAAACTTTTATCCTACATCTAATATGTTATAATCTAATTCTATTAAAATTCAATCAAAAAGTTTATCTTATGCTAATACAATGCTAACACAGTATTCCTACCCTAAGCGTTAAACCTTATCTCTAAACCTAATATAATAAACATAACATATATCTATCCTAAATATTGAAAAATATCCCTAATTTTTAACATAAACAAGCAACATGAAATGTAGCAATAATAAGCTGGGACAACGCCTGCTCAGGCCCAGAAGGAAAGGAATTAACGAGCACGACGCCACAGCATGAACTGTCAAAAGCTGTTCAATTGGTTTAAAAGAACAGGTTAATAGGTCTTAAAACCTGATGCGCATTATGATGCCACGCTTCCGCTTTTGGGCCAGTGTGAGGAGGCATTGGCTGAAACTAAAGTAACTTCGTTATTCATTTAGTATTTAAAAAAAAAACACGCAAATATGCTTTCTTTAAATAAACATATATATAATTTGGGAGTAATAGAGCTCCCTTCTTGTGTTTTCAGATCTAAAGTCAAAGTCAAAAGCGCTTTGTTCAATACTAACCGTTATAAATTTTAAAAGAATAGAAAGCAAATTCCAAACAATAACAATACAAAAACTTAATGGCCCAAATTGCTCTCTAAATTTATCCGTTATCATTTAAAGAAATTTTATCAAAAAAAAGTATAGCAAATTCAAATTAATTAAGATTATTACTTATTTTATGATTTGATTGGAAAAAGGAGAAAAAAACCACCTACACTATCCTAAAATTATTTATAATTTTAACACAATAGTGAGCTTTGATTCTACACCTAATATGTTATAACCTAATTCCAATAAAAATTCAATCAAAAAAAACTTTATCTTATACTAAAAAATTCTAGCATAATATTCCTAACCTAAGCGTTTAACCTTATCTCTAAACCTAATATAATAAACATAACATATACCTAACCTGTCCCTCATTTTTTTAACACAAATAAAAATTTAGACATTGTCATTCAGCCACCAATACCTATATTGCTCCGTCTCAGCTCGATCAGCTTCATCGAATCTAGCAAATGAGTATCTCCGTTGGAAGTGTTGGTCTCGTGAACTCAAATCCGGAGGATATTTTATCTTCTTATCGGTGGCTCGTCTATATATGTGATATATGACTGGGACGCCGTCAGAATCAAAAACTCATCGATTTATGTCCAAATACACGAATGCTTCTGGAGGAGCGAAGCCAGTAGCGAGGCAAGTCGCAATATACCTGTCTGTAGGGTGGAACGGCTGTGAAATCCAAGGCTTTTCACTCACAGTTACAGATCTTGCGATATGATTCCGAAGAAGTTTCAATATGAAGATATCGACTCGCGTCACTCGAGCAGTTTGATAAATTCTTCTATTCGATATATAATGCTTCCATTCTGTCTCAGGCTTTCGGTACAAACTAGTATATGCACGAAGACATTTCCTTTCGAAAACTCTTAATTTTTCCATAGTACTAGCACTCTGGTTGTACCAGATCTGACATCCATATGTCAAAACTGGTCTAACCAGGCTCTTGTAACAGATAATTTTTACCTTTTGATCAATGTATTTGGAATGAAAGAGTCTTCGTAGGGCCATGACTACTTTTTGTGCCTTACTGAGTATGATCTTGACATGTTCAGTATAATACAGATACTGATCGAGATGAACACCGAGGTATCGAACACAGGATTTATGTGGAACCCGTTTAAAACTACCCTCACCAGCCATGAATTGGAAATCCTTCCAATTACGTTTCAGGTCTTGACTAACCGCCTGCAGTATTGTCCGAAACAAAATTGTTTCGCACTTCTGCACATTGATTTTCATTCGCCAATTGTCAGTGTACAGCTGCAAATCATTCAACATTTTTTGGAGATTGCTCTGACCTATTGTAGCTTTTCGATCTGCTGTGTAGATGATCATATCATCAGCAAACGCTACCAATGATCGCGTTGGTGAGACGTTAAAATCAAAGCCGTTCAATAGCTAGCGAATGAATATTGAGAAGAGCAGAGGCGCAAAAACTGTTTCCTACTGTAGACCATTCAAGACCATGAATTTGCACATTGTTGCCAGATTTTCATCAGCTACAACAAATGATTTCCCGTATAACATATTGCACATCATGGCGACAAGGTGTCTGGGGAACCTTTCCTGAAGGAGTTTAAAAACTAGTCCATCTAACCACACCGTATCGAAGGTTTTCTCCATATCAATGAGGCATGCTCCAACACATGTGTGCATGTGTGGTCGAATGCCTGGCACGAAAACCAAATTGGCAATTCGGCATCAACTCATATTCCTCAATGTGGGGGTTTAATGCTCTGATGAGTATCACTGCAACCACCTTGCTGATGTTAGACAGCAAACTAATTGGGCGATCGATTTTAGGGCATGAGGATTCTTTTCCTTTCTTCAAGATCGGAAATACCTTAGCCTTTTTCCACTCATTTGGGAAATATGAATTTTTCAACATGTTGTTGAAAAATATGTAATAATTCCTAATAGCAACCTCAAGCAAATGTCGAAGAGCTACATTTGGAATACCATCAGTACCACATGATTTCTTCTAGTTTATCCGGCGAAATATGAAGCACAAGTCTTCATAGTTTACAAAATAATCAACTAGATTCAAGCTCGGTATGAGATCAGATGTTAATGTTTCATTGAAATGAAGAATTGATTGGCCGTTCAGGCTTGATTTGAAGTCGGAAACTTTTGCTTCAATGACCTCTGAAAATATTTCATTTCCTCTCTCAGGGTTTGGTGGATGAACCAATTCAAAATGTGTCCAATCAGGGCAAGTTTATCCAATCCCTCACAAATAATCCTGTTTCCATTTCTATCCGGAGTCGTACTATCAATTTCGTTACCAGCCTTATCGAGAAAATTTATCTCATCACTAGTGACTTCAAGATTCGATACCTTCACTCGAGACTTCTTGCGGAATATGCTATTCACTTTGGCGAAAACGTCATTTGGGTCCTGTGGGCTAATACCCCTCAATTTTTGCGCCCATTGATTGCTGACCTCACTCCTGAAGTATGAACGGATTAAGTTTCGGACATTCTTCAGGTGTAATTTCAACAAAGCCAACGAGAGATGGTTCTAATCCAAAAATCGTCGATTAATATTGTTGGCACGTGTGAGAAGAAGGCTTTTCAATCTTTTCAACGTTGTGATGGTTAGTGTTTCATATCCTTCCATATTGTTTCGATGTTTAATCTTGGGAACTACTTTCTCAATCGTTTCCAACGTCAGCTTCTCTAACTTCGACAAATAGAGATCTATTTGATCGCTAGTTAGATCCCTGTCATTAGGAACCATTGAGCAAGTGTTGCCATCATCAGAAGGAGGACATTGCTTCTGGTGCTCCCGATTAAACTACTTTTGAAACTTTCCCCAGTCTGTTTTTTGAAATTCAACCGATGATTTTTATGTTGAACTGGAATGAGGAAGAAATCATCTCTGTGATGATTGATTTCCATTACGATTACGTTATGGTCGCTATCATAAGGAAGCACCTGCAGTTTTCGTTGAGGACTATCAAAGCTGAATTCAAGTCTTGCGTCAGCAATGCAGAGGTCCAAATATGAATTTGTTCTAGGGTATGCTGGGAACTCCGTCCCATATAGATTGCACCTGTATTCAATTTGGTTCTCTGTAATCCAAGCGCTTTGATTTCGTTGCATGATTTCCCTTCCAAAAACAAGAAGCGAATCACCGACCGACATTGCTCTTTCTCCATTTTTTCTAAAATCCGTGGACACACACGCTTCCACACGCGGTAAAAAAAGAAAACCGCTCAATAGGTTGCGAATTGAGACAGAATAGCTGACAACGATAATCATGGCTGGGTTGTTTTATTAATATTAGAAAAGAATATGACAATTAATTAAGCTTTTCCGCAACCCATGTATTTAACAGAAACAAGAGTTCTGGGTAGAAAAGCCTTTCAATTCGATAGCAGTTGGAAATAATGATTACAAAATCATTGACCAAAGTACTTATAGTTTTTATTACAAACCGCCGAACTTTATGTAAATAGACAAGAACATAGATTTTACTTTTAAAAATACTATTTATTCTAATTTAAACTTCTCAGATACCGATATTTCAAAGATCATTCGGATATAGCGGTCTTATTAAAACCATCGAATGACAATTTTATTGCAATTATTTTTGTTATTTTCATCAATCATCTACCTAATTTAATCAAATTTTCAATTGTGGCAAGGGTCTTTTTACCTGGAAGCGTTTTTATCTTTTTTGTTTTGTTAATTACTTAAGGATATTTACAGGGTCTTTTATTACCTAATTTTTGTAATTAAGGATTTAAATACGGTTAGGATTTAGCAGTTAGAAAATATCGCCAGCGAGGGAGAAGACTACTCGTCCTCGAAAGATGGGTATCTGGGAAGTTTAAGTTACAATAATTAGGGTTTTTTATCTTCTTGTTTATTTATATAATTTTAGGCGCTATTATTTCGAAAGGATCACCGAATTTTATTTCCTAATTAGTAAACATATGTACTCGTTTATAAAATATTTCTTAGCTCCTAGTTAATTATCCGAATCTGACGAATTAGTACTTGAGCTGCTGCTGGATGATGAATCTGTTTTCTTTTGTTTGGTATGTTCCTTTTTCTTTGTCTTTCCCTTGCTTTCTGCCGAGGATGAAGATGATGAAGAGTGCGAGGAGCTAGATGAAGAATCACTTTCGCTGTCTGAGGAACCAGAATCTGCATCGTCACTCGCACTGCTCGATGCTGAGCTAGGATCCGAGTCAGAGTCATCTGAAGATGATGACGATGTCGAGTTTTTCTTGGTGCGTTTTAGTTTTGGGCCACTTGTTTTTGTCATCTGTTCTGTCGTTTGTTTTGATTCCAAATTTTTATTGAGTTGTTTTGTTCGCGAAGTTCTGTGCAGATATTTTCGTTTTCCAGTGCATTCATAACTCCAGTGCCCATACTCTAGACATTTTTGACATCGAACTCCTTTTGGAAAAGCTGCCGCTATTTTCGCTTCCCTACAATGGAAAAATACACGCGTTAAAATGCATTGTCAAGACTTTTGGCGGGCACTCAACTTCTTTTTTAAAGCAAGTCGCCTGGCTGCTATTGTCCCCAACGTCATCGTTGTTTTATCGCGCAAGGCACTCAGAATGCAAATGTTTTCAGTTTTTACGAATTTGTCATTTTTGATTGGATAGTATAACAGTTTAAACAGCTGGTTTGCAATGGGGAAATGGTTTTCATATAGAGTGCGTTCAAAGTACATTCAATATATTTACATATAATATAAATGTAGTTTTGTCTACATATTTTATTGTTTTGTTTTTTAATATGCCCCAAAAAATTATTTTTTTGCATCGGAAACTTCATTGGGTCAGGAAAATACAACTTAATTTACTTTCTAATATCCTTTGCTGCGCATTTGTTTATAGTACGCATGTGTGAAGTGCAAGCGCATTAGACAGTTTGACAAGTTTCGCACAGAAATCTATCTCTTATTGAATTTTTCTGCTCGAGCTTTCCTTCGAAAGGATCTTCATTGCGAAGTTGGACTCAAAAAAGGACGTGACTCTGTCAGAAGGTAGTCGACGACGAGGTGGCATGGAATTTTCTGAATTGTTTCATCACTGCCCTGTTGAAAACTGCTGAAATAATATCTAAGTAGATAACGTTAAAAGAGAGTGCTTTGTGAAGTGTTTTTTTGCTATACCCAAAAAGTTCATAGTAAGATTGGGGACGTGCCATAAATTACGAACAAAGTGGAATATTCTTTTACGATTAGGTAACTCCTGCCTGCAAAGGAGTACGTAAAACGGAAACGGTTAAACAATCTCGTGGCAAAAGAATTTGAAAAGCAAACATCTCGATTTTGATCAAGGCTTCAAGAATCAGCGAAAAAGGATTTTAATTGTTTCTGTGTGATTAAGTGACGGTGTTGCCTGAACCTTATATTTCTCGTTAGGAAGTGGCGTGAAACTTTTTGCAAACCATGTTTTCAGGACTTACAAATCAAGTTTCGTCTTGGATTGGACGACAGCCCCAAGACGAAGAAGTGCCCATTCCTGAAAATGCAAATCAATCAACCTCGGGAGCGGTTCCTGAAGCAGAACCACAATTAGCGCAATCCTCAGATCAGCCTGTTGCCGAAGGAGACGTTGATGGCGAAAAGAAGCAAAGGTTAGCTACAATTACAAGATTCGCAAAAATATTTTTTGATGCTTTTGTTTTATTCTAAAAGATAATCATAACATTTGCAAACCCAGGCAAAAGTTAATCCACAATTTCAGTACTTTTTTCTTGTTAATTCGGTGATTATGTTACGTAGAAAAGATGGTCATAGATGATAAAAAAATTCGCACGATGAAATTGATTTTTGCGCATACAGTAGTTCTCAGATGTTGGATAATAGAGAAAGTAGAAGAGATGGACGTGTCGTTCGATATTTGCAAGACTTTGGAGTCTGAAGGGCGTCTAAAAAGGGGTAGCACGGAGGAGTAGAGCTACAGCGACTACGTTATGAGTAACCAGAACAGGAAGGGAAGAGAGTCTGCTGAGGCTGTGCGAGACATGGGGAGGTGGAATGTGCAGAACGCGAGTCTGCATGATTGGTGGCAATGCATACGTTCATAATCCCCTTCTGGCACTCATTTCAGATCGATACGGCTACGTCACTTTTGTTCTATATCACAATATCACAAGGAGGATGAAGATATGTAGCAACTCTTGGTATGTGGTCCTTTTTACACTTTTTCTAATTAAATGGATACAGTGCTCGTTCGACCCAATTTATTCAGTTCAAGTTGCTTTGATGCAATTTTGAAAAACTTAAGTCATCTTTGGCTTTACACAGCCAACCATTCAAAATGATACTTGGCTTATGCTTTAAATCGGAGTTGTTCTTCGGATGCAGTTCGATAGCTTCATCGCTAGGTACCTCCTTTTTCTGATATCGATCCACATATAGCGAGGTATTACACAACGGAAAGAATTTTTCAGAGAACAATCAACAGGTTCTATTATCACGTTCTTCTTCGTGCTACACCATCTGCTTATAGGCAGGCCAAGAGCATACAATACTAATCCGTTGAAAGTATCCATTTCTGCAAAACAGAGAAACATGAAGCGAAGGCAGGCCATTCATAGTTTGCATTCGTTCTTGTTCTAGATTTGAATTTGCTATTAGTTTTTTACGTTGTTTTTAATTTTTTCAGTAAATATGTCAACCTAATTAGAATAACTTGTATGGCAATGCTTCATTATAACGTCATAAATTAAGGGCTTTTGTACGTTCGCTTAAATTCATATTCTATGCTGCAAAGAAAATTTGGTTGCCTGTGTGCGACGCATAGCTACTTATATGTGCGACGGTGGGGTGTGCAATTTTGTGCACTTTAAAGCAGTCATCGAAACAGTCAATTAGAAATGTAAAAGTTACTGAAGAACGTGCACTTACTATCTCTGAAATTTGCCAACAAAGAACGATGAACAATCGATATGAAATGTGTTTTGCCAATGGTACTTGAAAAGTGAAGGGTAATTTTGATACTTCATTTTCATCAATGCTCTTAATATTTGTTGCAACACAATTTTCCTAATTTAGGTAACTCCTTATTTTTCAATTTTCAAATGAACCCAAGATATCTGGTACGAGTCCGTTGCTGACAAGAGTTCTTTCGAGTGATATTTCGGGCAGGCTATAAGCCCGCATAGTTGTGCCGATTCAATAATCAGTCCTAATCGTAGCTGGGTGGTGTCAAAGTCAAAAGCGCTTTATTCAATATAAATCGTTATAAATTATCAAAGAATTGAAAGCAAATTTCAAACAATAGAAATACTAAAAATAATATGGCCTAAACGGCTCTCTAAATTTATACATTGCTAATCGAAAAACAATATATTCAATTTGATTAAAATTATTATATTTTTTATGATTCAATTGGAAAATAGAAAAAATCAAGCAACACTATTCAAAAATTAATTATAATATTCAAACAACAGAACAATGAACTTTTATCGTACATTTAATATGTTATAACCTAATTCCAATAAAATTCAATGAAAAAACTTTATCTTACCCTAATATAATGCTATCATAATATTCATAACCTAAATGTTAAACATTTTCTCTAAACTTATTATAATAAATATCACAATATATCTATCCAAAATACTGAAACCTATCCGTAATTTTTAACATAAGCAAACATCCATAACACTAAATGTAGCAAGCTGAAAATCAAAACTAAATAACGGAAGAAAAAAAAACAAAAGAAATAACTACGAATAATTTAGACATGTCATATCATTCAGGCATCAATGCCTACCTCCGTTCTAGATCGACCAGCCTCAACGAATCTAGCATATGAGTATCTCCATTGGTATTGTTGGTCTCGTGAACTCATATTCGGAGGATATTTTATCTTCTTATCTATATCTGTGATCATAATTGGGACACTGTCAGAATCAAAAAAATTGATTCACGTCCGAACAAACGAACGCTTCTGGAGGAACGAAGCAACTAGCGAGACAAGTCTCAATATACCCGTCTGTAGGGTGGAACGACTGTGAAACCCAGGGGTTTTCGCTCACAGTTACAAACCTGAAGAAGTCTTAATATGAAGATATCGTCTCTCGTCACTTTAGCAATTTGATAAATTCTTCTATTCGAAATATGGTGCTTCCAATCCATCTCAGGCTTTTTGTACAGACCAGTACATGCGCGAAGACATTTCCTTTCGAAAACTCTTAATATATCCATTGCACTAGCACTCTAATTGTATCAGACCTGACATCCATATGTTTGGAATTTTCTTTATATTCTTTGAAAATTTATAACGATTGGTATTAAATAAAGCGCTTTTGAGTTTGACTTTGACATTCATATGTCAAAACTGGTCTAACCATGGTGTTGTAATAGATCACTTTGATCTTTAAATCAATGTATCTGAAATGAAAGAGTCGTCGAAGGGACATTACTAACTTTTGTGGTTTACTGAGCATGATTTGGACATTTTCATTATATGACCTTCTAAAGTACTGTGAAGTTTAGGAAATAAGATATCTCTAATATATCTCTTCGTCAAGGCCCTATCTGAACTATATTTTAAATCGCGTAGTTCGTTACTGGTCCATGGATGATCTCTATCATTAATTTCGTTGCATGCAGTAATCAGAGAATTTTTATCCCTTATTTTAATCAAATTCAATCAAAAATCTTATAGTAATACAATGCTAACACAATATTCCTAACCTAAACGTCAAACCTTATCTCTAAACCTAATATTATAAACATAACATATACCTATGCTAAATATTGAAACCTCTACCTAATTTTTAACATAAACAAACAACATTAAATGTAGCATTAATGAGCTGAAACTTAAAACGAAATAACACGAATAATTTAGTCATTGTCATTCTGCAACCAATACCTAAATACCTAAATTGCTCCATCTCAGCTCGACCAGCCTCTGCGAATCGAGCAAATGAGTATCTCTATTGGAATTGTTGGTCTCGTGAACTCATATTCGGGGGATATTTTATCTTCGTATCGGTGGCCCGTCTATATATTTGATATATGACGCCGTCAAAATCAAAAACATATCGATTCACGTCCAAATACACGAATGCTTCAGGAGGAATGAAGCCAGTAGCCAGACAAGTCTCAATACACCTGTCTGCAGGGTGGAATGGCTGTGAAATCCAGGGGTTTTCGCGCACAGTTACAGATCTTGCGATATTATTCCGAAGAAGCCTCAATATGAAGATATCGACCCTCGTCACTTTAGAAGTTTGATAAATTCTTCTATTCGATATATAGTGCTTCCAATTCGTCTCACACGTTTTCTGTACAAACTATTACATGCACGAAGACATTTTTTCCGAAAACTCTCAAGTATCAGCACTCTGGTTGTACCAGATCTGACATCAATATGTTAAAACTGGTCTAACCGGGGTCTTGTAATAGATAACTTTGACCTTTTGATCGATGTACCTAGAATGAAAGATTACTTTTTGTGCTTTACTGAGCATGATTTTGATGATGGGATCTAATGTGCATACTCGTACGTGTGGCTTTACGTTCTTGATACCTTATACTAAATAAATAATAAAAGTAGTAACGGAAAATAGTTGCCTTTTTACAAGTACTCGATAAGGGTATGTTCAATCAATCATTCAACAATTTTTCAGTTCATCTCTGTAAATTGTTGCCGTGGGAGAGCTAAACTTTGGCCGACATGAATGTCTTGCTTGAGTTCCTACCCTCTAATTAGGGTAACATTGGTATGGTTGACATCAATATTGAACTTCAGTCTGCTGGAAGAATAATGTGTAATAGCTAAACTGATGAAAGGAATTCTCAACACTAATTTCATAGAAACCACCAAAAAGATTTAATGCATTATTCACTCGCGATTGTTCAATGATTACATACAAATCTCTTCAAACTTCTCATAGTGTCCTTGGTTAACGTTGAATCTAATCTTATACCGCGAAACATGTATCAAAAAATCTAACGTAAATAAAATAATGCAAAAGCAAATTAAACGAATACTAGTTAACAGATCATACAGCAAGGCAAGAATCAAAAATACCAAAATACCGACATCTGCAACCTGTCAATGGTGTAAAACTATAGATTATTTGGAGTATCAAATTTTATACTGCCCTAATTTTTTGAAATAAAGTAAAAAATATAATTTTTTATGAAACTCCATAATCTGGATGAAAATTTCAAGACCAGAAACAAGAACACTCTGGAACAGCCGGGTGGATTCCACAAGAAGCAGAAATGTTGCTGTAATACAGCTTTAGATCTTTCAATTATCTTTTTAACAATAATTGGCATATTGGCCATAACAAATTAAAATGTGCTTAATCACCAAATCACAAAGTCCAAAAATAACGTTAGTGGACATTTCTGGCTTGTGCGAATTAGTCACCGCCAATACTTCCCTTCCCCAATGAGAGTGAAGGAAAAAAGGCGGAGTTGGTTTTATCGGATTTCCAGTTAGATTGCCCCTTTGCTTCGTCAACCATAACCTGCTTGTTTATTATGGCCGTACCATACGCAGTAGATTTCTCTAATAGAATTAATGAGAGAAGGTTGGAATATTGGCGATTTAATATAATTTACGTTATAATGTATATAGCTAAATTATCTTATGTCTTATTGCTTCTGCAAAGCTTTTTCAGACCTTATTATTATGTAGCTTGTTCTGAAATTACTGAATACAGTCTTTATAGGCTGCGTGTTTGCAAATTGATGCGCTGTATTTGTCAATCTTTTTCGGCAACAGTCTAAAAGTGATGTCAGTAATCCTTGATGTCAGGACCCGATCTGGACTGCCCCTATGAGTTTTGAATGTGGTTATTTTTTCTTAGAAAACAGTAGTGTTCAATAATATCCGTTCATTTAGCTTGAACATTTTAGTTGAACACAGACGTAGCAATTTAGACTCAATAGTTTTAGGCTGTTTACATACGCCTTTTTACACTCGCAATATTTGTAATGTTGAAATTGTTAATCTAAGAAAATGTTTAACACACGATTATTTCGGTGTTCTCTTGAATTTTTCTTAGGGCTTCTATGCAAAAATAATAGCTTATAAAATTTTCTTTCTAACGTAACCTTCGTTTTTAAGTGAAACTAATTACATATAAAAATAGATACATTTGAAAGCTTTCGGTATTTCATGCTTTCAAGTAAGTATGTAAACTGCATTAATACTGATGAAAATACATGTTCCGACGGCACACTTGAAAACTAATAACGCAACAAAATAAATATCTCATCAGAAATTTCCCGCACTTTGATTTTAATTAAGTAGAATTTATGTAGATAGTAAAGATAAAATCGATTGTAATGAAGTTGCTAGTTAAAAACTCTTTTCTACATAATAAGAGCACGAGTAAACATCGAACTTTCATTGTAAAAGCATAACAGTTTTCCGCTAAAATTTGATATTTTTCCAAAGTACAATTAGGAAATGATACGGAAATACCATAAATTCTTCTTTGTCTCACAGTTACGAAACATTTAAAAGGCATTTTTTTCCTAAATTAGGGTTACGAAACATTTAAAAGGCATTTTTTTTCCTAAATTTGTCAGAAAGTCGGGAATCTATTTGCCATCGTGCCAATTAGGACGCATAAATTTCATAGAACTTTGGAACAATTTCCAGACAGGAGATGTGGCGACAAATGCTTTGTTCGTTGTGTGTGAAGTGGAATGCAAATCATTACATACATGATTCTGTTTATATTTAACTGTGAGCAGGTTTCTGGAAGCTGGTTTTATATGTTTGTTACCTTCCAGTCGAATATTGGGAGCAAGAAATGTCGCATTTCCTGACTCCGCCTAATTCGGAGAATAAAAAAATTGTGACACCAGCATAGCAATAAAAGGGAAAAGCGCAGTCCTAGTTTTGGTAGAGATACATAATCGGTTCGTTAATGTTATATGATTTTCTTTCGGGTTAAACAATTTCTCTGCCATAAGCTACTCATTATTGTGAAATGATTTTTATTTCTTAAACTATTTCTCTGCAGTGCTTTTCTATGTTGTAATATACTACTATACTTGAGTCGACGCCAAATAGCTTTCAGTACTATAAATTTCATTTGTATGTTTAAATTCATAATCTGGTCCAAAAATTGAAAAGCAATCTTAACATACAATAGCTTGAATAAAGTGCGAGGAAAATACCGTAGTGAAAAAGAGATAAGACTTTTTTGGATTGCGTTTTGATGCGGGTATCGTCCAAGTCAGTGAATCTCAAAGACATATTCAAGATGATGAAAAATTTGAACCAGGTTGCGTATATTGAACAATTTGAGTGATGTTTAATAACATTATTTGATACTTGTAATTAAAACAAGTGGAGTAGACAGTAAAGTTTTGTACTCACCCAAAGAAATTCAGACAATTATCTTCGCAACTAATGAATGATCTCCAGAATCACTTCGACGATATACATAATAAATAATCGGTTAAAAGAAAAATCAATTATATTCGATTTTAAGCGGACGTAATTTTGCTGCAGAATCACTCAAGTACAAAGAACTGAAAATGCTAAGGATGGTAGGATAAGTTGTCATAAAATGTATGAACGTCTTTGGGTATGACTTGTTTAAGCTCTTGAAGGTAACGAAACTTAACGCCTTCAATTGGTAGCGGAGCATCATGCATCGGATCAAGCTCTTCGATTCTAGTAGAAACATTTTTAATTCTTCTGGGGGGGTCAGACAATTGATTTTAGGGCTGAGTTTTAATTGGATTTTGCCTTCTGGCGTGTACTGAATACCTCTTAGGTCAGTTACAACAGGCTCTTTGTACCTGGTCTAATTGATGTGATGAGGTTGATGTTATTCAACTTCTTAAAAAAGGAAAAACCTAGCTGGAATACTTTGTATGATGAGGATTCAATCTAGCTGTTCTTATTATTTCAACATAGCCTGATGGGGAATATATTTCCCTGTTCTTCATTTGTATTTCGATGTTGCTATGGATGCTATTACATTCCTTTTCGGTATGACCCTTTTCTAAGTATTCGTGGATTATTTTCATCTCGGATTCATGTGATACAAATAGCAAGACACTTGTGATGATGAAATTTCTATTTGGGTTGTTACAGCCATGACTATAAATGATTACATGTTTGATCACATCTAAAATGTTTTCTGTTATAATAAAATAGATGAGTATGGTTTTAAATTCATCAGCCTTTACACCCCCCTCAGTAGCCTTCCCCTGTTTGTAGGTTGTCCAAACTGAAGTTGTGTTATTAAATTTTTCTTCCGTAGTAAAGCACAGAAGCTTTAAGGTAAGGGCAAAACAATACAGCTTGAATATCCATCGTGTACACTGCATTGTCTTGACCGATTTCCTCCTTGTTTCTACATGTTTCTTCTCTGGCTTCATTTTTAGGGTTTTGTAAAAAAAATTTTAACAATACCATTTTAATGTCGGTACCTGTCCATCCGTCGGTCCGTCCGTCAGTGCGTCACAGCAAGTTTTTTCAGGAACTATAGAAGTAACAGTGGTCAAATTTTGTGAACAGGTCAGAAGATTCTGGTTCATGAAAGTTTCGTAGTCAAAAAAATTTCAAATGATTTTGAGTGGGGTCAAAGTCAAAGTCAAAAACGCTTTATTCAATATCAACCATTATAAATTTTCAAAGAATATAAAGCAAACTCCAAACAATAAAAATACTTAAAGTTAATAGGCCAAATGGCTCTCTAAATTTATACGTTCTCAATCAAAAACATTGAATCAAAAAACCAATATCAAATTCAAATTAATTGAAACTGTTACATATTTTATGATTCAATTGAAAAAAGGAGAAAAAAACAACCAACACTATTCAAAAATTATTTATAATTTTAACACAACAGTGAACTTTATTCTATAACTAATATGTTATAACCTAATTCTAATAAAATTCAATCAAAAACTTTATCTTATACTAAAAAATGCTATCACTATATTCCTAACCTAAACGTTAAACCTTATCTCTAAACCTAATATGATAAACATAACATATACGTATCGTAAATATTGAAATCTATTCCTAGTTTTTAACATAAACAAAAACACAACACTAAATGTAGCAATAATGAGCTGAAACTCAAAACTATGCAACGAAAAACACAAAACAAAAAAATAACCACGAATAATTTAAAAATTGTCATTCAGCCACCAATACCTAGATTGCTCCGCCTGAGCTCGACCAGCCTCAACAAATCTAGCAAATGAGTATTTCCATTCCATTCGGAGGATATTTTATTTTCTTATCTCTGGCCCGTCTATATATTTAACTGGGGCTCCCCTTATAAGAATGTGAACACTTAAAAACCTTTTCACCAAAGATAGTCGAGTAAGGTATCAAATCAAAGGACTTTATAAGACCTTTAAATATCCGTTATTAAAATTACAATATATTTGATGGGATAGGCAGCGGAAGCGGAAGAACTCGAAAACACACCCTTGCGATTGGACACCTGTGAACCGAAAATTGTGAAAAAAATCATGAAAGTAGTTCCTAATGAGTACAACAATGACAAAAACCTGAGAAGATGAAATTTGCTAAACTTGGTCAGTATGATTTACCAATTTTACATTTTCTTGTATGAAATCGTAGGGATAGCCTTACATTCAATGAAATTAATCAGTAAAACTGGTAGCTCTTTAACTTCATAAAAAATCAGACACTGAAGAAGGGAGCACATTTACTTCCGAAACATACATATTTGTCATTAAAACAAATATAGCGTTTTAAAATTATTCTTCTTTAAGGTTTTTAGTAAGCACAAAAAATGGAGGCAATCAACGAAATTTGTATTATTTTCGACCAACTTCAGCATTGAAAGTACAGGCTATTGATGAAAACATACATTTTAAAGGTGGCAAAATCATGGTCGTAGTTTCTTATAAGAACAACAATAACCAATAACTTAAAAGTTGAAATCAGTCAACTTTGTTAATAATAGTAGAATTAGTAAATGTAACATTTTACCAAGTGAATACTTATGGATACCCTTAAATTTAAATTTAATTAATCCAAGGAAAGGTCCTTAAAGTCTCGAAGTTTCAATAAATTTAAATCGCATTTACGGAAGTAATAGCCGTTTGAAGGTTCTCCGAGTACAACAAAAACAATATATGGTTTTTCTACCATTCGGGCCTTCCATCGAACCAGACACTGCACTTTTAACTGGATCTTCTAATTTCCCGATAAAATGAATAATAAAAACATCTTTAATATTTCATTCAGTCAATGTGTAGTAATCGAGCAGTCACACTAGCAAACTGCTCGAAAACCCTCCTATCTCCTACCCAAAATTGTAATGGCAGATTTCTCAGGAAATTGAAATTTTATTTCTATTTAAAATTTCATTTCTTTACTTCATCTAAATTTCTTCACTTCAATTAAATTTTGCTTGCTTCGTTTAAATTTCTTTGTGTAGGGTCGGAGTAAATTGATCGCGATTGAAATGAATAGAGTGGTGCTTGCGAAGATTCTGTAGCAAGAAGTGATGAAAAAGAGCTGAAAAAGTCACAAGCATCAAGTTTCGACGATATTACATTTTAATGACATCGTGAACTAAAATCTATTGTTTGCTTCGTGTTAATTTACGTTTGGGTTTTAAATTAACATCTTCAACAGTTACATTGTCGCGAAAAATATTAAAAACTTATCATCATAACGCCTTCTTTTACAAAATTAAAAGAAAACTTTGCAAATCTGCGATTATTGGTTGAAATACATTCGTCAGTTTTCACCAATTTCCATTAAGTCGCGAGTCCATAATCCACCTCAAATAGCGAAAACTTAGCAAGTGCACCACCGATATCACAACAAAAGCGTAAGAGGAAAAAGAGAAGTAAATAAAATTTGTTGCTGGTTTTTGAACCCAAGCATTTCTGATAATGAAATACGAGTATCTTCGACGTTGCGTCTTCAGCTGGTTATTGACTTCTGGTAGAAGCAAGGTGACCTAATGACATCGATTTGAAATTTATATGGACATCAGCAAAACGTTCACAAGCTCTTTTACATCATCCATCAAAGTTGAGCCAAGTACTCGTATTGGTGCTTGAGCGTGGTGACGGCAGCTGTAGAATACGGGACTTGGAGACAACACAAAGGCAGCTGTTATCCGATTAGGTCTTATGGAAATGATCAAATTTGTTGATGTTTTCTACCCGGAGAGCAAACTGTCTAAATTCTTTGAAAGCTGCTGTGTAGCTGATTTAATTACAACTTGTTATGGTGGCAGAAATCGTAAAGTATCAGAAGCGTTTGTTAAAACAGGAAAATCAATTAAAGAACTGGAAGCAATTCACGAAATTTGTTCTGGCAATATGAAAGCTTGTGACCTTATCGACTGTATACGCAATCATCCGGAACACACGCAAGTTCAGATGCAATCATTTTTAGGTCTTTGTAAAAAAATTTTTTACAAAGACACGAAACTACGACCTGTCTGTCCGTCCGTCTGTCCGTCTGTCCGTGCGTCACAGCTGATTTCCTCAGAAACTATAGAAGCTAGAATGCTCAAACTTTGTGAAAAGGTCAGAAGTGATGGTCTCTCAAAAGTTAAGGCCTTGACAAAAATTTAAAAAATGTTTAAGGGGGGTCCCCCCTAATAATGAATTGGCCCTTAAACATTTTTTTAAATCAAAGGTAGTCGAGTGAGGTATCAAATGAAAGGTCTTGATTAGAACTTTTAGAATCTGAAATAAAAAAATCATTTGATGAATTAGGGGGTCCACCGGAAGGCAAAATGTACCGAAAATTTGTGTCCCCCCCCCCCCTCGCGATTGGACACCTTTCAGCCGAAAAATCTGAAAATTATCACGAATGTGGACCTTTATAAGTGCAAGGGCAACAAATACCTTAGAAATCGAAATTCGCTCAACTTTGTTAATAATAGTATGATTTGTAGATTTTACATTTTGCCCATAAAATCAAAACGGTACCTTTAAACTTCTTAAAATTTTGCAATTATATAGACTGATATAAGATATATATGTTCACAAAATTTAATTGAGATCGAATCATAATCAAGTGAGTTATAGCCATTTCATTTATATGGAATTACAACAACGATAACACGTGTTTATGGTTCATATAGGGGTTTCCAATAAGAGGTGTTATTTTGATATTAAAAGAAAAATGCCATTTTTTAAAATAAATGATCGGATGTTTAGTTCATTATAAAGAAGAAGATATGCCGTTAATAGCAATAACTAACATTGGGCAAATAACTACTACGACACGCTTACAGGACCATATCCTCTTGATGAAATTTTCCATAACCAAATCGGAAAGTGGCTGCCCTATGTCCTCGATAGCCTCACGAATTTCATCTTTGAGATCTTGAATTGACGCTGGGCTATTGGCATAGGCCTTCTCTATCACGTGGCTCCAAAGGAAGAAGTCGCAAGGTGTTAAATCAGAAGATCTATTCAAAATAACACCTCTTATTGGAAAACCCTATGTATATTTAAAATTGACTTAGGTACTTTTATTTTCTTTCAATTTTCATGAAAATTTAAGGAATAGTGTTTAACTTGAACATGTTCAATCGGCCAAGCATTCAGAAAAATCATTTAAGCTAGATTAAAATGGCGGCTGCACTGTGCTTATGAAAGAAACTGTGCATCTTTTGCATAAATTTGAACGATTTCATATCTAAGTATTGGATGAATAATTCAAGTTATCGATTCACGTCATTAGAAAACTTGCTTCTAACCCTAGGATGTTTACAAAGACCTTCTGGTAGGAGCACTCTCCTGCTTACTCAACTTGTTTGATTATAATTCTTATATTTTTTTTTGCTTCGGTTTCATAAACTCTCTTCATTTATGTATGTAGATAACATCATTTATATATATGTATTGTAAATTACCCAAATCAATGAATTAGTTTCAGAAATTGTTTCCTATTCGATCTATTGTTCTATTAGTTAGTTTAAAGCATGTGTTTTGTTTATGTGTAATTTATTTGTTCTGCATGCTGGTATGGTTCGTAGAAAAATCATTTTTATGCTAGGTTTTCACATATTTTAAATTTAAATTACAACGTACAAAATTTACGAAACTGTTAAGATTTAAACATTCTATATATTGTGAAGCTGTTGGTGGTTGCTCAGATGCTTTAAATGGAAAATTTTTTTTTATGATGTCAATGACCAGACAAAAGCTTCGAAGTTGCAAAAATGTTTCGTACATTCTTTTTATTGGCCTTGCTTCAATTGGATGTTACGTGTAACAATGTTTAAATTTTAACTTTTTGAAATTTCATCAAAACATGTGAATACCTAGCATTACTTCAAGTTAAAAGAAAATGAATTAAATTCAATGAGTTATTTTAAGTTTCATGAAGGGATTATGAAAACAATAATCCACTGCCAAAGATCGATAGTTGGGTGCTGGTGCTCTTATTTGTGAACATTTTATTGTGTTCTGAAAACCTCAGAAGCACCTCAGAAATGTTAAAATATATCGTTAAAAGTTACACTTTAATGTAAATCATAGTAATGCGTTGCCCACCAAATGACGGTTTACATTCTATTTTCGCCAGTACAACCAATATATTCATTTGAAAATTACACAGGTGGTTGATGCTTTTAATGTTAGAGACAACATTGGAGTCTATATATTATACACACACACTTTTCTTTCTCTTGTTTACCATAGGCCACAAAACAAGCTAACTGAACTTTACAGAACTTTGGAGTAATATTAAGAAATGTCAGTTGTTTCCCTATTCACTATGGTTTTTTTTTTATTGTACATCGCATCAGAATTTTTTTTTTGTTGAATCTGTAACCGCTTCTTACTGAATAGAAAGTATCACTTTTACCTACTCAACTTAGAAGTGTAGGAAAAAACTTAATGTTCCACGAACTAATATTTGTGATATGCTAAAGTGGTACTAGCGGTGTTGCATCACTTGACTGTTACACCAGCTGTTGTAGATGAATAATTTTCCTATACATGTAATTAAATCAAGATACGCACGGTTGTTTGAATAAATAATGAATTGCTAAACGAAAAACGTCGGTCTTTCCATTTTGGCTCCTTCTGACCGGGTATAGGACCCGGTACGATGGGAGGCTTTTTCCACAAAAATGAGCTAGCCATCGGGCGCGCTCCAACTTTCTTTTAGTTTCAGGGACTCTTGCGGGTTGAGTGGCCTCTAGTCAAGGCGCCTTTTTATAGCATAGAGTTATGTGATCCGATTGCATAACTCTATGACATAAATTGGTCACCGGTATATTTCTTTTCTGATGGGAAGGCTCATGCAGGGTATGTTTGTATGAGTTTTACATTCAGAAGAGAATTATGTGGCCGCTGCAACGTTTTTGGATCTTGATCAGGTTGGGCGGGTGCGATGGGGCACCACCACCATCCGGTTGCCCCACTCTTATTTTTGGGCAATGAGAATCGTCGGGTAACGACGAGGTTCCCCAAGTTCGTCTGTTTTGGCTTGTTTCGACTTGTTTTTTGAACAAGCAATTCTTTCCTCTTTGTAGTTACCTACATTCTTTTCGACTTCGGTCGATTTGTTCTGTTTTTTGAGACCCAAGAATTCGTGAATGCGAAATTCTTTTTGTAGTGGGTCCTTGTGCTGGGGGGAATGAACCCACCCCATGTCACCGCAACGCTAGCCTGCCAGAGCATTCACGCGTCCCCAGACAAAGGCATTCTCGGCGGATATTAACATCTTCTTTCGCCGAGGCAGCAGACCATCGCTGCAGTCCTCCACGGACATGTTGATACCTAAAAATATTGCAACAAAATGGCAGTAGGTTAAAATGGAGTAAGAATGATTTTCTTTTAAAGCGAGTATGTATTCGTCGTAGATGTCCGTTTAATTTTTTCTTGAGTTTATTCTTTATTGGTGTATGCATATCGTAGATTGAGTACGAAACCCTTCCAACATGAGCGTAGTTCTGTCAACCCAACTTCATAGGAGCAAAAAGTTCCAAATTCATCACTTCGAAAACTTCATGGAATGTAAAGGAAGACGCAACCAAGTTTTCCTTTTTGTGTGATATACAATATGACTTCAAAACGATTCTACATATAGCTCACTGGTATCATGACAAAAATGTGATTCTAAATTCGGGAGGAGATCAAAAAATGGATTTATAAGTTTTCAGATAGCATTGTTGTGATCTTGCTGTCTTGTTTTCGGAATATTAGCAGTTCCATTACTCTCTTCATAACTTCTGCTCAGATCATTTCTATTTCGCTGATCGAGTTGGATTTTTAACACCCAATTCTAAACGCATGCAGGCCAATAAGTTTAAAAATATTTTCTTGCACACTCGAATTCTATCTCCCGTTTTTATTCCTTTTAGGTGATATTTTAAAGAATTACTTGTTCTTGACTGGATACTGGGTACTGTTCTCTGATGGATATGGGTCCTAACGACAAGATGATTTACTTGTCCTCAATCTAAGTTCCAAAAATATTCAAAAATTTTCTTTCCTCGGTGATCAGCATACATCTGAACTCATTTCTTTCAGTGATTTGACAAGAACATCATAGTTTTAGCTGCCTTTTCTGACGTTCAACGCCAAATACGCTTTTTCCATGTTCATTTTTTTTGTTCTTTGTATTCTCCTTTCATTCTTTTAATTTTATTACTATCAGCCAGCTATGATTTCTTATTAGCTTTTCCCCGTTTGTCCTATTTGCGTTTTTGACAAAATTCTTTGTTATGTGTTGCATCTTGATACCCACACTCAAATTCCATCCAGCGGTGTGGATGGTTACATTTCGAGGATTCAAATTTCTTTTACTTTTGTCCAGATTGCTCTCATTGGTTCGGTAATTTTTTTCTTCCAGATCAAGTCCAGATTGTTTGTTCGGCTGTTAGCTAGAGCCCTCATTTGTATGTGGCAAATGCTCTGACGCTGTCTGTAACGTTTCTTCTGAAATTACATTCAAATTATCGTAAGGTTCAATGGATATCTGTTCAGCATTTAGAGGCAAATTACGTTGTGGACTAGCTTCATCTTGAATCAAGCTTTCTACATAAAATTCAGTTTCATTCCCAATGAAGATGTCTAATGTATTATTTAAAATGTATATGGGTAAACTTAATATATTACATTCTCCAATTGATTGTTCTAACTTTCCTGTGCATCAGCTGATATCAGAATAACAATGAACTTCTTGT
Organism: Odontomyia ornata; assembly: GCA_963969285.1. Classification (NCBI taxonomy): domain Eukaryota; kingdom Metazoa; phylum Arthropoda; class Insecta; order Diptera; family Stratiomyidae; genus Odontomyia; species Odontomyia ornata. The sequence continues at coordinate 97,137,372 of OZ017738.1, forward strand.
GGTTTTCTTCTCGACGTTGTGATAGTGTTGAAGTTCTGGTTACATGGCATTCTCATACAATTAAGAAAAATCTTACCTTTTTCTTCATCGCCTCACTTTGCGGTTTGTTGTAGAGTTAAATCTATGAGCCTCAAGCCTCGTGATGTGTATTTTTTATTTTCCATCTGGAGAAGATTATAGAATGCAGTTTTCACTAGACCAAAATATAAAAGAGTCAAAAATAATTTTAATGATCCAAATGTATAAATAAAACAGGAACATAGCGCACTAGACATTCACTTTAAGTAAACATTACCTTGTTGTTAATCTTTTGGTGTTATTATTATTTTTTTTTTTTGACTATGTAATTTGCCTGTATTTGGTGATACAACTACATATTATAAAGAAGCCTCTTCACATCTATTACATGATAAAACCTTATAACTCAATAGTAAAATGCTTAGCAATAAATATTCAGATAGCGGGTTGTGGATGTTTTAAAATGAATGCCTCGTATTCGTATCTTTGATTTACTAGCATTACATTATGACTTGGCCCCTATCCACTTATATACCTGGTTTTCCTGGTTACAACCCTAATTAGGCTGACAAAAACTCCCTCTGAGAAGAAATATTTATAAATAAATATTATAGAACACCAAGTACACTTACCGGACCACAATGCAAAATCTCCTACCCTGGTAACAACAGGAGGTTACACTCTTGGAAGGTTTGTTGAACACTGAACTTCAAACAACTTAGATGTTTTTTTTCTGACACTGTATCTCAATTGGAATTGTTGGTCTAGTGAACTCAAATTCGTAGGATATTTTATCTTCTTATCGGTGGCCCGTCTATATATGTGATATATGATTGGGACGCCGTCAGAATCAAAAGCATCAATTCATGTCCAAATGCACGAACACTTCTGGAAGAACGAAGCCAATAGCGAGGCAAGTCGCAATATACCCGTCTGTAGGGTGGAACGGCTGTGAAATCCAAGGCTTTTCACTCACAGTTACAGATCTTGCGATATGATTCCGGAGAAGTTTCAATATGAAGACATCATTCTTCTATTTGATATATAATGCTTCCAATCCGTCTCATGTTTTCTGTACAAACCAGTACACCTTAAAGACCTTTCTTTTCGAAAACTTTTAATTTTTCCATAGTACCAGCACTCTGGTTGTCCAGATCTGACATCCATATGTCAAAACTGGTCTAACCAGGGTCTTGTAACAGATAATTTTGACCTTTTGATCAATGTATCTTGAATGAAAGAATTTTCTTAGGGTCATGACTACTTTTTGTGCCTTACTGAGTACAGACACTGATCCAGATGAACACCGAGGTATCGAACACAGGATTTATGTGGAACCCGTTCGGAACTACCCTCGCCAGCCATGATGTGGAAATCCTTCCAATTATGTTTCAGGGCTTGACCGACCCCCTGCAGCGTTTCATTCGCCAATTGTCAGTGTGCAGCTGCACATCATTGAAAATTTTTTGGAGATTGCTTTGAACTATTGTAGCTTTTCGGTCTGCTGTATAGATGATCAAATCATCAGCAAACGCTACCAATGATCGCGTTGGCGAGACGTTAAAATCAAAGCCGTTCAATAGCTTGCGAATGAATATTGAGAAGAGCAGAGGCGCAGTAACTGTCCCCTACTGTAAGCCATTCAAGACCTTGAATTCGCGCATTGTTGTCAGATTTCCATCAGTTACAACAAATGATTTCCCGTATAACATATTGAATATCACGGCGACAAGCTGTCTGGGGAAACTGTCCTGAAGGAGTTTAAAAACTAGTCCATCTAACCACACCGTATCGAAGGCTTTCTCCATATCAATGAGACACGCTTCAACACATTCTCTTTCATTTAGTTTCCAACAGATGTCTGAGGTTACTTTCGTTATTGCATGTGTGGTCGAATGCCTGGCACGAATACCAAATTGGCAATTCGGCATCAACTCATATTTCTCAATGTGGGCGTTTAATACTTTGTTGAGTATCACTTCAAACACCTTGCTGATGTTAGGCAGCAAGCTGATTGGGCGATAGATTTTAGGGCACGAAGATTCTTTTCCTTTCTTCAAGATCGGAAATACTTAGCCTTTTTCCACTCATTTGGGAAATATGTATTGCTCAACACGTTGTTGAACAATATGCAATAATTCCTAATAGCAACCTCAGACAAATGTCGGAGGACTACATTTGGAATACCATCAGTATCACATGATTTCTTGTTGTTGATTCTGCGAAATATGAAACACAAGTCTTCATATTATTGTTTCATTGAAATGAAGAATTGATTTACCGTTCAGGCTTGATTTGAAGTCGGAAACTTTTACTTCAACGACCTCTGAAAATATTTCACTCCCTCTCTCAGGGTTTGGTAGATGACCCAATTCAAAATGTGTTCCAACCAGGGCAAGTTTATGCAATCCCTCATATATAATCCAGTTTCCATTTCTATCCGGAGTCTCACTATCAATTTCGATACCAGCCCTATCGAGAAGATTTATCTCATCACTAGTGACCTCATGATTCGATACCTTCACTCGAGATTTCTTGCGGAATATGCTATTTACTTTCGCGAAAACGCCATCTGGGTCCTGTGGGCTAATACCCCACAATTTTTGCGCCCATTGATTGCTGACCTCACTCCTAAAGTATGTCCGGATTAAGTTCCGGACATTCTTCAGGTGTAATTTCAACAAAGCCAACGAGGGATGGTTGTAGTCCAAAAATCGCCGATAAATATTGTTGATGCGTGTGAGAAGGAGACTTTTCAATCTTTTGAACCTTGCAATGGTTGGTGTTTCATATCCTTCCATATTCTTTCGATGTTTAATCTTGGGAACCACTTTCTCAATCGTTTCCAACGTCAGGCTCTCTAACTTCGACAAATAGAGATCTATTTGATCGCTAGTTAGATCCCTGTCATTAGGAACCATTGAGCAAGAGTTGCCATCATCAGAAGGAGGACATTGCTTCTGGTACTCCCGATTAAACTTCTTTTGAAACTTTCCCCAGTCTGTTTTACTGAAATTCAACCGATCATTTTCATGTTGAACTGGAATGAGGAAGAGATCATCCCTTTGATGATTGATTTCCATTACGATTGCGTTATGAACCTGAACCTGAACCTGAAGTTTCCGTTGAGGACTATTAAAGTTGAATTCAAGTTTTGCGTCAGCAATGCAGAGGTCCAAATATGAATTTGTCCTAGGGTATGTTGGGAGCTCCGACCCATATAGATTGCACCTGTATTCAATTTGGTTTTCTGTTATCCACGATTTCAGGAATACACCTGTTGGATTATTGGTGGCGTTCAGCCATGATATACTCGTATGCTTGGCATTCAGGTCACCAGCAAGAATATAATAATCATGCAGCCTATTCAATTCGAGTATTTCAAACAAGGAATTGACCTCCTCCTTGAACTTGAGAACATTTCGACCAGTTGCATAGGCAGAGATAACGAAGAGGTTATCCCCCCTGGCAGTGAGATTTTGATAACGGACACTTCAAGAGATTCAAAGCTTTTGAATTCGACTTTTTCAATATTTTGGAAATAATAGGTTCCTCTAACCAATATCCCGGTGCCACCTCCCCCATCACCTTATTACCCTATCGTTTCTTAGGAATTCGAAATCCTTGAATGTCTTGAATAGTCTGTGTGGTCTAGTGGTTAGAGCATGAACGCATAAGCCGAAGGTCCCAGGTTCAAATCTCGTTGGGAGCAACGTGATTTAGTTCAGGGGATTTTTCGGACAGACTATGAGTGTTCATTCAGTGGTGATATGTACTGATTTAATCAGATCATATCATAGCTGAGTAGGCACACGGGAGCATGGTACTGACCAAACCAACTTCCGAAAAAATCAGTACTGTCATGAAAATGAGATACTCTAACTATCTCTAAGCGAAGGCCCAAAAGGGGCTCTAGTGCTACAAAGAAGAAGAAGAAGAATGTCATGGAGTGCCATGAATTGAGGTGGCTTTCAGTAAGAAGCATGATGTCAGGCTTTTGCTTGACAAGGAACTCCAAGAGACAGTCACGTCGATGTAGACTCACAATGGAGTTGATGTTGATCGAGATGAGACGAATCCTATCCATGGGAATGTGAGTGGATGACAAGTTATTTTAAGGCATTTGAAAGCCCTAAACGCTGAAAAGTTAATTTTAGAATCTTGTTTATCGATTCTCTCCGATAAGGAATTTAATTGCTGATAAATTTTAAGATGCAGCTCATTATCGCCACACTCATTATTTATTTTATTTACACTGTCTGCTGGTCATCTCACAGCAAGCGCAAATGACACCCCGGGCTTGACGAAGTTGGTAGGTATAACACTGCGGTGTACTTGACTTTGTTTTGGAGTAAATTTTACCTTTGCATTTTGATACCGGGCGCATCCTAGATATGATGCTGGATGACCAAAGACACCGCAGTTCACACAATATAATTTTTCTTTTCGCTCCGCCTGAGTCAATTTGCCCTCGCCGGGAGCATGGACATCTTTACAATTGACATATCTATATTTCATGGCGCAGTTGGCAGCCGAATGCCCGAATCTTTGGCACCTGAAGCACTGGTTGACCTCGCTTTTCTGGAGGCGTTCCCACCTCAGCACACGGAAGTTCAAGTACCTTATTTGTTGTAGCGCACATGAACTGCTTTCGCTGGAAATCTGGACTAAGTAATAAGGCGAGTTATTACGCTCGACAATTGATCTCCTTGTTGCAAAGTCTTTAATAATAAATTCTATTTCTGGTGCAGCTTCTTGAAGCACCTGAAGGAAATCGACTGTGTCCTCTCCGCAGTCCAGACCCTTCAATAAAAAGGTCTGGTTTTTCTCGTATGTAAAATGCGGAACATCTCCAGAATTCAACGCACTTTTTGCTGCCTGAAAATCAACCAATTCTTATTGTCAGTTTATCGGCATTGACTCTTTTGATCTCAAAATCATTTATCATATTTTCGGCTGCCAAAAGCCGAACCATATCTTTGCCTGTTTGCCCAAATACATTGATTGGTGGGACTTTTTATTTCTTTTGATTAACCTTGACGGACGGATCAGCAGACAAAACTATTGGTTTTTTCTCCCTACTTTTAATATTTAAATATTCAATAAATCCAGTGTCCGGCTTAGTCAAACAATGTTCAGAAGTTTTGTTACCTGTATTCTCTTCAATACTCATGGAATCTTCTAGTCCAGCTAGCACTGCATAATAGTTCGTGCTGACGTTTGCTCCGCCTGCGCTGGGGACATCCTCTTGATCAGGTTCTTGTTTCAGTTTCTTAGATTTCTTGTCTTCAGTCGCTTTTGACTTTACTTCTTTTTCTTTCTTGCTGGTTTCTTTTGCTTTGTTGAACGTCAATTTTCCAACTAGTTCTTCTAGTGATTGGACCCGAAGTCTGAGCTCTTCGTTGATTAACTGCTCGATCTCGATGACCGATAACATTTTCGGTTTTTCTTCGTTATCGAATCTTCGTTTCAGCGTTTTTTTTTCGCCCGCCATCGTTGGTGATGGACTCGATTGTTCTGGTTGATGGCTGAAGCCATTGGGCTCCTCCATCTCGTTACTTTTGCAGCGAGACTAGAGGGAATGTTTTTAAACCAAGACTTCCCTTGAATGTATTTCCGCCTTTTGATACTTCTTCAGGAAAGAAATTTCGGGTATTCGATAAATGTTCGAATAATTCTACGGTGATGGTTTTCAATTAAAAAAAATAATTAAAATTAATTAATTTTTAAAATTAATGACAGGAGCGATTAAAAAAATGTCTACACGCAACGAGTGCTAGACGTAGAATATGACTGCAACAGTATTCGAGGTGATATGGTTAGTATAACGCTCAAACATGTGATTATTACCTGATTTATCAATCAGTACCCATCAAAGCTGGGTAGGCTGATAATCCGATTCAATTGTGATGGGTAAGGATTGAAAAATTAGATAATAATCACAAAGCTGAGCGTTGTACTTCGTCGATCAGTTATTCTTAACGAGAATCGTCCTTTACCATTATTAAATTTTCATGTCCTTCAAGTGGGATCAAATGGACAGTCTATTCATGACATTGTCACTCTTTTCTTTCATAACTCATCACATGTGAAGGACTTGTGTGAATTAGATTTATTGAAGCATACAACGCCATGGGTTGATATATCTGCGTATTTTTAAATGCCTTCGTTTGTCCCAGTCGTTAATTTCTGTACGAGGTTAAACTTTATTTGTTTAAGTAAGAGCTACGAGAGTAAGCAACTTTAAAAAAATGTATTTATTTCAAAGATGGTCTCTATAAGAGGTCATTTCGTTGTATCGGAAACAATAAATTAAATTTAAAGGATTTAAAGCATGCATAGCGCCACATGATACAGTTATTTAAATCATTAAACGTTAATGAAACAACATCATCTTTTACCTTATATTGACTAGAATTAAAAAAGTTTCCAACACATCCAACACAACCCAAAGACCATGATGTATGAATTTTTCTGAGGGCGATTCTGGTTTTTAGAATTGAAGGTTGAATAATTGAGTTTATGGCGAAGGAAATGTAGTATAAAATTCAGATAACCAATTCTTGTCTTAACTTATAGGAATATGTGTCAATTTCTTCATGGTGTGCGTTTTTATCCTAATACCTTTGAAGGGTCCTTGGGAAATAAAACGGAAATGTATGCCAATGATAAGAAATATATGAAAAAAATTGAGCAAGGACATTGAACCAGACTACATGGCGCCGTGTTTTGACGTTCCTACGTATATCTTATCGAGTAGGCATGATGAAAAGATTGCAAAAGATTTTGAGTACTACGTTATTAGTGTGGGTGGATGAAAAATGACATCCATTTTGCAAGTAGTTTTGCTTGGGCTGATTTTGATTGGAAGGTAAGGCGTTTTCAGATTTTTAGCAACGTAATTAGTATCTAATCATTTTTTAAATATAATTTGTGTGTGCTTTGTACTGCTAATATCTATAAAATGGCATCGTCATTGAATTTAATTCCTTAAATGAACTATGTATGGAAAAGGTAAATACTGACGTCTGAATAGTTCTTATTCTGTGTCGGAATAGGTGTAGTTACTAAGAAGATGAATAGTTATAGACATAGTGAGAATATGTCAGTCGTAATTTAAAGCTGCGAAGATAGATAATTTTTCTTTCAGAGCTATGTACTTTATATTATCAAGATAAAATAATACGCATATGCCGTAGTGCTATCAAGGAAGTAGAATAATAGTTCAGCGTATAGATGTCATCATTACATAGATAAGGCTGCATTACAACTTGCCTTACAAGAAGAGCACACACTTCGGGACCATTGATTGATTAATTTGCTTTATTGATAATATCGATAACAATATATATATATATATATATATATATATATATATATATATATATATATATATATATATATATATATATATATATATATATATATATATATATATATACATATATACATATATATATATATATATATATATATATATATATATATATATATATATATATATATATATACATATATACATATATATATATATATATATATATATATATATATATATATATATATATATATATATATATATATATATATATATATATATATATATATATATATATATATACCACGAGTCCGTTTACAGCGGTCGATTCTTTAGATCCAATTTTCCACCACTCTGGAACACATTTCAACTGGAACGTTGGCAATTTTGAATTGGATGTTGTCTTTGAGATCGTCTAAAGTTGCTGGCTTGGTGGCATAAACCAGTGAGTTGATATAGCCCCATAAAAAGGAATCCCATGACGTTAGATCGCATGAACGAGGCGGCCATTCGACCGGACCATTTCTCGAGATAACACGTTCACTAAATTTGCCTTTCAATCGATTGTGAGGCCTGCTGTGTGGCTAGTGGCACCGCCATGCTGAAACCACATATTGTTGATGCCAAGTTCATCAAATTTTGGCCACAAATAATCTTCCAACATAACACGATAACGCTCTTTATTGACGGTAATATGACGATTGTTTCCATCCACGAAAAAATACGGCCCAATCACACCTCCGACGTGAAAACCGCACCAAACAGTATTTTTTTTCGGATGCAACGGTGTCTCAAGAACCACAAATGTGGGTTTGTTGCTGACCAATAACGCATATTTTGCTTATTAACAAAGCCATTGAGCCAGATGAAGATAATTTTTCGATAATATTATTTAGAGTAATTATTAATAATTTTCAAACGTTGCTGGTTTGTGAACTTTACTATGATGAAAATGTTGACTTTAACTAACGCTTTGACTTTGACAGTTCATTAAAAAAGTTTAAGAGTGCGTTCATATAAAGATACGAACTTGTTATGTCCCTAATGCAAAACCCTATATATGTATATTTCTCGAAAGTTAGTGAAGCTGACATTGGAACCATTGAAAAATTAGTTCCCAAGATTAAACATCGTAGCATATGGAAGAATATGCAACACCCACCATGACAAGGTTGATAAGATTGACAAGCTTTCTTCTCACACGTGTCAAAATAATTACCGGTGATTTCTGGACTACAACCACCCCTCATTGGTCTTTTTGAAATTACACCTGAAGAATGTCCGGAACTTAATCTGTTCATACTTCAGGAGTGAGGTCAGCAACCAATGGGCGAAGATACTGAAGGGTATTACTCCACAAGATCCAGATTGCGTGTTTACAAAAGTGAATAGCATATTTCGTAAGAAGTTTCGGGTAAATGCTACCAATCTTAAAGTCACTAGTGCTGAGATAGATCTTCTAGATAGGGCTGGTATCAAAACTAATAATACGACTCCGGATGCAGATAAAAATAGGATTGTATGTGATGGATTACAGAAACATTCTGTGATTGGAACTCATTTTGAATTGGTCCATCTACCGAACTCCGAAAGAATGACACAAATACTTTCAGAAGTCGTTAAAGCAAAAGTTTCCCATTTCAAAGACTGAACGGCGAATCCATTCTTCTTCATTTCAATGAAGTATTGATAAGATTTTCGCTTGATGTTAGTTCGGCATCAAGCGAAAATCTTATTGGTTATTTTGTTATTGCCAGTACGGTACTACGATATTTGTTTGAGGTTGCTATTAGAAAATATTCCATATTGTCCAACAACATGTTGAAAAATTCATATTTCTCAAATGAGTGGAAAAAGGCCAAGGCATTTCAGATTTTGAGAAAGTAAAGAAATCTTCGTATCCCAAAAGCTAATGCCCAACCAGCATGGTGTCTGGTATCAAAAAGATGTTTGAAGTCATACTAAATGAATCATTAAACGCCTACATTGAAAAGTATGATTTGTTGCCAGGTCAGGCATTTGATCTTACATACGATAACAAAAGTAACCTCAGAGATTTGTTGGCAACTGAAAAATAAAGAATGTGTTGGAGCATGCCTCATTGATATGGAGAAAACCTTCGATACGGTTTGGTTAGATTTACTTATTTTCAAGCCCCTTCAGGAGAAGCTCCTCGGACAGCTTGTCGCCATAATGTGCAATATGCTGTACGGAAAATTTTTCTTGTAACTGATGGAAATTTGATGAAAATGTGCTCTTCTCAATATTCATATGCACCCAGGCTTTGATTTTAACGTGTCACCAACGTTATCGCTTGTGGCGTTTGCTGATGACCTGATAATTTTCACGGTAGACCGAAAGTCTTCAGACTTTCAAAGGAACCTTGAGAAAATGTTTAAAGATTGGCAAGCCTAAACGGGGAATTGGCGAATGAAAGTGAGGGCGCAAAAATGCGAAACAGTTTTGTTTCAGACAATGCCGCGGTTAGCCAGTCAAGATATTAAACTTAATTGAATTTCCACATTATGGCTGATCAGGGTAATTCAAAACGGGTTTCACATAAATCCTGTGTTCGATACCTCGGTGTTCATATCGATCAGTGTCTACACTATAATGGAGATATCAAAAGTATATTCAGTAATGCGCGTAAAGTGTTCATGTACCTTCGAAGACTCTTTCATTCCAGATACATTGATCAAAAGGTCAAAGTTATTTGTTGCAAAGATCTGGTTTAACCGCCCTTGGTAGAACTGAAGGCCGGAGGTCAGTGGGGAAACCGAGGAAACGCTGGCCCCTCGGTCGACGAAGACAGCTCATCGCTGCTCGGATTTCGGAATTGGAAGACGCGGTCAACGGACCGAGACAGTTGGAGGCGCTGTTTGCAGGAAGCGAAGGCCCGAGAGGGGCTGTAGTGCTAAGAAGAAGAATAAAATAAACATAATTTAAAAATGCGTGGTTAGCATCGTTTTCCTGTTCTTTTTAAAACCTACAGCCGCGAGTTGCCCATCTTGCGCAAGTAGGACTGAAAACAATCATACCCGCTCAAGAGTTGGCACAGGCAGAAGTCAATCTCACCATGCCTTCGATTGAGTCATGTTTTCAGATGAGGAATGAGGCGCGCTGTCCATTTTCATTTCGTCTTGTTCACCCAAGACTACTGTCAATCATTGTGAGCATTGTCTCTCCTCGTGGGCGACTATCTCCCAAATGTTTTCAATTCGACGCCGATAGACCTTACGGCCCTCTAATAAAAAGGGCGATGGGTATCACGCTTGTAATGACCAGCACCGGGTAATCAAAGACTGTCGGATATGCGGATGTAATCCTCAGTGCTCCTCTTTGTATCTGTGTCAGGTGATTTCGGTGCAACTACTTGCTCAGAGGGTCACTCCATATTTCTGCTCCGTACCGCACAGACTGCATGGCATTCATCAAAAGTTGCCTTCTTGATACGGGTTGGGTCCGACTACGTTGGTCATAAGTTTACTTAGAGCCGATACGCCTAAAACAACATTATCAGCCCTAATTTGCTCTGAAAATCTGAATTTCGAATCGATCAGCTACCTTGGTTCTTTATTCTTAGTTTCGATAAAACTAGCACTTTCCCAATATTGATTGTTCTTATTATGGGAATAATCTCCTTTGTTAAGTTGACTGCTTCGGTTTTCTCCAGTGCTAGGCTGAACCTTCGTGCAATCACCCAATCCCGCACTCGGCGCATTAGCATATCTAGTCTATGTTGTCCAGCGACTAGCGCCGCAATTTTATCTGCATAGCCGATTATGCGTGACGCATCCAGCAGCTCAAGTCTCAGTAGCCCCTCGTACGATATGTTCCACAGATCTGGACCAAAGGCAGATCCTTGAACAACAACTGATGCAACTTCCATCCTTCGTGGGCTTTGCTTCGTGCATAAGGTATTCTGGAACTAGAAAAAGGTTTTTCAACGTATGCTGAATATCCACTCATTGATCGGAGCTGAATGAGTCCCAAACATCAAGTGTCACCAAAAAAACTATACGTCGCTTGGTACGGCTTTATGCCGCCACCCGTTGGACCGCGCTCGAATATACTGGTGCGGAGATATGAACGCATACTTTTCGGACAGACCTAGTATTTAATATACTAAATGCTCCGTTAGTTTAAATAATTAAAGACAATGAGATTGTACGCAGGCCCGAGATACTCTTATGGGCTCCATAGATGAGTTTAATATGAAGCTGATTCTCCGGGGACATGCACAATATTGCAGTACTTGAATATCATATTTTGAAAATACCTAATTTGAATTTGGATTATCTTGATTGGTAAAGAAATGTACTGATTCGGGTCTTCCATTGGATATAAGATTGTTTATCGTTAAAGGGATTATTTTTTGATTGCAAAAAAGTTTAAACTAAATATTTAAAACTTACTACTCATTAATCGGCCCTATGATTCTGGTAATGACGGTAAAAAAATTTGATATTTTTCAAGATTTATTCCGACAGTAGAAATGTTAAAACTTACATGTAACCTGAAAAAGTCGTTACTTATCGATGATATAAGTTCAGCTTCTAAAATCATGAAATAAAAACAATTTACGAAAAAAAGGAATCCCGACTTCAAAATTCCTTAGAAAAGATAAAAACAAATTTTATGGAAGCTGTGTTAAATCAGTTTATCCCTTTCGATATAATAAAAACAAAACAAAAACAAATTTGATAAAAAAACTTAGTTGACACCAATTTCATGAAATTTGCTTTGTAGGACATCTAAAAGATGATTTTTTTGGGAATTCGTTTTTGGGGTGGATGTTATGACAAAATGAAAAAAATTGCGTAACCGTTGTACATGCGCTATTTATACATTATAAAATCCTATTACCAGTGCAAATCAGCTTTATATGAACAATATTCATTTTAGAATAAAGAATGTAACATAGTATCCTCGCGCATTTTTTTCTGGCGACTGTCAATCACATTTACATCTATAAAAATATCCGAATGATGTTTTGGTTCTCAATGGGCAATGTATGTTCGGACAGAATAAAAGCACCCGGTTTAGAGCTGTTTTCATATATTTTTAATAGCAAAATGTAAAGTTGGTAAACTTCTGATCCTGCTGATATTATTCACTTAGGTAGTCGAGCAAGAAAAATAACACTCTAATGAATACAAGAGTTCTTACTCATATTTCAACGGTTAAAAATATTTTTTCTACAAGTATTTGAATGACGGTTAATAGACAAATATAATATTTAAAAGACCTTAAAGCTGCTCGTTTCATTTCTCTTTGAAAATTTTAAATTTACATACTATATTAGACTTTTTAGCGATACAAAAATGTTCTAAGCTACCTTACAATGCCTCTTCTGACTGACATTAAACGTGAACGTTATCAGGAGATTCCCATATGAGCTTGTTAAATGTATGAATGTAATCTTTACAAATCTTAGCTGACATACTTGATAATCCTTGGAAACGGTACATCATCTTCTAAAGTCTGGTAATTTTTCGTATTTTATCCAAGTCATGATGTGTATCCTTTATTTGAAGATTTGAGACTCATGGGGGAAGATAACACAGAATGGTCCAAGCTTCCGCCTTGTCCTAATGAACGTTTTCGTTTTTCTTGGAAAAACGATAATATATTATCGTCTAGACTAGAATCTTTCTTATAAAGGATGTTCGCAAGATGCAGTTGTGATTGTGGTTAGCCATTATGTCATTTTCCGTAGTGTTTTGGCTTTGGAAAACTTAAACATGATACGGGTTCCGCATGACTCATTATCCTGTACGTAGGAGGAAAGTTCGATGGCGTGATTACGTAAGGTTCCTCATAAATATGTATGTGAGATACAGGGATATAGAAACTTTATGGTTTTATACCCACAAAGTCTGTGAATTCTTTGATGATAGGATGTTCGGGTCATTGTTTGTGCTTTTTGTTGGCAAGAGGAAGGCAAAGAATACAGTGCAGAGTTTATTTTGTACGGCTCATTAAATGTTAACTTTTTGGCATCGCACTTATTGCGAGCTTTAAAGCTTGCAATCTTTGATTTCATTAATATTGTAGCAGCTTTGAGAACCCTTTTGTTATACAAACTTGGAATATTAGACAATATGTCGTTTCAGCCTATTCTTCATTTGTTGCTTTTTGTTAATAATAAAGTCTTTGGCGGGAGAGTGGCTCACGGACGTAACCTTTAAGAATTAAACTAATATCGTTACACAAAAACATTTGTTCATAGTAGAAGTGAATACACCTTGCCGGTAAATTCCATTAAATGCACTTAAAACAAGTTGAGTAAGCAGGAGATAGCTCCTACCAGCAGGTCTTTGTAACCATCCTAGGGTTAGAAACAAGTTTTCTAATGGCGTGAATCGATAACTTGAATTATTCATCCAATACTTGGATATGAAATCGTTCAAATTTATACAAAAGATGCACAGTTTCTTTCATAAGCACGGTGCAGCCGCCATTTTAATCTAGCTTAAATGATTTTTCTGAGTGCTCGGCCGATTGAACATGTTCAAGTTAAACACTATTCCTTAAATTTTCATGAAAATTGAAAGAAAATAAAAGTGCCTAAGTCAATTTTAAATATATATAGGGTTTTCCAATAAGAGGTGTTATTTTGAATAGATCTTGTGATTTAACACCTTGCGACTTCTTCCTTTGGAGCCACGTGATAGAAAAGACCTAGGTCAATAGCTCAGTGTCGATTCAAGATCGCATAGATGAAATTCGTGAGGCTATCGAGGACATAGGGCAGCCACTTTGAGATTTGGTTATGGAAAATTTCATGAAGAGGATATGGTCCTGTAAGCATGTCGTAGTGGTTATTTGCCTAATGTTAATTTTTTCTATTAACGGCATATCTTCTTCTTTACAATAAAATGAAGATCCGATCATTTATGTTAAAAAATGGCATTTTTCTTTTAATATTAAAATAACACCTCTTATTGGAAAACCCTACATCAACCATAAACACGTGTTATTGTCGTTGTAATTCCATATAATTGAAATGGCTATAACTCACTTGATTATGATTCGATCTCATATATATCTTATGTCAGTCTATATAATTGCAAAATTTCAAGAAGTTTAAAGGTACCGTTTTGGTTTTATGGGCAAAAATGTAAAATCTACAAATCATACTATTATTAACAAAGTTGAACGAATTTCGATTTCTAAGGTATTTGTTGCCCTTGTACTCATAAAGGTCTACGTTAGTGATAATTTTCAGATTTTTCGGCTGAAAGGTGTCCAATCGCGAGGGGAGGGGGGACACAAATTTTGTCTACATTTTGCCTTCCCCTGGACCCCCTAATTCATAAAATGATTTTTTTATTTCAGATTATAAGAGTTCTAATCAAGACCTTTCATTTGATACCCCACTCGACTACCTTTGATTAAAAAAAAAAATTTAAGTCGAGTTGATAAGTCCTTAACTTTTGAGAGACTATCACTTCTGACCTTTTCACAAAGTTTGAGCATTCTAGCTTCTATAGTTTCTGGGGAAATCAGCTGTGACGCACGGACAGACGGACGGACGGACAGACGGACAGGTCGCGAAACTAGTAGGTCTTTGTAAAAAATTTTTTTTACAAAGACCTAAAAAAGCAAACGAACGAAAATAAATTATAGCATGTCATAATATAAAATGAATATAAATTCGACGAATTTAAAAAAAAATATTCCATCTCATTAATTCAATTCTATTGAAGTATTGATCTTGTGAAGTACAAGATTGCTTTTAAAATATCGAACAACGTTGTATAGTAACTTTGAATAAATTATTTTGTTACAATTTATAAAACTGAAAATTACTTTTTATTTTAAGATTTCATTAAGTAAGAATTTTGTTTTTGCTTTTTTTGCTTTAGCAGTACAGCCCCTTTCGGGCCTTGGCTTAGAAATAATTAGAGTATCTCATTATCTTGATCAAATGTATAGGCACTTGGCAAAATGATATGGTCAGCAACACACTTTAGGCGTAGGTCCGTCTTCGCAGCTGCGATACGTTCTGATTTTACACCAGTACGTTTCATAACTCGTTGAAACCAACGGGACTCAAATCAGGGACCTTCGGCTTACGCGCGAGCACTCTAACCACTACACCACGCGGACTACTAACTCACTATTGGTGTTTATATATTAAAGGTTGAGTACAAAATCCTTCTGACAGGAGCGTACTTCTGTCTACCCAACATGTTATTTGTTATTAAAGAGTTCTGTATAGGAGTTCTGAGAAGGAGAAAAAAAACTACCACTAAATTGTCTCATATTAAAAATAGAATTTTGTTGTTACATAGCTAAATTTAGTTAATAAAGAACCAGCGTTAAGAAGTAAAGGAAAACGCTTTAATATCAAAATGTGTGCACTTTCTTAAAAAAAATGAATCACGAATGATGAGCGACTTGATTGGCTCGTTGCCTAGAAAAAATCATTTGGCTCAGATGTTAAGGATAGATTTTGAGGTCGTTTTTTCTAAACACAATTAAATTTGTTCTTTCATCTTTCAGTTCAATAAAAAAATAGAAGATTGATGTTTTCAATGTTTAAATCTAGTGCAGTAAAACATAACATTTATCTTTACAGATGAAAGGACGATGGAGATATAGAAAATATTTATTAATCCGTGTACTACTGTGTGAGCTATTAGCAATTACATATATGTATATATGACGTACTTTCATATCTCCGTTTTAATTGATTTAAGCACGGTTGACTGCAAGATACGACGAGGTAAATCATTTGATCATAATGGTTTGCTTAGTTTGAAGGCTCAGTAAATTTCATCATAACATACATCGTTTTGTAAAATTAGTTAGAATGACTTAAGTTGGATGCATTGTTTCAATTTTTGGAAGTTTCTAGCATTATATAGATTTAAAAATTGTTCTACGTCAAGCATTCGTTGCGTACAGATATGTTGTATAATCACTCCTGTCATAAATTTTTAAAAGTTAAACAATTTCACTTCAGTGACTGAAAAAACAGAGCGAATAACCTCAAGAAAACTTCAGGGCCAGTGGTATGGAGAAGCCCGGCGGCTTCCATCGTTGGGAGAACCTGGAGAAACGATCAACAGCAATTAGTCGGTTGTCATATTGATTAGCAAACACGATCAGGAGGGCTTCGCAGATGGCGGAGGAAAAATGAAGAATGATCAACAATGATGAATAGAAAAAATCAAGAAGAAAAATTAGGAGCTCAGGTTGTGTATTTTGTTCCTCAAAGAATTCATCAAGAAAGCGATGAAGAATCAAAAACCAAAACAGTAAACGTACGCGAAAATATCTTAAGGACAAGAAATGGAAGAAGATAATGAAAGTAATATTAATAACGATTTTCATGACGAAGTAAAATTTATTAAATATTCGAAAATAAGGAGAAAAAACCAACTCGCGAGCCAGCTAGTTCCTCGGGTAAAGCCATTCACAAGACGGAAAATGTTCCGCCAAATGTATTCGGACAACCCGATAGCGACATGAATCGTCTATTGGCAGCTAAAAACAAACTAAGCGATTTCGAAATTAAGAAAATGAGCTCAGAAAAAATAACGTTAAGTACGAAATCACTGGTTGACCAAGTGAGCTAAAGATGCACTAAATTCTGCGGAGGTTCCGCCACTTCACCTTTACATTAAAAAAAATCAGACCTTCCTGTTAAAGTACCTGGACTGCAAAGAAGATACTGTCGATCTTTTTTAAATGCTTAAGGAAGCTGCACCATTGGTTTTCTTTATTTCTGTTCAAAACTTTGCAACAAGGAGATCGACCGCCGAAAAACAATCTACCAGTTTATTTAGTTACTTCACTTCACTTCAAGGTGGTAAGGTGGAAACGTCTCCAGAAAAGTGAAGTCAATCAGTGCTATAAGTAAACGATTTGGCTATTCGGCAGCCAACTATGCCATACACTATCGGTGCGTTAAATGCAATGAAATTCGGGCTCCAGTGAGTGCAAATTGGCTCAGACAGAGCCAAGAGATAAATTGTACTCCTGCGTCAACTACGGTGTATCCGGTCGACCTGCCTCATATCGAGGATGCCCCTGATATCCAGATGCAAAATTTAAATTTGTTACAAAACAAACATATGTAAGTACACCGCGGTGTGATACCTTCTATCTCCGTCAAGCCCGGGGTATCATTTGCACTCGCCACCAGCAGATAATGTAAATAATGTACGTGGAAATAATGACCTGCTTTTCAAAATTTATCAATAATTTGAATCTATCACGGAAAACATTAATAAGTAGGATGAAAAAACAAATTTCGTATTTCAACGTTTGGTTCAACATGGTTCAAAATAATTTGGCATCCAGTCTCATTCCCATGGATGGGCTTCGTCTCATCTCGATCAACATCAACTCTTTTGTACAAGTAAATCTACCTCGACGTGACTATCTCCTGGAATTCATTGTCAAGTAAAAGTTGGACATCAAGCTTCTCACTAAAACCCAATTCATGGCACTTAATGCTACTCAATGATTTTGAATATGTAGAACATTTGATGGGTGGGGCGCAGTTAGAAGACACTTTATTATTCAAATTTCACTGAAACGTGGGGATAAACCCTTTGTTATCTTTGCTTTGCTCAAATTCAAAGAGGAATTCGATTCCTTGTTTGAAATACTTAAATTGAATAGGCTGCATATTTCTTATATTCTTGCCGGGGAACTGAGCGCCAACAATAATCCAAGAGGCGAATTCCTGAAATCTTGGATAACAGAGAACCAAATTGAATACAGACGTAATTCATGCGGGTCCGAGTTTCCAACATTTCTCGTATATCCTAGGATAAAATCATATTTGGACCTCTGCATTTCTGACGCAAGACTTGAATTCACATTTAATAATCCTCAACGGGAACTGCAGGTGTTTTATTATGATAACGACGTGATTCTAATGGAAATAAATCATCAAAGGGATAATGCCTTTCTCATTCCAGGACACGATTGAGAAAGTACTTCCCAAGATTAAGCATAGAAATAATATAAAGGGTTTGAAACGCCACCAATGAATGGTTGAAAATAAAAAAGCCTTCTCATATCGTCAACAATATTTATCGGCGATTTGAGAATATAATATCCGAAACTTAATCCGTTCATGAACTAATCATGAATTTAGTGAATTTTTCAAGATAAATATTAGAATTTTTAATTTATTTTCTCCGTCGAAGTTTGACCGTTGCCTGAACAGATGTGTTTTACGGTCCTTCTCTCGAGATACAAAGCTCAAAGTCATTCAAAGTCAAAAGCGCTTTATTCAATACTAATCGTTATAAATTTTGAAAGAATATAAAGCAAATTCGAAACAATAAACATACAAAAACTTAATGGCCGAAATGGCTCTCTAAATTTATACGTTATCATTAAACATATTTCTTCAAAAAAAATTATAGCAAATTCAATTAATTCAGATTATTACATATATTGAAATTCAATTGGAAAAAAGAGAAAAACCAACCAACACTATCCTAAAATTATTTATAATTTAAACACAACAGTGAACTTTGATCCTACACCTAATATGTTTTAACTTAATTCTAATAAAATGCAATCAAAAACTTTATCTTATACTAAAAAATTCTATAATAATATTCCTATCCTAAGCGTTTAACCTTATCTCTAACCTAATATAATAAACATGACATATACTTAACCTATACCTAATTTTTAACACAAATAAACAACAATACTAAATATAGCAATAATGAGCTGAAACTCAAATACTAAAAAAAACGAAAAACACAAAAACTGGAAATAAACACGAATAATTTAGACATTGTCATTCAGCCACCAATACCTGGATTGCGCCGTCTCAATTCGATCAGCTTCAACGAATCCAGCAAATGAGTGTCTCCATTGGAATTGTTGGTCTCGTGAACTCAAATTCGGAGGATATTTTATCTTCTTATCAATGGCCCGTCGATATATGTGATATATGACTGGAACGCCGTCAGAATCAAAAACATATCGATTCATGTCCAAATACACGAATGCTTCTGGAGGAATGAAACCAGTAGCGAGGCAAGTCGCATATACCCGTCTGTAGGGTGGAACGGCTGTGAAATCCAAGGGTTTTCACCCACAGTCACAGATCTTGCGTTATAATTCCGAAGAAGTTTCAATATGAAGATAAATTCTACTATTTGATATATAATGTTTCCAATCCGTCTCAGGCTTTCTGTACAAACCAGTACATGCACGAAGACATTTCCTTTCGAAAACTCTTAATTTTCCCATAGTACTAGCACTCTGGTTGTACCAGATTTGACATCCATATGTCAGAACTAGTCTAACCAGAGTCTTGTAACAGATAATTTTGACCTTTTGATCAATGTATTTGGAATGAAAGAGTCTTCGTAGGGCCATGACTACTTTTAGTGCCTTACTGAGTATGATTTTCACATGTTCAGTATAGTACAGATACTGATCGAGATAAACACCGAGATATCGAACACAGGATTTATGTGGAACCCGTTCTAAACTACTCTCACCAGCCATGATGTGGAAATCTTTCCAATTACGTTTCAGGTCTTGACTGACTCCCTGCAGCGTTATCCGAAAAAAGATTGTTTCACTTTTCTGCGCATTGATTTTCATTCGCCAATTGTCAGTGTACAGCTGTACATCATTGAACATGTTTTGGAGGTTGCTCTGAACTATTGTAGCTTTTCGGTCTGCCGTATAGATGATCAGATCATCAGCAAACGCTACTAATGATCGCGTTGGCGAGACGTTAAAATCAAAGCCGTTCAATAGCGTGCGAATGAAGATTGAGAAGAGCAGAGACGCAGTAACTGTTCTCTGCTGTAGACCATGCAAGGCCTTGAACTCGCGCATTGTTGTCAGATTTACATCAGCTACAAAAAGGATTTCCCGTATAACATATTGCACATCATGGCGACAAGGTGTCTGGGGAACTTGTCCTGAAGGAGTTTGAAAACTAGTCCATCTAACCACACCGTATCGAAGCCTTTCACCATATCAATGAGCCATGCTCCAACACATTGTCTATCTTTTAGTTTCCAACAGACGTCTGAGGTTACTTTCGTTATTGCATGTGTGGTCGAATGCCTGGCATGAAAACCAAATTGGCAATTCGGCATCAACTCATATTCCTCAATGTGGGCGTTTAATGCTCTGTTGAGTATCACTTTAAACACCTTGCTGATGTTAGGCAGCAAGCTGATTGGGCGATAGCTTTTAGGGCATGAAGATTCTTTTCCTTTCTTCAAGATCGGAAATACTTAGCCTTTTTCCACTCATTTGGGAAATATGAATTGCTCAACATGTTGTTGAACAATATGCAATAATTCCTAATAGCAACCTCAGGCAAATGTCGGAGAACTACATTTGGAATACCATCAGTACCACATGATTTCTTGTTGTTTATCCTGCGAAATATGAAACACAAGTCTTCATAGCTGCCAAAATAATCAATAAGATTCAAGCTCGGTATGAGGTCAGATGTTAATGTTTCATTGAAATGAAGAATTGATTGGCCGTTCGGGCTTGATTTGAAGTCGGAAACTTTTGCTTCAACGACCTCTGCAAATATTTCATTCCTCTCTCCGGGTTTGGTAGATGAACCAATTCAAAATGTGTTCCAATCAGGGCAAGTTTATGCAATCCTTCACATATAATCCTGCTTCCATTTTTATCCGGAGTCGTACTATCAATTTCGATACCAGCCCTATCAATTTCGATACCAGCCCTATTTATCTCATCACTAGTGACTTCAAGATTCGATACCTTCACTCGAGACTTCTTGCGGAATATGCTATTCACTTTCGCGAAAACGCTACCTGAGTCCTGTGGGCTAATAACCCTCAATTTACCCGCCCATTGATTGCTGACTTCACTCCTGAAGTATGAACGGATTAAGTTCCGTACATTCTTCAGGTGTAATTTCAACAAAGCCAACGAGGGTTGTAGTCCAAAAATCGTCGAGAAATATTGTTGACGCGTGTGAGAAGAAGGCTTTTCAATCTTTTCAACCTTGCGATGGTTGGTGTTTCATATCCTTCCATATTGTTTCGATGTTTAATCTTTGGAATGACTTTCTCATACGTTTCCAACGTCAGCTTCTCTAATTTCGACAAATAGAGATCTATTTCATCGTTAGTTAGATTCCTGTCATTAGGAACCATTGAGCAAGAGTTGCTACCATCAAACTTTCCCCAGTCTCTTTTTTTGAAATTCAACCGATGATTTTCATGTTGAACTGGAATGAGGAAGAGATCATCCCTTTGATGATTGATTTCCATTACGATTACGTTATGGTCGCTATCATAAGGAACCATCTGCAGTTTCCGTTGAGGACTATTAAAGCTGAATTCAAGTCTTGCGTCAGCAATGCAGGGTATGTTGGGAACTCCGACCTATATAGATTGCACCTGTATTCAATTCGGCTCTCTGTTATCCACGATTTCAGGAATACACCTCTTGGATTATTAGTTGCGTTCAGCCTTGATGTATGCCTGGCGTTCACGTAACCAGCAAGAATATAATAATCATGCAGCCTGTTCAATTCGAGTATTTCAAACAAGGAATTGAGTTCCTCCTTGAGCTTGAGAACAGTTCCACCAGTTGCATAGGCAGAGATAACGAAGAGGTTATCCTCACCTGGCAGACAAATTTTAATAACGGACACTTCAAGAGATTCAAAGCTTTTGAATTCGACTTTTTCAATATTTTGGAAACAATAGGGTCTTCGAACCAATATCCCGGTGCCACCTCCCCCATCACCTATAACCTTATCGTTTCTTACGAACTCAAAATCTTTGAATGTCATGGAGTGCCATGAATTGAGGTGGGTTTCAGCGAGAAGCATGATGTCAGGCTTTTGCTTGACAAGGAACTCCAGGAGACAGTCACGTCGATGTAGACTCACAATGGAGTTGACGTTGATCGAGATGAGACGAATCCTATCAGTGGGAATGTGACTGGATGACAACTTGTTTTGAGGCATTTGAGAGTCCTAAACGCTGAAAAACAATGTTAATTTTCGAATCTTGCTTATTGATTCTCTCCGATAAAGAATTTAATTGCTGTTAAATTTTAAATTTGCCACTTACATTATTTATTTTATTTACATTGTCTGCTGGTCCTCTCGCAGCAAGTGCAAATGACACCCCGGGCTTGACGAAGTTGGTAGGTATCACACTGCGGTGTGCTTGACTTTGTTTTGGAGTGAATTTTACTTTCGCTTCTTGATAACGGGGGCATCCTCGATATGATGCTGGATGACCAAAGGCACCGCAGTTCACATAATATAATTTTTCTTTTGGCTCCGCCTGAGCCAATTTGCACTCGCCGGGAGCATGGATATCTTTGCATTTAACACACCTATATATCATGACGCAATTGGCAGCCGAATGCCCGAATCTTTGACACCTGTAGCACTGGTTAACCTCACTTTTCTGGAGGCGTTCCCACCTCACCACACGGAAGTTCAAGTACCTTATTTTTTGCAGGGCACTTGAACTGCTTTTGCTGGAAATCTGGACTAAGAAATAAGACAAGTTTTTACGCTCTACAATCGAGTTTTAACGGAAATAAATTCTATTTCTGGTGCAACTTCTTGGAGCACCTGAAGGAGGTCGACTGTGTTCTCTCCGTAGTCCAGACCCTTCAATAAAAAGGTTTGGTTTCTTTTGTTTTTGGGGGTGTATGTAAAATGTGGAACATCTCCAGAATTCAACGCACATTTTGCTGCCTGGAAGTCAACCAACGACTTGGTCCTAATTGTCAGTTTATCGGCATTGACTCTGTTGATTTCAAAATAATTTAGCTTATTTTCAGCTTCCAAAAGCCGAACCATATCTTTGCCCGATTGCCCAAATACATTGATTGGTGGGACTTTTTCTTTCTTTTGATTAATCTTGACGGCCGGACCAGCAGACAAAACTTTTGGATTTTTCTCCCTATTTTTAATTTTCAGGTATTTTATAAATTCATTATCTAACTTAGCAGGACAATAATCAGAAATTTTACCTGGATCCTTCTTCAATACTCATCGTATCTTCAAGTTCAGCTAGCGCTGCATAATAATTCCTGCTGTCGTTTGCTCCGCCTGCGCTGAGGACATCCTCTTGATAAGCTTCTTGCTTTGGCTTCTTAGTTTTCTTATCTTCAGTTTTTGAATTTGCTTCTTGGCCTTTCTTGCTTTCTTGAGATTTGTTGAATGTCAATGTTCCAACGAGTGCTTCTAATGATTTGATTCGAAGCCTGAGCTCTTCATTTTCTTTTTCAATCTTGTCAGCTATCTCCTTATCTTTAATCAGCTGCTCGATTTCGATGAACGATAAAATTTGCGGTTTTTCTTCTTAATTGTCGTATCTTCTTTTGAGCTTTGAACTTTAAGCTTTTTAAAATTAATGACAGGAGCGATTTAAAAACACGTCTACACGCAACGAGTGCTAGACGTAGAATCTCAAGACCTTTGATATGCCACATGATCATTTTTGTTTAAAACAAGTTGGATAAACAGACCTACGGTCATGTTAGAAGGGTTTTGTACCCAACGCGCGAAATGCAGTCCCCAGCAACGAACAAAGGCAAGAAACATGTCAAAAAGATGTGCACGTTTAAAAGAAAATCCATTGCTTCTATACTTTCAACTGTCGTCACGTAACAAAAATTACTCAAATCATGAATTTCCCAAAAAATTTATATTATTGATCTTACTTGAAAATTTCAAGAAGATCAAATTAAAACTGCAGTGTCTGATTCAACGGAAAGTCCGTAAAAGACCAAAATCGTGTGTTTCAAATGGCAATAACTGCCGCGAAGATGATTGGATTTTCATCAAACGTGCAGAGTATAAGGACCTTATGTAAAACTACTTTAATATTGGTTTTTATCGAATGTAAGGGTATCCCTACGATTTTATTGGGAAAAATGTGAAATTCGATGTTCATACTATTATTCACAAAGTTGAGTGAATTTTGACTTCTAAGGTATTTGTTGTTGTTGAACTTATAAACACGTTCCTCCATAATTGTTTTCACATTTTTCGGATCACAGGTGTCCAATCGCGACGGGAGACACATTTTTCGTGTATTTCTCCTTCCTGTGCGCCCCCTGAAGCAAAAAATACCAACTGAAGCCCTGTTTTGTATGATTAATTTTTTTTTTCATGATGAATTTTTTTCCAAGGGCCACTCCCCTATCCGGGGAGACCCCCCTTAAACACCTTGCAAATTGTTTTTGTAGTGAACGTTTGAAGAGGGCATCACTTTACACCCATATACAAAATTTTATGTTTATAGCTTATAAGGTTTGCGAGAAAAAGTGCTGTGACACGCGGACGGACAAACAGGCGCGATTTTAGTAGGGTTTTGTAAAATTATTTTACAAAAACCCCTTAAAAAATTAAGGCCGACTGCTCTATAGGAGAATATAGTTATAAGTTTCACGATTCAAAAATTTAAACTTATAGTTTTGTTGTCTCTATATTGAAGACTAATCGCGAACTATGCTTAAAATAACATACTTAAAGCTTATTTGTTAATCTTGATATTTAGACTAATAAAACCCGTACGAAAAATTGCTGTCCCCCCCTCGTGATTGGACACCATTAATTCGAAAAATCTGAGAAAATCAAGGAAGTAGATCTTAATGAGTAGTGGCCAACAAATACCTCAGAATTCAAAATTCAATCAACTTTGTTAATAAAATCAAAACTTGACCCTTCAACTTTTTTTTGAATTATTTAATATTAAACGCAGGTTTTTTGAAAATTTTATAAAAACGAGCCATAAAAAGGCAAGTTACAGTCGATTGAAAATTTTTCAATTACAACAACAATTACACCTGATATTGTGATGAAATTCAGATAGATATGTTTTATAACATTGATATGTTCTCATGATTACTCAAACAATGAGTAAACAAACTGAAATATAATAATAATAATACATGAGTTTTCCGAGCTCATTTTATAGAATATGTGTATGAGTGAAGTTTTGATATTCAAAAGACGTTGTTTGAGCTACTAATATTACAATAACTAGCTTTGCGAGTAAAGGACAGTAGTATTTCTTACATTTTTCCCTACTAGTTCTTGCTTTTACTGAAAAGAGGCTGCTTTTACTATAGGTTAACATATTACCGAAAACGTAATTCAAGATTAACTCCTTATGCGTACTTGGGAATTGTACGGCACCCGGCACGGATTATATAGGACGGGATGCGTAATCAAGGAATCGATTTGTACAAGATTTATTCAATATTATTCAATAAGACCATAGATATACTTGAAAGATGAAGTATTTTTGCCAGGCAGCATTGTTTATTACAGAGTTCATGGATAATGTTCGCACAATGCACAATGGTGATCAAAATTTGCAGAAAAAATAAAACTGCTAATATTGCTATTATCAGTAACGACTTGACGGAAAAACAGTAGTAAAAAATTACATCATCAATCATATAGCATTGAACTTAGAAATTTTTCCAGTAAAATTCAATTGTCGACAACCGGTGAAACCCCTAAGAAAAGCAATTATTTTCTGTTACTGACAGTTAATTGGGCTCTGAACTATAAGGAGTTATCGACTTCTTGAAAACAATCATTTGAACCAAACTGCTCGTCAACTTTGCGCGAATTTATCGTCTACCCCAATCAATAATAAGAATCAAAGTGGAAAACTGTTTGGATATTAGGTGATTGCTGGATATAATTTTGTTTTACGTGTGTGAAAATAATTGTGCGAAAAATTTTTTCTAGCAGAAATTCACTTTCGTTTTGAAAAACTGCTCTGTCCTACATCTTTATCTAGAAAATCGATTTTTCACAGTTGTGTTAAGCATTATAGTAGATGAAGCGAAGAAAGAAATTAAGTTGAAAGGTGTTCGTGCAAGCAAACTTCGTACAATAACGAGACAAGTATTACACAACTCTTCACCTCGTACCCCATAACCTAATGCTACGGCTCTTGTTATTTCAAGGCAATAAGCATTCGTCCTTTCCACATTCACCTAATTTCTTTCAAATTTTTCATAAGGCAGCAACAGTAAGATGCATATATCCAAAATCACATAGCATGAAATTATTGTAGTTTAAGAGCAATTAAAAACCAAAAAAGTGTCCGGAAATGAAAAAAAATTGACAGCGGAGGCATACCTTTCTCATTTTTTGTAAAAAACGTATAAAGAATGAGTGCTTCTGGTAAACTTGGTATTGTATTTGAATGGTGGAAATAAGAACGTTTAAGGGTTAAGCATGCTCTTGTCCATTTGAGATAAAAATTGTTATGTTGACAAGCTGAATGAGGTTGAGAAGAAAAAGAATATCATCCTTATCCTAAGCATCACTTTTGAAAAAGATTTCTTTGTGAAAAAAATATGTAATGGAGAAAAGTTAATCGACTTTTCATTTATATTTTTGTTAAGATGAAATGATATCTATAGGACTGTTGGTACGATTTTAATTTCCGTTAAAAAAGAAGTGTTAAATTAGAGTGATAAATTTAGAATCTACAAAGATTTGATTTATGTAGCTAAGAGCTAATTATGAAGAAAGTAGATACATAAGAATCATGCATTTCTTACAGTGGCTAGATTGAAAGTGATGTATTATTTAGTACGAGTATAACAAAAATAATTTTTCTTCTTGGTAATTTACCTACAGGTTCAATTTACAAACGGAATTGGCTATAGGCTTAGGCGGAATATATTCTTCCTTATTTCGACATCTATGTCGGCAAATTGACCAAAGATGTCAACGAAAATGTAGAAATACGCAATAAAATTCAACTCGTATATAAGATGTTACTCAGTTCCGACGATATTGAAAGCCAGTTGCACACACAAGGGAACAAAGCTTCAAGTATACAAATCTGTGATGAAACTTGTGTTCTGCTACGGTTGTGAGACATGGATCCTAACCAAAACTGACGTTAGATAAGAAGCCATATGGTAGCAATTTGCATATGTATTAGTCCCTAGTATTGGACAAACTTCCGTGAGCTGTCAACCAACTGCGGTATTAGCAAATGCTTATATTGCGTAATATATATATATATATATATATATATATATATATATATATATATATATATATATATATATATATATATATATATATACTCGTATGTAAATATATATATATATATATATATATATATTTATATATATATATATATATATATATATATATATATATATATATATATATATATATATACTCGTATGTATATAAATATATATATATATATATATATATATATATATATGTATATATATATGTATATATATATATGTATATATATATATGTATATATATATATATATATATATATATATATATATATATACATATATATATATATACATATATATATACATATATATATATATATGAAAACGTACGAAACGCATTCCATGCATGCTATAAATTCACCTTGCACTGTCCACTGTACTCCTAAACTTTTTAAGATGAGCAAATGATGCACATGATTTGCACCTTCCACTGATAGCTCGGCGTTGAGCAGTAAACAAATTCCTATAAATTCACTTTGGAAGGCGATAAAAATTAAACGGGTATAATAACTGAAATAATTTGCACTTCACTAGGAGCGCTATAGTGTTCTCCGCGGGCTATCTGGATTTCACTGTAAGAATCCGTCTCAAAACCGTACAAAACCTCGAATTTTCGTTGGCACCTCCATAATTCTCCATATACCGCCATGTAAGTCAGCCAGCAAAATCGGCCTACTAATGGCCATGTGTGTGGTAGTAAGCGCTGATCGTAACCCAAGCTTCCGTAAACATTTAACGGCTTTGAAAGGCGGGCACTAAGGTGAATAATGGGAGCAATGAACATAAAATAGAAGCTGAGTATAATTTTTTAATTTACAAATTTATATATATATATATATATATATATATATATATATATATATATATATATATATATATATATATATATATATATATATATATTTGAATAATTTATTAAAAAATCATCTTTAAAACTTAATTTAATGTAATGATCACTCTTTACGTTAAAATTTATAAAACATGTTTCACCTACAGCAAAATTAAACAATAATTCCTAACAATAAATAGAATATTCATAATTTTATTATAATATTTCGTGGATTAGAAATATGGAGTCAGACCGAATATAAGTTTAATTTAGCAAATTTAACTATTTTTCTTAAATAAATGATTAAAAGAAAATTAGTTAACGCTATTACGATGTAAGGGTTGATTTTAGATAAATAAATTGAACACCTTTATTATTAAGACTCATTTAGAAAATTTTAATTTTCTTTTTAAAAAAAGAGCGAGGAGAGGCATTACTTCTCGAGTACTTAGGATGCTATAAAATGTAAAAAAATTTTTGGGGGTAATATACCTCCAAAACAATTGCATTTCGGTCGGTGTAGCAAGAGAGTTCGATTACTTCTTGTAATAGTGACTAAATTGGGATCTAGGATGAGGAGTCATGGAAGCCAGAGGTGGGATAAACAAGGGGAACCTTCCTCCTTTCTTGACTGGGCTTCGGACTGTCTCCAGCGGAGTTCCAGTTTAATGATACTTATACCGTTTTACTGGTGAAAATGTTAAATTTACAAATTCTACTATTATTAACAAAGTTCAACGAATTTCAACGTCTATTTTATCTGTTATTGGATTTACTTGCATGATTTTTTCAGCTATGAATTGTAGCTGCTCAGCTTCAGCCATTCATCAATAAAATCAATCAAATGTTAATACCCGGTACCTATATATTGAAGTTGGGGAAAAATAATACAAATTTATTCAATATTGTTGTTATTGTAATATAGGGAAATTCAATTATAAGTAACCATTTGCGTATTAAATTTCATTCCATTTCACCCTTACAATTTTATTTAAGAAAATGTGAAATTATAAATCATGCGATTACGAACAAAGTTTAGTGAATTTCAACTTCTGACGTACTTATTGTTGATGTACTCATAAAGGCCTACGCCCATAATTTTTTTCCGATTTTTCAAATGAAAAGCAACCAATTGTGAGGGAGGTACGTGAAAATTTAGTACATTTCCCCTATCTCCCCCCCATCCCT
The DNA here is from genome assembly GCA_963969285.1 of Odontomyia ornata. NCBI lineage: Eukaryota > Metazoa > Arthropoda > Insecta > Diptera > Stratiomyidae > Odontomyia > Odontomyia ornata. The sequence goes on from OZ017738.1 coordinate 97,166,771, forward strand.
CGCCACTGATAAGGTATGTTAATTTCAATATCTGTTTTGAAAAGATCTCGTTGCAATTTTTTTACCCCCAAAACTTTCAAGAAATCATCACTTCTGACCGTCCCACAAAGTTTCATGGCTGTAGCTTCTATAGTTTCGGCATAAAATTGCTCTGTCTTGTATTTTAATACAAAACCCTGAAAAGAAAATATTATTGAAAAGATAACCTTCTGTCATTAGCAAACACGTTATTAGCAAGATATTTCTTCCTATATGCGCGCATATAATGAATTCACTTTTATTAGCCATTGTAAATTTTAGCCCAATTCAAGTAAGTGCAGTTAACTTTTTTTCTTTCTCTTGAAAATCGTCGAGCCTTGCTTTTTTGAGTGCGGAGACGCGTTTCGACTCCTTCTTCAGTGTCTATACAATGTGTGGACGGCAATGATTTTATAAAGGTGTAAGATGGGTTAAGCTTAAGTAGGTAGGCCCTACGTTAGGCCAGGTAAAAGAATATTAGTTTTGTTTTGTTAAATGTTCGTCTCGCTTCCGTTGTCGTCGGAGAGTGTGATCTACTGAAAAAAATTGCATCACAATTTGCAATAAGCTGTTCGTTGATAATGTTACCGTCTGTCCTTCTATGTTTGTATACATCAAGTCTATCTAGGGTGTCTAGTCTCGGTCCTTTCCTCTGTTTGTCTAACAATGTCATAGCGTCAGGCTCATATGCGTGGTTTTGTAGGTACGTCGCGTAGTTGGAGTCTGCTTCTTGTGTAAGAAAGATCATAAGTACTCCTTATATCTTTTCGTTAGTTTCCGTATTGTCCTTCCTATGTATACCATGTCGTAGTCCTTGAATGTCAGTTTGTACAATATACTCCGCTGTTCTCATATATTGGTGTGCCATTCAGTTTGTTTCCAATGTTTTTGTTAAATTTGAATGCAGTTGTGCATTTTGTATTTCTTATGGAAGTTTGATAGCTTGTTTGTTTCTTTACGTACGTACTATATGTTAACAAAATCCACTGTTGGTCATTCTTGTGTATTTCAGTCAGTTGGCGTTTCTGTTTTATTTTTACCGAGTAATAAGTTTGTCAATGTTATGTTGTTTGTGTCCGTTATTACTAACTATTCTGTAAATGTGGTTTAATTCGTTGGAGTAGTTAGTAGGAGCCATAGGGATGGAGTGGAGTCTCTACACCATTGATCTGTACGCTGCTAGTTTATGTTGTGTGGGGTGGTTAGATGTTACGTGTATGCTATGATCAGTTGTAGTCTATTCGGGTTTGCAACCGTGTCACATTTAGGTCATTCTCTCAACATCATATTAATCTTTACAAAACCCAATTAAAATATCAACTGCAGCTTTTCTCTAAATCTACAGTAGATATTGGTGCAGTTATCAATATTTATGGAAAGGCTAAAAGTGGAAACCTTCTATATTTTTTTGGAATAAAAATATCAACTTTTAAGGAGCAACATCCATAAAAAAAGGTAACCTCGGATTTTTGCTCGTCAAAAGCAAAGCAATCAAATTGAATGATGAATGAATGATCTTTATAAAATCTTTTCCAATCTGCCTTTCAAGTAGTTTGTCTAACTTTATTTTCAACGAATCCTAACGGTAATATATTTAAGGTAGGTTAGTTACAATCTCCTAGTGGTAAGTGCTTATTTCCGCCTAACGATTTCTTGCAGAAAAAATATTTTCCATTCAAATTTACTAATGAAATTAACAATATCTTTTCGAATCAATCTAAAGCAATTAAATTTCCAAAACGTGCAAACTGCTCAAATGTCATTTGAATTTAGCAATGCTTACTTCGTTCAATCCATCCACCCATATTATCAGTGTCTGATAGCAATTTTTTTTCGAAGTTATAGTAGCTACATTTACCATGCTTGCTATGTGGATCAGAGATGCTAATGCCGGTCCCGGATATAGAAAGGTGATCCTTAATAGATTTCTTCCTACCAATGGTGTGAGGAGCAAATGACAGGTCCAGATTAACAAATTTCAAAATAGCTCTTAATTTTTTCATCAGCAGCATCGAAGGGTACAGAAAGAGGGGAAATTTGGGAAAATCAGATGACCCTTCTCGCAGCCCTTTTGACAGCTTTGGTCTGAAAGGAACAAGGTAAACAAATACTTTAGAACTCAAAATTCATTCAGCTTTGTTATTAATAGTAATATTTTAAAATTTCGTAAATCATCCAAAGAAATTTATTAATTAGATTATTATATTTTTAGGTCTTTGTAAAAAATTTTTTTGCAAAGACCTAGTTTCGCGACCTGTCTGTCCGTCTGTCAGTCCGTCCGTCCGTCTGTCCGTTTGCCCGTGCGTCACAGCTAGTTTCCTCAGAAACTAGAAGCTAGAATGTTCAGACTTTGTGAAAACGTCAGAAGTGATGGTCTCTCAAGAGTTTAGGTCTTGCCAAAAATTTAAAAATTTTTTAAGGGGGGTCCCCCCTTATAACGAATTAGCCCTCAAAATTTTTTTTTAAATCAAAGGTAGTCGAGTGGGGTATCAAATGAAAGGAAAGGAATCCGAAGGCTACAGTACCAAACATTTTCTCTAATTAGACCAATAATGGGAACTATAATCTACAATTTTGATCAGATCTTAAGTTTTTAAATAAGATGAATAATACATTTAAGACAGGGGTAAAAACTGTTTTTGTGGAAACTGATTATTTAATTTAGACATCATCGCATCCCTGCTTCTGTGACTATAATTTCGATTCTTCGTTTGTCACTTTGAAATAATCACTTTAAATTCAGATACTTTTTCGGATTCTAAACATTTTCGAAGCATAAATTACATCTTTCCGATATCAAGCGTTTTTAAAGTACATTCCTGTAAATTGATCTGATTACTTCCTTTTTCATACTTCGTATTCTAAAATCGAAAAAAGTTTACACGAAAAATAAGCTGGGCATATGCCACTCATGAAACCTGCGCTACTGGACAAACCGATTCTGAAAAATCCCAGGATGTCATCAAACTTAAAGTTTGAAGGCGAACCTACTTTACAGAGTGATAAATTGGTTAGAACGTCGATTTTTAGAGTTTTGTACTGAAATACAAAATTGTATTGAAATTACGACTGTGTCCATTTGTCCATTCTTCCGTCCGTCTGTGTGTCAGCAGTTTCTCTCCGAAACTGTAAATACTACAGTCTTTAAAATTTGAGGAAAGCTCAGAAGTGATGACTTCTTCAATGTTTTGACGGTAAACAATTGCTTCCGAGCGTTTTAAAGACGTCTCCCAATATAGGGTGGTGTGTCTGGAACATTTTTTTTTTGTGACCGGTAGTCGAGTAAGGTGTCATATGAAAGGTCTGATGAGATCTTTTCAAAAAAGGTCTTACAAGTACCTAACCAGTGTTGAGGGAGGGCAGGAATGGGAGAAATATACGTAATTTTCGTGTAATAGTATGATTTATTAATTTTGCATTCTCCTGACTTAAATCGAAAGGGTACTCTTAAATTCAACCGAATCAAATAGTATTTAACGAAGTTATAGTTGTTTCAATTATCCTGTATTGCCACAACAACTATATGTAGGTGCGGATCGACTCAGACACTATGAGTTTGTTAGGATTTGCATAAAAGTTTCAGAAGGATATGTGTCATGAATATTTTTGAGAATTTGTTCAACCAGTGACATCAATAATCGTACAATAAAATGGCAGCCGTTTTGAATGAGAAAATTGAGTTAATTTGTGTTTTCTTTTCCTAACCTGAATCTATTAATGAATGACAAGATGAAAGCCTACATTTCGTGGAGGTAGATTCTTGTAAGTACAACAATAATAAATACCTTAGAAGTTGAAATTCACTCAACATTGTTAATAAAATTTTTAAATCGAATATTTTCCCCAGTAAATTCGTATTAGTACCAGTTAAATTCAATTCAATTTTATGTTTATGTTTCAATAAAAGCTAATTACATTTACGGAAGTTGTAGCCGATTGAAATTCCTCCCGATTACTTATACCGTGTATACGGGCTTTCCATTGAACCAGCTACTACACTTTTGGTTGGATCTCCAAATTTCGAGAGATGATGAATAATAAAAATATCTTGAAGATTCCAATAAGTGAGTGATATACGAGTAGTAATATTGCAACTAAATGGTGGTCGGTTATAATACAGTAGCAATAGTTTTTATCTTAAAGCAAGTACATGGGAAAAGTGATAGAAAGTCATAAAAGCTATCATCTAAATTACTTGCCTTTATTTTATTCCCATAATTACCTAATTATTTTACTAATCGTTTTATTTCACCTTTTTATTGCAGCCCAACAAAAGCAGGCGGAATGTTCTCGAATGTCAAATCACAGATGTCTGGATGGCTAGGAAGTGCCTCAATACCATCAATACCATCTATGCCGGCAATGCCATCAATGCCAGCTATGCCGTCGATTCCATCAATTCCTGGATTGCGAAGAGGTGGGGGTGAAGGCGGCGAACCGGGTGCCGATGGGTCAGTATCAGGGGAACAGACACAATTTGGCAGTGGTGGAGGTGTTGAGGATATAGCAGGAACTGGTGGTGGTGATGATGAAGACAAATCGAGGTACATTAGGTATGGGCCTGCATTTAATGACGGAATAAATGGTTTATTAAAATTAAACCACTAAAATTCGTATCATTTCGTTACTGTTATATTTATGGACTTAAATTAACTTGTTACTCTTTCAGTTATTTGTTTCATAATTGAATATTAGTTTAAACATTCTATTGTTTGATGAGCATTAGGAAATCCGAAATATTTGTATATAAAAAATTAAAAGGTCTGATCAAAACGTTAAATTACAGCACAAAGAATATTTTGTGATTTTTAAAGGATTTCCTAGTGTGTATCATTCAAATTACTTCACTAGCGTTTCCTGTTCCACTTAAAATTTCATTAGACTTTATACTTACGCTTTTGAAAATCGAAAAATCAAGTTTGTAAGATAAATAATATTTGAAGCGTAACCAACATTTATTCATATATACTCGCTTGCAGCTATTAGACAGAAATGCTTTCAAAATAAGATTTAGCTGCAGAGCCGATAACGATAATCATATATTTCTTAAAATTAGTACTGCAACAAGGCAATCAGTATAAATGGCTGAATGTGTAGCTTGTTTAATATTTACAAAATTACGCTTAATAATTTTTGTTTTAATTAGTTAATTTATATACAACTTATTTATTATGTAATTTCTGAGTGAAGAAGTAGAATCGTTCTCTTTTTTCCTCATAATATAAATACACAATCGAAATTTGTTCCAATTCTGTCTTGTAGTCTAATTCAAATTACTTTAAATACTCAATTCGTTTTGTAATATCTGAAAAGTAAGACTTCAGATCAAGTAGATTATTGTCAATTGAGATATTAATTTCTTGTGGAAGAGGGACATATGAAATGAACCTAAAATTGAGTTGAGGGATTAGTTCTTGGGAGAAAGAGAGTTTTGCAATTGCTATTGTGAAGTTTTCAGGCCCAATCAACTGAGTAAAATGTATTAGCTTCATTTTGTCTATAATGCGGTAAGTTATACCAATTTTTACTTTGATTAAAATTTCAATGAGGCTAATAGAAATGGAAAAATTTCGTATATAAATTGAAGAGATTGATTTGACTGATTTTTCAACTGTAGAATCTTCTCCATCTTCGTAGCACTACACCCCCCTCTGCCCTTCGCTTCCTGCAACAAGAGCCTCCAAATGTCTCGGTCCATTGACCCCGTCCTCCAATTTTCAGATCTGAGCAGCGATGAACTGTCTTCGTCGACGCGTTTCCGCAGTTTCCTGACTGGTCTCCTTCCTCCAGTTCTCCCAACAAATACCTTTTTGGGTACCCGTTGTTCGTTCATTCAATTCACATGGCCAGCCCATTGCAGCTTCCGCAGTCTTACAATCGATGTGTCCTCCGAATGTCTGATGTACGTCTATGCGAGCATTTCTTAAATACCTGTTTGACTGTGAATAATTGGTCTATCGTCGATCTGCTCTAAAGCCATTTTGATACTATCCAATTCTATTATTGGCGTATGATCCGATCTCTTCTAAGATCTTTGAAAATAATGATATGCCTCTATAGTTTTCGCACTGTAGCTTGCCACCGTTTTTTGTGGAAAGGGTATATAATGGATTGGCTCCACTTTTTCCGCATATGGTCTCGTTGCAAATGTGCTGGATGACTTTGTTGATAGTTTCCTGAACACCGCCGCCCTCATATTTAATGAGCGTCACTGGAATGTCATCGATGCCCGGCGCTTTATTATTCTTTTGGGCCTTGATGGTGGAACAAACTTCATCCAGACTTAGTGGGGCCAATGGAAGCTCCCCGATGTTCTAGAGCTGTGCGGAGGATCAAGGAGGTTCTTAAAATTTGATGCACATCTTTCCTTAATCCTATTTTCATCAGGGATAATGTTGCCGATGTCATCATGGCAGAGCGTGGTCTTGGACTGATAACCTCGCTTCAAGCTGTTCACTACTTGGTATGCTTGTCTTGTGTGGTTGCTCGCTAGACTGACATCGATACTTCTCAATTGTTCGTCAATAACTTTCCTTTTTTAATTCAAATGATAACAAAATATTTTGATATTTTTACAAAGCATTGATTTATTTAAAATGAAATAAATGCTCTGATTCGAAGCGGCTGGAAAGAATTGTTCTTAAACTCACAAGAAAATATATGATGAAGTATACATTATATATAGATGATCTACGTGAAATTTCAATGTTTTATATTAATTTGCATTGAAGACTTTGCATATCTTGATGTCTGCATGCATGAATGTTCATTCTATTTTTAATGTAAGATAATTTAGTGGTGGCTAGTTTTTTCGGCCTCCATCTATAGAATTCTGTAATAACAAATAACAAATTAGGTGGATAGAAGTACGCTCCTGTCTGAAGGATTTTGTACTCAACCTATAATATGCAAGCACGAATAGTGAACTAAGTCTAGAAATAAATAATTGAAATTTGCATTAAATAACACTTTACGCGGCCGCTTTTTAAAAAATATACATGTTATTCATCTTCCCTGAAGATTTTGAGGATCCAATGAACATTTAAGTGCTTGGTTCGAAAGAAAGCACATACCGTTGAAACCCTGTATATTGTTGTTGTAGTAACTGAAAGTTAAAATGGCTATCATCAGCATTATCTATAACGCCACAGTGCAACCCGGTCCAGTCCATCACGATTCTGCGACCTCATTCGCCAGCTGATCGCCAGCAAGGATCTGCTGTCAACTTCTATTGTGTGTTTCCATCGAGTTCTTGGTCTTCCCGCAGGACTTCTACCATGTGCCCCACCCCTTTAATGTTTTTCTGGGTAGTCGGCTTCCTTCGTACTTTCTACATGGCGCTGTTTGCAGTTTGGTTGTTCGTCAAAAAATTCATGCAACTCGTTGTTGTAACGTACTGTCTACTCTGTTCCTTTTTTCAGTGGGTCGTAGATTTTCCCGATCACTTTGCGTTTAAATATTTCCATTGCCTTTTCGTTGTCGCTTGTTAGGGTCCATGTTTCACTTCTATATAATAGCACCGATTTGAATAACGATTTATGAGTAAGAAGCTTATTTTGCATGTGCACATAGCTGTGAATGAGAAGTATAAAGTAATAAGCTTTATTTGTGGCATTTATTTGGCGTCTAATCTCATACTTTTCGGCGCGTCATTTATTCAAGTTGGCTCCAAGATAAACAAAATTATCCACACTTAAAAAATTATAGTCTCCTTTTTCTCCTGCTTCTTCGTAGCACTTCAGTCCCTCTTGGGCCTTCGCTTAATGCAGTTAGCGCCTCCAACTTTTGAAATCCGAGTTGCGATGAACTGTCTTCGTCGACCGACCACTGGTCTCCGGCCTTCAGTTCTCCCAACGAATACCTTTTTGGGTATCCGTTTTTCGTCTATACTCGTACGATTCATGTGGTCAGTCCATTTTAGCTTCCGCAGTCTAACAATGGTTGAGACCTCTGGCTCGTCAAAAATTTTATACAGCTCAGGGTTGCATCGAATTCGCTATTGGTTCCCTTCTAGCTTTCATTCGCCTGAAGGCACGTCGCTCAAAGGCGTTTAATATATGGTTGCGTGAGCGTGCATGTTCACACCCATAGCATAAAACCGGTCTTATTACAGATTTGTATACTTGGAGCGTTATTTTACTGTGTATGCAGCTGGTCTTCAAGATCGTCAAAACTGAATACAATATTTTATTTGCGAGCTGTATTCTTCGGCGTATTTCGTCTCTTTCAATCATCAATGCTTATCACGAATGCTTAAACGAAACGTCTGTGTTGAACTCCCAGCATTTTTCAAGTACCTGGTTGACTGTGAACAATTGGTCTATTGTCGATCTACCTGCTCTAAAACCACCTTGATACTCCCCAATAATACTGTTTGCGTATGATCCGATTTTATTTTCTAAGATCTTTGAAAATATTTTGTACGTCATTCAAAGTAGTGATATGCCTTTATAATTTTCGCACTGTAGGTCGTCACCTGTTTTGTGGATAGAGAATATAATTGGTTGGCTCCACACTTTCGGCATATGTTCTTGTTACCAAATGTGCTAGATGACTTTGTAAATAGCTTGATGAACACTGCTGCCACCAAATTTAAAAAACTCTACTGAAATCTCATCGATGCCCGGCGGTTTATTATTCTTTTGGGCTGTGATGGTGGAACAAACTTCATCCCGAGTTGGTGGGGCGAATGGAAGCTCTCCGCAGACATCTATAGGCTCCGATGTTCTGGAGCTGTACGGAGTATTAAGGAGGTTCTTGAAATATGATGCCCATCTTTCCTTCATCTTGGTTTCATCAGCGATGATATTGCCGGTGTCATCACGACAGAGCGTTGTTTTTGGGCTGATAACCACGTTTCACTACTTTGTATGCTTGTCTTGTGCTGTTGCTCGCTAGACTTACATCCATACTTCTCAATATTCTCCAGTCGTTCCCCGATGAGATACCTCATTGCCATCACCCAGGATTATTTTTTTGTCGTTTGTAGGCAATGAGTCGACTAGTCTTTCCAGGTGATTGTAGAACTTTTCCTTCATTTCCTTGGGGCGTGAACATTTATCAGCCAGATTTTGAAGAATTTCGCTTTTACACGGATCACACATAACCGTTCGTTTATTGCCTTGAAATCAATAACGTGCGATTTGAACTCCCTGTCCACAATGAAGGCCACTCCGAACTCTCGTTTTTCAGTAGGCTTCCCACTTTTGAATATTGTGTGCGATCTTATGTCTTGAATGTCATTTCCAGTCCAGTTTGTTTCCTGGATTGTCAGTATTTTTAATTTATTTTGACTGGCTTGTTGTAAAAGGCCCTTAACAGCGCCAGGGTTATTGAGTGATGTGACATTGCAGGATCCGATGCCATTGTCCTTTTTACGTTTGTGAGGTCGTTGCCGTGGATTCAATCCATTGCGAGGCCCTTCGGCAGGCTTCAAAAGATTGTAGGGTTTTCTAGGGACAGGGAGTTAGCCCGTCGCCCAACCTCGATTCCGGCGTCATGGTTATTACTTCGATTCCGTTATCAGGCGCAGAAGACTCGCGTTCACCCTCTTGCGTCCCCATAAAGGAGGTGTAAGTAGGATTTAGTAGTAGAGCTTTAGATGTATTGACAGTTATTAGCATTTCTCGGCATTTAATGTCTCATTATTGGGGAACGAATAAACCCAATGTGCGACGCCGAGAACATTTACTACCATTTAATTGGGGGTTTGGGATGAAAAATCAGGGAAACTGTGGGTTGGGGAAACACCTCTCTCAAACGAGCTTGGGACCGTCTACGGTGGAGTATTCTTTCTCTTTTAAATCATGAATTTGGTTTAGATTTCACTAACCCGTAGGCCGATTTGGTTTGCGTCAGATTTTAGACTCAGAAATATTCCTTTTGCATCTGAGATAGATCGTGCCAGAATATTGACATCATCAGCAGATGCTACCAATTGTGTGGAGTTGAACATTAGTGTACCACAGGTTTCATCTGTTGTCTTCCTGATGACATGTTCCAGTGCAATATTAAAGAGCATTAGGGCAAGTCCATCACCTTGTTAAGCCTGATTCCATTCGTTCTAGCGTTGGATTCCATTCGTTGAAGCGTATGTACCACACACTTAATTTGCACTGCCAGTGCACCGCATAGTTAATGAAACACCCAAGCCATGAATTACAGATCTGCGCGTCTTACTCGTACGACGTACTGTGTAGCATACAGAAGAAGTAGAAGTACGAACGAAAAAGACACTGAAAATGGCCCACTGCCGAAAACGGTCTGCCGAAGAAACAACTGTGATAAGGTACGACCGGAAAACATTCCAAAATCCATAATAGAGAAGCACATCTATCTGCTTTGCTCTGCGTCGCACTCCATATCATCCGCACTGTGCGCTACTATATATCATCCGCACTCTGTGGCACTGTGCATTATTCGCACGGCGCAGCACCGAGCGACTACATGTTATTCACACTCTCCAACGTTGTACTGGCTGTGTTGTACCATTTACACTTTGGCGGTAACGCTGAACGCCTCTGGGCAATTATAGATCGCCGACTTAGAACACCACCCTAATTCTCTCCTACCAGACTCTCATAGCAGGATTTTAATTTTCTGTGGAGAGCGCTTTATATGGCGTGCACACCAAAGCGATGCCTCTTTCCATAACTTAACTTGTCCCCCTTTTTGTGTACAGGACAAATACTGTTTCGCCAGTCCTCCTTTTAACAAAGTAAATTAATTTCGACTTCCAAGGTGTTTGTTGTTGTTGTACTCATAAAGAAGTAACCTTATAATTTTTTTTAGTCACAGGTGTCCTATCGCGAAGGGCGAAGACACATATTTTTCATAATTTCCCCCCTCCCTCCATCCCCTAACGCAATTAAAAAAACATTTTAAAACCCGTTTTGGAAAGTTCTCATCAAGGCCTTTCTTTTGATTCCCTACATGATCTCTTTGATAGAATTTTTTTTATGCAGTTCGAAGTTCCGTAGCTCCCCGCATATTCAGAGACCTTCTTGCTTTTTCTTGCTATCGATAACAATATTCGTTAATTTCCAATTTTACAATAAATTTCGGTTTAAACCATAGTAGTCAGTTTTGTATTTTAAAAATGTTCAGCATTAGCCCCACGTTAACAGAAGCCATATCGCTCGAAAGTCTACTCAAAAAAGACATCCGTACGTTTTCTGGACTAATTTGGGAACATTTTTCATGCAACCGCACGTTAAGGTCAGGCTCACGATCTTATACTATACTAAATATTCACTCAAATTGTTGTTCATAATTGCACAAACTTAATTTCAAACGTCTCCTTTCCTGAAATAAATAATTACCGAATCATTTAGTTATGATTTGATATGGAATTATTTATCTAATAATTTTCAACGTCATTGGGCCATAAGGGTTTTTCGGTTTTTTATCTTTAGCATAAAACATAATTTTTCAAGTATTGATTATTTCTAAGTTGCATATCCTTATTTTTCTTGGTTCCGTAATTATGTTCGCACTTTTAGTTTGCCGAGTTATGTTTAACTCTTGCTCGTAAAATGAATATTTTGAGCATGAATTAAAAAATATTAAAGCGTAACTTTAAAATAATCTCTTTCTCTTGGTTTGTTTACCAAACCAAACTTTGCTCATTATATACATTTATAAGTACTCAGCCATTTATTAATATGTTGGTTGCAAGTAGCAATTATTGCATTCTAAATTCAAATTAATATTGAAAAATAGAAAAAAATTCGACGCAACTAGAATATTTTTATAACACAATATAGAACTTTTTTACATAAAAATTCAAGCGCTTTCTGAACGACATTAATAGTAGTTAATAGTTATCTCACGACATGATATCAATATCAAATATAAAACCATTATAAAATTCCATCATTTATGTACGGCCCATTGAAACCATAACAAATCTTTTACGTAACGTAGATTTTCAATGTGAATCAATCGTATTTTTGTTTTAAATTCTTCTGTGAACTTTTAAGTTATCAATCGGTTTCAAAAAAAAAATTAAGAAATAGTCTGGAGTAAATTTTTAATTTGTAGCGTTTTATGTTAATATTTGAAACTTTATTTGTTATGGTTTAAACATCAGTTTCATTGTCCATTCAGTGTATTTGATATTGTCTTTAAAAAATTAAGCAGCGTATATCTATGAAATAATTTTTGACTTGATATTTTATAACATTTTCAATAATGAATGCATGGATATTATGCAGTCTTAGCAATTCAAAAGTAGTTACTTACATTTTCGATGGTTTTTGCATGGTTAATTTATAATTATTGCTAAATGAATTTTTTATGAATAATTTGTCTGCTTGGTATGTGTTCGCAAATAATTCTAATTACAAGTTGTTTATAGTAACTATATCTGAAATAATAACCAGGAAGGCTCGACAAGCTCCTGACAAATTTGAAATAAGTCAGTAAATCCCCGTGATTGCGTTTTCTATTCAAAAGGTATATTGCACAATGTTTACAGCAATTTACAAGTTAGCAGCCAAGTATGTATGTTTGAATGTTTCGTTTGAAATGTATGGAAATCGTCAGTGAAGTGTTTTCTCCTCTTCGCAGATTAACGGGAGCTTATTAGGGATTAGAGCTGCGTCCTAAATTAATGACTCAGTTTTCGTATATATTATCGAGAATTACAGTAAAGAAAGAAATGTTGTCTGTCTGCAAAGTACTTCAGCATTGATTTTATAGCTTGTCATAAGAATACGTTCACAGACGTGTTTTTCTTACATCTTAAGCTGGCGTAATTCAACAGAATAGATTTATCTCTCTCTTTTAAAATCCTTTAACATATATAACATGTGAAGAGTGTGAGACATAAGCAGCTTTGGTAATAGGATTTGGGTCAGTGATATTGATTATCATTACAAAATATGTCGGAAGTCAAAATAGAAAATTGAGGTACAACGCTTATTTCTTTGGTTAGCATGTTGAAAAGTCTAAGTGGTGAAATAATACGTTTCGGACTTATTATTGTGAAGCTTGAAAACAAAAAGTAAAAATCAGAAATTAGAACTCGATATGTGCCCCTAGAAAAATAATAAAAGAATAAAAGAAATATAATAAAAGATCAAGTCGAAAAGAATGATCACAAGGAAAGCTATTGAAACGATGAGGAGTACTCTACTGACGCAGAGAGCGGAAGCTTCTAAATTTATAAAATCCGTAAGCGTATTGAGCATTCTGATCGGTATGTATCTAGGAGTCCAACATTCAATTAAGATTGTAGCTTCATCAATAAAAAATGATGAGAAAGTCCATAAAAAAGAAACATTTTTCTCTTCTATGCAAATTCATGTTAATACCTGTTATATTTCTGCATGTAGTGAAAGGACATAGTTTATATTTCAGCGAAAGATTAGATATCTGTATAAAATTCAAAAAAATATATATTCATAAATAATACTCAATTCATTGCCAATTTTATTTTCAAAATTATAAAAATATACACTACATTTTTCTATTAATTCATATTTCTTATTTCTTGTGAGTATTAAAGAGCTCATATTTTGAAAATCTGGACCAAATGTAACGCATGGTTCGGAATGTGTCTGGCAACTAGAGTGATTGCTGTTGACCACCTATTGTATTGTTCTAGTGCTTATCTATTGCATACTTTACTCTGTTGGAATTATAATAAAAGTAAACATGTTACAGTTGCCTTCAATAAAGGGCCTGCTGTTTATCTCAATTCAATTGAAATCCTCGAAACAAGAATGCCTGGCCGCCCAGTCCTAAAAATTTCAGGAGAATAATATGTTTAAGCCCAGGAAATTTAAATTAATATTGATAAAGAATTAGGTGAGATTGTTAAAATGATAAAAAAGTGTAAGAGGATGTATAGCATCCTTTAAACAAGCTAATTTTGCTTTTAACGTGGTATACATTTGATTAGCATAAACTTTATTGTAAGGCCCTAACTTTTCAATGCAGAAGTGTAATGAAAGTAGGATTTGCATTTAAAAATACTTTGTTAGAATCGGCGCAAGTAAACTGTGGTTCAGCATCCAATTCCAAAAGAATGTTCCTTTCATCATAGAAGGTTACAACCTTACAAATGCCGAGGTTCAAAATTTGCGCTAACAGGAGCAATTTTTGGGTACTCTTTATTTTCATATATATTGAAAGGAATTATATGAAATAAAATACTACTCGGCTATTCTAAAAATTCATTGTTTTTGCGACGACGAAAATTGTGGCTTTAAAAATGAAGTTGAATGAAGGTTATTTTAAGGCCTTTGTGATCAACAGAAAAGATGAAGTTTAGTCACTTGCTACGAATTACAACAATAAAATAAAAGAATAGAGCAATACGTTTGCCCAATATTCGGAAACCCATATGGACCCTCGAGATTCTTTGATGACTTTAATACAGACAACTTTCCCCTAAAAATAGTTCAACTGAGCAAAGATTGATAGACTTCTGTTTTCCTAGGCTAATAATATTTGAAAGTTGTCACCAGGTATATTTCTTAATAAAAGTGGAAATCTCACACTAACACTTATTTTCACGATTAGTTCTTACTGCAATTGAATAGTTTGTGATATGGAATGCGTTTTAATATGTCATGTGCTTATTATGTAATTTGGATGTTTTTTCATTCTTATAAATATTTACATATAAAATAGTTCACATAAGGCCTTTTTCTTCACAGTGCAACTGAAGGTGCAGACTCGCGCCCAATGTCTGGCGGTGGAACTCCTACTGACGAACAAGCTGGACAAATTGGACAAGGTAAAGTAGAAAAAGAATCAAAAATATTTTTATTAATGACAATAACCTATTTAGTAACGACAAAAGTCACACAAGGTGCCAAAACATTTGGATCATTCTTATATTCTGCAGTAAATAAAGCTGGAGCAAAAATTAAAGAAACTGTGAAGGATAATGTAAGTTATTTGCCTTTGTATTATTGGAATAATACTTAACATTAAGTATTTACAACTATCTTCACATATCAATAACATCTCATAATTCAAAACTTTTACTTACTATGTCTGAGAAATTTTACCTTCTTTTATTTGCTGAATGAATAATCGATTCACTAAGATTACAAATACCCCATAATTACCGTAAGATTTCGAAAAACAAATAAGCTTTCCGTTTTTCTAATTTAGAGCATTTTTGCATGCAGATAGATTTTGAATCCGTAGCGTATTAAATTTAATTAAAATGAGTTGTGGAACACGACCGGTATATAAGGACCCAAAGAGATCGTTTATTATTACAGCCGGCAAAATTCCGACTCATAACCTTACATATCAGTAAATTTTATCAACATCGATCTTGGTATTAAATTTTGCTTTTACAAGCCTTCAAATTTAAGAAAGTTGGAATCCGAGACAACCATTTAAACAGTTCTCTGTCTATATCAATCATATTACAAGCTTCCTTTAAAATGCAATATGGTTTCTAGTGAACTAATAAATGTTGCATGTATTTTAACTATGAATTTGAGCATTTGATTTTGGGTTATTTTTGCAATGATGCATCAAATAAATAGTTTTATCATTCATTGTGCGGAATCAAGTTCAAATCGAAGCAATACTTTGATCAAAACAAAAATTCATCAATAATGGTAGCTAATGATAATTCAGGGTGAAAGAAAATTTCATCAAAGGCGTTGAGAAACTTGGCCGCTAGAAAGTCGTGAAAATGTGAAAAAGCGCACTTTTAAACTGTCACTGAAACCTGCACTCATGTGATCACCAAAATCGCAATATCATTAGATCTTATTAATCTCTATATCAATTGAAAATAGAAAAAGAGAGCTTCCTTTTAATTTTGTGTATTTATTTTTATTTTTCTTCTCGAAATCAATTTTCGGTCGTAATCGTTCGGTCTTCTTCAGCGATTAACTTATTTTCACTCACATTCCTGCATATATATAGGGTTATTCATTTTACGCTTGGCAAAGTAAAGCTAAAGAAAACACATAAAATATTCAAGTGGAAACAAAATTTTTTATTCAATATAAAGACTGAACCTTGCCATTATACGTGAAACATAACAACATTCAAATATCCTCCACGGAACCTCTTACAGGCCTCAATCCTTTTGAGGTAATTTTCAATGACTTTTCGGCACATTTCCGGCAATATCTCGGCCATAACTTCACGAATATTGGTTTTCAATTACTCAAGATTTTAAGAATTGTTCGCGTAAACACGATCTTTCGCACAGCCCCATGGAAAGAAATCCAAAGGTGTTCGGTCGCAGGATCTTGCGGGCCAATTGACATCACTCAATCTCGAAATTCCGCGTCCTGGAAATTTCTCTTGCAAAAGTGCTCGATTAGCCTGTGTTGCGTGGCTTGTGGCTCCGTCCTGTCGAAACCACATGTTCTCCAGATCATAATCTTCAATTTCTCTCCAAAAATAATCGGTTAACATCCGTCCATAGCGGTCAGAATTGACTGTAATGGCTCTTCCTTGATCGTTTTCAAAAAAATACAGGCCAATAACACCACCGGACCATAATGCATACCAAACGGTCACTTTTTCCGGATGCAAGGGCCTTTCTGCGATAACCTGAGGATTTTGAGAACCCCAAATGCGGCAATTCTGGTTATTTACGTAACCACTGAGCGAAAAATGAACCTCATCACTAAAGAAAATTTTGTTCGAAAAATCGTTATCAATGGCTTGTTTTCAATCACCCAATTCGCATACACTCTGCGTTGTGTATGGTCTTGAGGCTTCAGTTCTTGAGTGAGTTGGATTTTGTACGGATGGAGATGCAAATCCAAATTCCGCCACAATGAGCCGTAAGACAAGCCCAAATGTTGAGCACGTCGAGGAATCGACAAATTCGGGTCTTCTTCCACACTTTGAGCAACGACAGCGATATTTCCAGCAGAACGAATGTTGCGATGATGCACAGGCCTTGCAATTTCAATAACTGATCCAGTCTCTGCAAATTTTCTCACTGTTTACGAAATCGTTTGCTGTGTAGGTCGATTATGTCGACCGTAATCGGCTCGTAAAGCCCTAAATGTTAATACAGCAGAATCATCATTTTTATAATAAAATTTAATAATTTTAACACGTTCTTCGACTGTTAAACGATCCATATTTCTAATGGCAAACCTTCAACTAAAAAAAACACGCTTTGGATGACATTTAATTCTGATAGATGTCAAATGGCAGGGTTATACATTCCTACCACGTAATGGATAACCCTGTACTAGCTATGTTTAAGGACATTTACTTTAGATCATTAAAAGGTAATAAGGCAAATTTGCTTAAGCTAATAAAAGGTAGGAAAGGTAATTTACAAAAGGGGTAGTTATAAAAATATTATTTTTACAAGATTCAGAAAAGATATTATTATTTAATTAATTTAAATAGCCATGATCTGCAGTTTCCGTCATCCTGATTCATCAACTTTTTCCTTTCCCGGGTAATTGCCAGGCTTTCCATCACATCTCTTTTCTATTTTCCATCTCTCTCCATCTCTTTTTCTATTTTCAGTTGGAGTATTTTGTGAAGGCGAAAATGAATTCGATTACAAATACTCTACATCAATATCATGTTCGATATATAACATAAAAAAATTTCAGTTTACAGGCCTTCAAATTTCCAAACTTTGACCAACCATGAATTTTGAATTAGAGAGCCGACTTTGAAAATATCCATGTTGTCTATACAGCTTTACTGTCTAAAACGTTGGTAGCGGTAATCAAAGTTATTCAAATCGCTATATTTTCGGTAATCTTGTTGAAAATGATATACCTACCCTTGCATATTTGACCAAAGGTTTGCGGTTTTAAAGGATAAAATTCAACTAGTTTTCAGTGTTTTGTTCTCCGATTCCGTGAATAATCGTAGCGATAAACATATTATTGCTACCCTTAATTTCCAGGTTATTGCTTTGAATACAATGTGTTAAGAGTGCGTAGTAATTTTAAATTTTGTGTGTAACTGAGAGAAAAATTAACGGAAATGTTAATTGTTGTGCAGATAGCTTATAAATACGAATTGAGATAAAATATATTCATCTTAGTGGGTTGGTTGAGCGTTATAAACTGTTGAGGGATGGTAATCACTGGCTTTTATATGCTTTTGAAAACCTTTATATTACCCTAAAAATTAGTTCCCCTCTTCAGCATCGGCATCTAGCAGAGCTCCGATTCGGGCCTTTGCCTCCAATCATCGCGGTTTTGTAACCTCGTTGCCAACTAGGTATTTGTTGTCAGCATCGAGGGAATCATCCCATCGTTTCCTAGGTTACCCAACTGTAGGTTTCCCTTTCGCTTTACCCTTGAACGCTCGGCTTGGAAGCATGTGTCTTCCATTCTCTCCACAAATCTTGTTCGTTGCAGTTTGCGTAGTATTACACATGCAGACTTAGTTTAGTCATCATAGAGCTTATACAAGTCGCTTTGACGAAGTCTTCACTCTGCTCCATGCTTTACTGGTACATATATCCTCCTGACTACTTTACTTTCGAATTCGTCCAGAGCCTTTTCGGAAAAATTTGGAAGATTCTAAGTTTCACATCATAATCTGAAGAAATTGCTTGTAAAGTTCAGTATTTTGACGATCGCAAAAAAAATTTTACTCCATAAAAATTTACATTAAATGCTTATCACATAAACAACAATTTTTATTTGTCTAGACTATTCTTGGTGAATTCAACAAAGAACAAGAAGCATTTATTAAAGGCCAAGCAAACAGGGCTGACGCAGGAGTTGCACCATGGATTGGTCATAGTAATGAAGAGAAAGTCAAAGAGGAAATTCTGGGATTATCACAAGATCGTCGAAACTTTGTACGCGCACCACCAGCGGGTGTTGACTTCCAATTCGACTACGATCAATCATATCCAGTCGCGTTAGCTATTATGACAGACGATAAAGCACTCGAGAAAATGCGGTTCGAGCTAGTTCCAAAGATGTAAGTATTAAAATTAATTTTCTTATACATAGAATTATTTTGTGTGCTTCGAAAGCCCATTCAATTTGTAAGGTTAGTGTTGTAATTCAGCTACTGTACTTCCTCGTAATTAAATTCTGTGTCATCCAAGAAAAACAAAAGCATTAACCTGTTAACTGTGGAATTATTTTTCCGAAGATGCAACATGTGTTTGGAATGAAAATCGAGCGAACTCGTCAGTCGCAGAGTAAGATGCACTGTTGGAAATTGATTAGGTTAGATGGATTTATTTAGTTTAAAATTCTAGTTTGGTATTAAAATTGATTTATTGATTTAACATAACTTTGTAAAGAATGTGAAGTGCAGAAATATGAACCCTCTAAAATAAAATTGCTTGTGATGTGTGGTACTCTTTGAAGCATGGAATGATACATAATGGAGCTTCACAAATCGAACACGTGATTGCGATTCTCTTTTGATTTTCTTTAAACATAGTGTAAACCTTGTTGGATATTTCGTTTTTTGCAAAATGGTTACCTATAGTGCGAGTAGTGTAAGTTGCGGTTCGTTGAGGCCGCCCTACTTGGCCTGCTTCGAGTGAATAATTTACAATTGTTTCTTCTACATATTCTAATAACCAGTTCGAACGTGATAATTCCCCATCATTCTTTTTATACATAAAAAATGTGTTCAGGCAGATAATATCTAGAAGACATAAGAAAGTTTTTAGGGCTATATAAAACGAATTTTATAAAAACAAGTTTCCTCAGAAAGACGAAAGTGGTGGTCTCTCCTTAAACATTTTTTTTTTATCAATGGTAGTCGAGTGGGTTATCAAATGAAAGTTCTTGGCTAGAACTTTTAGAATCTGGAGCAAAAATGCCATTTTGTGCATCAGGAGACCAGTGGGAGGCAAAATGTACGGAAAATTGTTCGATAAAACCAACACCTGCTTACTCAGGCCCAACAGGAAAACAATTAACCAGTACGACGTCATTGCAGGAGCGGTCAACAGCTGTTCAATTGGTCTAAAAGAACAGATCAATAAGTCTAAAGGCCTGGCGCGGAGTGTGACGTTATACTTCCGTTTTTGGGCCTGTGTGATGGGGCATTGATAAAACCTAAACTTTTGAGAGAAAACTACTTTAAATCACTTCCACTTCCAAAGTTTGAGCTTTGTTACTTCATTCGTTTCTGAGGAAACTTGCTGTGACGCATGAACGGACAGAAACCCAGGACACGAAACTAGTAGGCGTTTGTAAAATTCCTTTATCAAAACCCTAAAAACAGTTGCAACCATCTGCGCTTCTTTTCAGGTGGAATATTCTCCTTAATATAACTGGAACTACTCATTTTCAAGATAAACTGAACTGAAGAAAAAAATTCTTTGTTGCTTCTCTGGACAGATTCATTACATATAAGAGTATTTAGGCGTTATAACTTTTAAACGATTAGAACAATCTGCGGACTATTTGATGCAATAAAAATCATTTTCGCTGCTTAGACACCACTTTCAAACTGCAAGCTTGCAGGATGCTTTCCTAGCACTAAATTCTTATAAAATTATCCCTCGTATTTATCTTCTTCTTTGTAGCACTACAGCCCCTCTCGGGCCTTCGCTTAGAGATAGTTAGAGTATCTCATTTTCATGACCGTATTGATTTTTTTTTTGGTATTTATACTACTCCTGATACTATTCAAATATTTGGTTTAGATTTTCCCACGTTTTTGCGTGATTCAATTTTCCCATGTTACATAATTACATACATTGTACATCACTCAGTCCCTTGAAAAAGAATTAATTAAGTTGAGACATTGCGAAAGGATATGCATCGCATATTGCTTTATGTTACGGTGAAAGATATGCACCTCCATGAAAAACTACCTGTTAACGTATCAACAATAAACGTTAACGCATACACACTAGAAGCATCATTTCATCAGAGTTATCTTATTTATAATTTAAGTGATCAAAATCCAAACAAAATTCAAGCACATTAAATGTAAGAAAGATGAATGAATTAACACCACAAAATTATCACTTTGTGGTGTTGATTTATTAATTTCTCATCGAAATTTATAAAATATTCAATTAATTCAGTTTGAACGCTCCAAGTAGAATTTGAGGATAGTTCTAAAAGAACCCGCATATTTATTCATTTGTGAAAACATTAAAAAAAATCGTTCGCCGACGAGCTTGCCCTCCGTGAAAAACAGACGCATATTCATACTCATATTTAATCCTAAGGGATGCATCAGACTACGACTATTTAGCCGCTCTTCTGTCGCAAGTTACACATGGTTAAATGGAAGCCCGCACACTGCGATTTTCGACAATTTCGTCCAGGTCGGCAGTCGCAGGAATTCGCGATTTTTCCTAAAACCAGTTTAGCACGTAGTTTCTGTGATACTCGCGCAGGCGCACATCATTTGGACATTTGACGCTGACGTGCATGGAAGTTTCTTGCATAGCGCAGAAATGAGTTAGCGCATGTGTTCCTGGCAAAGACATACCTTCAAATGAGCATTTTAGTTCTGCGCATGCCTGAAGTTCCTTCGGAGATCTTGTCGCAGTGTGTTCGTATTTGCGTCTGAAAATCGCTGGTTACGGCAGAAAAATCGCAATGTGGCCGAACCCTAACTTATTATTTCGCCATTTGAGAACGATGGCGCGGAATCGCTGACTCGACAACTCGTGGCATAAAATTGATATGCTTGTTTACGTTCATGGCCACAAGAGTGCCGGGTTCGCGGTTTTGCATGTTTGCTTGGCTGCAGAATGAAATCTGAATTGGTTTCGGATTTCGTTCTGTACTCGGGCAGATATACAATCTCAGTGTTTGGCGCTCTTGTCGGGGTCGTCACAGGATTAATCATTTTAATTTGTTAAACATTTTTCGAGTAATTTAAAGAAAGTGAAATCTAATTGTAGTGCGTGTTGTAAGGAATAAATAATTTTAATTTGTTAAAAATTTTGCGAGTAATTTAAATAAAATGAAATCTAAAAGTAGTGCGTGTTGTTGATCGCGGCTAACTGCAATATTAAAGGCGGCACAAAAAAGAGCCCCGACACAAACACTATCTGCTGTATAAGATTTGATTGAGATCGTAAAGAAAATTCTCACAAAAAGATATGAATTACATGGAATGCGGTAAAATTTAAAAACAAAAATGATTTATGAGTGGTACATGTTCTGTTTATGTATGAAATAAAGCAATGTCATAATACAAAAACATTAAGTCAAATGTATAAAAAATCTATTTCATATATGAAGTGTGTATTTAGACGAGGTCAGCTATGTTCCAATCCTCAGTTCATTGGTTTGCAATTGCATGATTGCTTTGTCGGCTTTCAAAATACGGCAAACATATTGAATTCAATAAATTTATTTGCTTTTTGCATAAAATAGAAAAATAAGGTGAAATTTCTTTTTTTCACATAACGAGATATCTCGTCCTGTCGCAAATTATTGCCCCCTCTCCATGACGATATAACCCATCTAACACAGTTAACAGGTAAACAAATGAATGACAAAAACCCAAAGAGCATGAGTATTGGAATGTTTTGTATTACCATCACAAACATAATCTTATAACTTATGTAAGAAGACGGTAATAATTGATTGAAAGAATTGCAATCAGTCTAAATAAATATCGTAGGTGTTGTAGTCAATTATTTTATTTATTTGATATCAGCAGACCAACTCTTTTTTTTCTTGAAAAGCCGTGGGGTCTTGCTTTTTTAATGAGGAGACGCAATTCGAGCTGTTTGAGTCATCTTCAGTGTCTCAAAGAAGTTGAAATGCGTCTGCTCACTCAAAAAAGCAAGGTATGTGGGTTTTTCAAGAAAAAATCTTACAGGTTATTTTTCTATCATAAATTCCTATCCCTGAGCATTAATACTGTGGCGTGTTTGACAAATTAGACCAAAAACTTTCACATGCAATAAGTGTAAACTAAAGACAATTAGATAATTAAAGCTAAAATAGTTTCTTTAAAAACGAACAATGCAAGCTTAAATAAAATCGACAATGCCTATCAATCGACAGCTATGAAATTTTAAAAGGGATCAGCATCAGTAGGTAGTCTTATCTGCATATACATAGAGCAAAGCAATGTCAAATAACACCCCCATCTGTGTTTTCAGAGTTTAAAGGCATTTTCATGTGTCAAAACAGAAAAAAAGAGAAGAAAGGTCGAAAAAATTCTTAATATCAGTCTTTAGACTGATATTAAGAATCTTCTTATTCAATTACATGATATAATTAAAGCAATTTTACGTCGAATTAAGAGGGGCTTGTTTCAGTTTGCTCAATTTGTGAATTATGCTCATAATACCTTTAAATTTGAGTATTGGTAAAAGATAGCCTAATTTATTAAAAAATCACATAAAAGCTTCTGGATGATCGATACAAGTACAATAGTTCAATTACAGATATTCATCCAGGAATGTTCAGATGATTGATTGATTATATGATTCGTACTTTCCATGATACGCTTTGAGAAAAGAGTTTTAGTGTCAGCATCACTAGAGAATAAGATGCACATCAGTCTTCCTTCGAAAATGTTTTCATTTATAAGAAATGTTGATTAACAGTACATAAACTACTTATTTTTCTTTCATCTATTCCCTCGCTCACTTATGTGCTCGCTGGAAAATACCCTGACAATCAGCCAAATACTACACTTTTAATAATTACGATGAATACATAAGTTTTTCCTTTTCTTTCAGAATAACGGAAGAGAATTTCTGGAGGAATTACTTTTATCGTGTATCTCTAATCTGTCAAGCTGGCGAACTAGGCACATTAGGAGCTGATGGCTCTATAATGGGTCAAGCGTCTAGTGAAGAAGGTAAGAATTAGGCTAAATTATTGGAAAAATATATCTTATATGGGTTTTGATGCAAATCTAGCATATTTTCATAGTATAAAGTATAAATATCTACTTTCATTTTCTTTTTGAAACTTGGCAATTTTTACGTTAAAGTTTTTTAGATGTTTGTTTTCGCTGTTGATTGTTCATAAGGATAATGTTGTGAGAATATTCATATTTGCACAAATCTCTTAAATATGTGCATGTCCACAAAAATGTGTTCGCGAAAAAACTTCCTCTGATGATCTCAATGATTAATTACTTGATTTGTTTTCATTACTAATACTCTATTTTCGTAAATGAATATTAATGGAAACAATCTCGAATAAAAAATTGAGTGTAAATGGATACTTAATATAAAATCCGCTAATATTATTTGAATGGCATGACGATTCACTGATCCTTGTTATTACGGAGCTAATTAATCAATGCTAACCAGAAATAAATATTTTAATGCAATAAAATTCATTGTCATGCCTGTTTGTTTTGCCCGATAAGGTTAATTGCTATCTGAATAATTACTATGGACAATTTAATTGCATTCATGATAAAACCGATGTGCATATATGAACATTCGATAAAATTTTGATGATATGTATTTGTAACTGACACGTGTATAGAAGATCTGAGAAGTGATTTAATAATATAAAGCGATTGAAAGCCATGCATTTCAATATTTGCACATTCAAATTCAGTATGATGATACGCATTATCCATCTCTATAAGTAATTCTGCCATTATCAAGCATCAAGGCTATCATTAATCATGTTTTCCCTACTTTATTTAAGTTTAATTTTGGTTAACTTTAATTCTTGAATCATTATAATTGATTTTTTTTTTGTTTTTGCCTTTTCTATTTTATTTCCAAAACACAATAACACCAAATCGAACAACATAACACGAACATAAACACAATACGACGCTTAAACAATATAAAACTGCTAAATTCGCAAGTAAAATCAACTGCATCCGATGCAAGTTTGAGCAAGCTAGAGGCAAACAATACGAAAATTTCAGAAGTTGATGATTCAAAAAACAGATCTATGATAAGCTCACTGAATGCAAAATCTGCCGGGGCAAAGTTATGTGAATCTGAATTTGTTTCCGATACTTTTCAAACCACAGAAACTGATTTAGAAGAAGTCAAAGCGGGAATGCGAAAGCTTGGTATCGATAGCTTGGCACAACAAGCTGCTACGGATAATGGTAAGAAAAAAATTGATGAAACTCGCTAAAAAAAACTTAAAATTCGAGGAGAGGATACTTTGATTATATTTTTAATTATTATTGTCTTTTATTTAACACAATGAATTGACTTTGCTTTATTTACTTATTTGTTGGATGATGGGATAATTTTTTAAAAATTATTTTGCATATATTTGGTATTAAATAATTTTAATGCATCTCATTTAAATCTTAAAAGGCTTTCATTAACATGTGTTGTTTCTTGAATATGATACATATGCTCAACTCTTTCAACTAATTCATAAAATATTAAATAAGAGTAAAAACAAATTTGACAAAAATCAATGATCAATCAGATAATTTGTTTACGGCAACTTTGTAGGTAAATACAATGGAGTTATATTAAGTAATTAATTGGCATAGTAAATCCGTTGTAGTTTATATTCCCAATCGAGGCTTAAAGTCCCCTAACTTTAGTTCAAACAGACATGTTTCTTAGCTGCTAAATGTTCGCTAATATCACGAAAATGTCTGACCAATAGGTGATTTTTTAAAAGGCGAAAATATTTAGGGATTATTTAAGCAGATTTTCCTCGCCCTGTAAACTAAAACCGAAACAAAGCCAAAAATATCTGAAACTTCACTGAATTTTCATTTTTTCTTATCGTATTCTTCCCTTGGTATGTGAAGTTACAATTCACATAAGAAGTAAATATTCGAGTGCTGATCCCT
Organism: Odontomyia ornata; assembly: GCA_963969285.1. Classification (NCBI taxonomy): domain Eukaryota; kingdom Metazoa; phylum Arthropoda; class Insecta; order Diptera; family Stratiomyidae; genus Odontomyia; species Odontomyia ornata. Next base: position 97,192,469 of record OZ017738.1, read on the forward strand.
TGTTGAAAAAAATGAAGGTTTGAAATCGAACTTGTTGACTTAAAATAATCTGAAATTTCAATGATCTAAAAATCCGGTACATTATTTTGACATTTTCTGGAGCTTCTATACGACACATGCTTAATACATCCATATTTAAAACTATTTCATATTCACTATAAGCTGTATAATTGAAAAATTCTTAACTCAAATCAAAGGTGCAGACACTTCAGTTCAAGATTTACACATACTAGTTGAAAATTCCTTTTTTCAAACGATAGAGTTTCACATAAAATGAGCACTTTTAGGAAATTAGAATAACGTACAAGTATTATATTCAAGATCTTTCCCCATGTGTACCGCTCCAGATGTATAGGTGTTTGCCAAGCCATTGATACTGAAGAAGGGAGTACTCCCGAATTATACTCACAGGCACAATTAATCGCCCACCCTGTAATTCTTATAGTTTTCCACACCTATCAAATTTTACACAAATTTGATGAATGGTATGTTGGAAGTAACTTTTGATACATCAAAACAAAGTAACTTTTGATACATCAAAACAAAGTAACTTTTGATACATAAAAAAATTGAAAAAAAATTATTTAATAAAATTTTCCTCCACAAAATCGATTTTTCCAAGATTTCTTTCAACTGATTATTTTTGTTTAATTAAAGAAAAAAAGTATTTTTTTGTTACTGACTTCAAATTCAATAATGGATGTTCCCAACTCGAGCTCTAATGACTTCTTGAAGCCTCTTTGGAAGACCATCCATGACATTCTTAATGTCCCACTGCGAGATATTGTGGCACTCCTCTAAAACTGCGGTCTTGAGCTCTCCTAGGGTAATAGGCAATGATACACGTCTTTTAAGGCTGTCCCAAATGCGTTCAATAGGATTGAGATCAGGATTACACGCTGGCCATGCCAAAGTTTGAATTCCGACTTCATTAAGGAATTGTGTCGCAGATCTAGCGACATGGCAACGTGCATTATCATGCATTAGCCTGAAATGTCCTTCAATAAATGGTACGACATGGTGTTGGAGAACTTCTTCCACGTACCTCCGAACGTTCACACTGCCCCCATCAAAGATGACAAGATCGGTACGGGCCTCATAAGGGACGCCTCCCCAAATCATTATTGATCCGCCTTGTTTCGGCTATAGAGCAGGGAGCAAACCTCTCATTTTTACGTCTGTAGACCACCGACGCCCGTCTGGACCACATAAAGCTATTTTGCTTTCATCTGAAAACAGTACGTCCTTCCACTGCTCCATAGTCCAATCATAATATTCTCGCGCAAAACCAAGTCTAGCTCTACGGTACTGTGGGAGGAGTTGTGGGGCGCAAACAGCACGAAAAGCCCTTAAATCACTTTCACCCAGTCCTTTTTTAATCGTACGTTCACTTACACTAACGTTTCTGACGGCGAAGAGACGCGTACGAACTTCAGTAGCAGTTCAAAAGCGATTTCTCAACAGGTTGCTTACGATAAAAGGGTCAAAAATGACTTATTCATACAAAACCTACTGCGACACAAATTTTAAAATCAACTCGAGAGTCTTACTGTTTTTTTTCTTCCCAATTATTCACAAGCAGGGTGACAAAAAGTGTAACCGGGCGGTTAATTGTGCCTGTGAGTGTATATTTGTCGAAAAATATATCTATAAAGGAAAGAATAGCGTATTGATTGAAAAATTTGGGAGACATCTATATGTACGATTATTGTTGCAAAACATGGCTTTTGTTCAAGCTTCATCTTAAAAAATTATTAAGAGTAAATATGAATTGTAATTATATTTCTACATTAAGTCAAAGTAATTGGAAAATGCAAATATTTTATTATTGGGGATTAAAAAAATAACACATTAAATCCTCCTGCTGCTGGGTCGTCATTATATGCTACTTGTTGTAAATAAGTCTCCGCTCTGCTACTGTTCACACGTTCAACATTATAGCTATCTAATTTTCAATGGAATATCCCCATTGAAGAAAAAGGGAACTTGACTTCGAAATATTAGTATTTGGAGAATAAAGTTAAAAATAAACATCGCTGTAAAAAAGCAAATTTGTTCGTGGTGCACTTGTCCCGTATAAAGATATTACTTTCCATATTCTTGGGAAATAATCCGATTTTAATTCCGAGGATGGTGGTGATATTTCCAACCATATCCTAAGCTTTTTTCTTGGTTTGCTAACAATTGAAGTTTTGATGAAAGTGCATAATTAGCGCCCTAGCTAATCTCCTCCTTGTATTATAGTTATTACTAGTCATCGTCGATGACGCGACCGCCGAAACCGAGTTTTGGCCTTCAGGATAAATCTCCTCCAATCATCACGGTGCTGCGACCTTGTTCGCAATTTGATCAATCTCAGCAATGAGCTGCTGTCAGCTTCTATCTTGTCTTCCCATCGAGTCCTCCCGCTAGACGTCTACCCTTGTTCTTTTAGGTAGCCGGTTTTCTTCCATTGTTTGTACATGGTCCACCCATTGCAATTTGCGTAACTTTACGGAAGTATATAGGGGTGGTTCGTGAAATAGTTTATACAACTCATCGTTGTAACGCAGTCTCCACTCTGTTCCTTGTTTCATTGGGCCGTAGATTCTTCGGGGCACTTTGTGTTCAAATATGTCCACTGCCTTTTTGGAGTCGCTTGTTAGGGTCCATGTTTCACTTTCATAAACAGCACAGGTTTGATTAGTGATTTGTTAATGCGAAGCTTATTTTGCATGTAATTACGGAGTAATATGCTTTATTTGCAGCGTTTATTCGGTGCCCAACCTCGTCCTATTCGGCGCTCCTTCTATTTAGGTTTGCTCCGAGATAGACAAAGTTATCCACACTTTCAAGTTTATAGTCTCCTGCGGTCAGGTTTTGTCGGACTGGAGTGTTCTTCCGCCTTTGAGTCATGAATTTAGTTTTCGTTTCATTAATTCGTAGGATAATTCGGTTTGCTTCAGATATTAAACTCAGAAATGCTTCTTTGGCATCTGAAATTAACCGTACCATAATATTGATGTCATCAGCATATGCTGGATCGGAGAAGCGTTCATATAACATATTTCATATCTCGCGATTTTCGATGAGTTTTTCTCCAAGTTATTCCTGGCTCCTGTAAATATAACAATACGACTCAGACAACTATTTCAGAAGCAGATCATTTCAAGTTTCCCACGAATAAGCTACTGTAACTAAGCCTGATGGCAGTGGTCAAAAGATGTATAAAGCAGTTATTTATTTATATATATAAAAATATAAATATTACTTTTTTTTCTCTTGAAAAATATTGATTTTGAATAATGCGTCTATTTTGTCATGGAATTAATTTGAATGATAAAAAATTTGCACTTTTCATTGCTTTGATTTTATAAACAGTTACAATACACAAAGATACCTCATAGCACAGAAATACTATGTCCGGTTTTCAAATTTTCAGACAATTTAAATAAAAGTCCCGATAATGAAGATAATGCAAAATTAAGCATTTTGAGAAATACAAAAGCTTCTTTTAGATTGTGTGTCTTTCGGCCTTTTCAGCGATTAATTAGACGGTGTTTGCTGTTGGCTTTTACATTTTGCTTCCTGATTTTTTCAGTGTTTCATTGAACTCGCCTTCTTAAATAATTTCTCTTAAAAAACCCAGTTTATATTTGTCAGCGGAACCAAAATATTTGAAAAAGAAAGCACTTGAGCATATGATTCGCATTCTACTGCTCATTCCATAATCGCGCATTTTTTATGTGAACATGTTCATTCTTTAATAAAAAATCATCTACTTTCGACATATTTCGATAAATGCTAACACATTTGTGAATTCATACTTTATAAATATGGAAGCTCGTGAAGGTCGAGGAGGATTCTAATTCTGAGTTTCTTTCATTCAGTACATCTACGTATATGAATTCACGTTAAAATAAGTGTTTCTCCGTAACCTATTACAACCAGAGAATGCTTGTATTGTATTTGATGTATGATGTTGCATGTCGGTTGCATCTGGTCGAAATATATAAAGTTTGAAACCTTTGAAATATTATTTATGGTGAAGGAAGAATGAAATTACGTTTCCAAGGTTGATGTGCAATATTTAAAAAGATATATTCATTCTAAAACATTCCGATTTTGTATAGTGATCTAGTTTTCATTTGGTTCTTTTTTCACTTACTCTTCTTTTCAATTTAAAAAAAATGTGGTCAAGTTTAAATATATGCAATATGAAGATGGTGTATTGAAGTAAATTGATAATGATCGGATAATAAAATTGAACTTTTGTTGAATTGATAAAATAATTAAAACATATCGGCAATGGATTGGATTTATCGTTATTCAATATTAATAACATAATATTTTAAGCGGTTTTCCCTCAGTCTTAGAATGACAACGAAGCAATCGGTAATACATTATCTCTTTGAAGTTGCTGCGTTATAGAAAGGTAGTGAAAAATCTGAAAAAAAACCAAACCGATTCTAAATATTCACATGAATGTTTCAATTCCCTTTTTTGCGTGTATATTCGTAAGGGTAGACGAAATTTAAAATCAATCAATATCGAAAGAAAAATACATTGTTAATGTTTTTTAAGGAATCTTTTTGTGTTCAACGAATTTACACCCATTTAATGCTTTAATAGTCTGATGATACTCCCAACTTTTTTTTTATAAATGACTTTTAGCATTGAAGATCTGGAGTCACTGTTCCATCAGGGTTGTAGACGTATAGTGATCATTTCAATCTTAGGCAGTTTCCCCAAGACAAAGTGCCGTAAAATGTCTCGTCCAGTTTAAATCAAGTGATTTTTCCAGTGCCAATATCTCGTATTCGCATGTAGACGAACGTTTTTCTGCGCCAAGAAATGAAGTTGAAAAATTACTTCAATTTACTGATAATTTTATTATTATTGCAAAAACATTCCGAACACGCTTTTAAACCTTCAAAATAAATTTACTCATTCCATAATAACCTAAATGACATGAGTTTAACCCTAAACAATAATTCATCATTCGGAATAACTTTCTACTCAAACGAAAACTCAACTGCTAAAATTATAGGATCAAGCTCAAATGGGTCAAGAGCTTCACCTTTAACAATAAAAACTTCTTGAAAGATCTATTCTTTCACTGGCTCAAAACTCGACGCAAGCTCTCAGAATACCATTAATATATACATGTCCCTAATTAGACCTCAATTTGATACAAAAGCTAGCAAACATGACCTTTCAATCTTCATTATACAATAACAATTTGTAAACAATGTTCCAAGCAGGCGTCATGAACTCAAAGTAGATGAAAATTTATACCAAATTTCTTCTTATTTTTCTTCATTAATACATGAGGATAAAAAAAATATTTCACCAAATATCTGTTTTTCAACATATTCTTCAACCAATAAAATTCCCCCAGAAATCCCGCGCTAAGGCTATGAAAACTTAACTTCTTCTGTTGACAAAAATATATATATTGCTATAAGAAATGAGCAACTCAATTATCCTCACAAATGCTTGCTAGGCATAGGTTTAAACTTTATAATGACACAAATATTAATAATTTAGAAATAAAGGCTGATTTCATGCAGAAACTCAAATCTAAACACACTCAAGCGTTTATTGATTAGTATTTTCAATGACAACCATCAAAAATAGTATTAGTATACTATATACCTAGACAGCAACACCCCCCCCTTTTCCTGCAAACCGTCGAAACCGACAAACAGAGACATAGGAACACCTACCCCAAACTTTACTGAATAGGATGAAACCATTAGATGAGCATAGTTTTTCTGAATGGAATAATAAGTATAAAAAAATTAATATCATTCATCCCAATGTCCCTGAACGAAACCCATTTGACTGATTGCGGTAAGATATCATAAATAAGTGAGAAAGCAAAGATCCTAACATCCGAACCCTGCGAGTGGTGCGATGGAAAAGACGAACTAGAGCCGTCTAGCTGAGGTAGGACTGAGCACCATTTTTCCATTTGTACGTAAAAAAGCAGTGGTCTTATGTAGATTAATTGACACCTCTTTATCTGGGTACGTCTGTTCAAATTTATGCCCAGAACCCTTATGTATTCCCTGCAAGCAAAACTTTATCATTCACATATACTTGTGAATTAGCTCATGTAAACAGGAGATGATTAATGTACTACATAGGAGTGATAACAGAATAGCTCCTTAAATACATGCTTTCTACGTCTGGACAGCATATTGGCCATCCTCTGCTACTGCGTAATTTGTTCAAGCTGTTAATCCAGTCAATAATCTATGGTTTTACTCCTAAAGCCATTGATGCCTCATTTAACATTTAACTGTTTTCTCAGTGTCGATGAACACACCCCCTCCATAAGCCTCTTTAATTGTCTACACTAAAGAATAAAGAGCCGCTTGATAGAATTTCCCTAGCGTTACATTGTGGTAGTTTAAAAGCTTTTCTGGTATCTTCAGTGAAAACGAGAGGCAGATAAAATGATGATTTTAGGCTCAGAACATTCAATTTTCCAGGCTTGTGAAATAAATATATCTTGAACTATTTGTCATTGAGTATATAACCCACGACTTTTAATTCTTTCTTAGATATAGAATCTACTTACTGGTTTTTCAACTTGATCAAAGCTGAAATAATACCATCATCGCCAGGCGACATAATTTATCGAAATAAACCATTAAATGAATTGGTTTCCGTTCGATATAACCACTTACCTTGCTAGAACATGAAAGTTTTCCGAATGAACACCTCATTGCAGCCACAGTAGGGCTCTATGAGAATTCCCAAATAATCCTGATTCGACTCTCAAGCCTTATAATACGAATAGAATCTGGTTTCACCATGCAGTCCTTGTTGAGAACATTAACAGTTCAGTTGTCTTTTTTTATCCCTAGGCTCCTGACAAAACTATTTATAAGAGAACCGTTAACCTCTCACTTTCCTCTTATATTCACCCCTTCAAGATTCTGTATTGCTTGACTCAACAATTCCATTCACATAAAAAACAAAAACCTTTGATTCTTGACATTGTTTGCCGCTTCAATCTTACTGTTTTCTAGTTTGTAGTTAAGCATGCTCATCGCAAGTTGTCTTCAGTCATCATTTGTTTATTTCTATCGATATGGTTGAATTTTTGTAACTGTAAATATAATTCAACATATGAATGTGACGATTATTTAAATATATTTCTTGGTCTCTACGAATTGCCGAATATGTTTGATGTATTGTTTTACATCAATTGCGGTAATAGGTGATTATATTCTTAGAATGCTCAGTAGTTCAAGTCGAGATACCATCTTAAATAATTAACTCCAGTTCTTATTTCCATATAAAGATCAAAGAACGACGGCCGGTAAAGGAATTTTATAAAAAACTACAATTAAATTGTTCAGCTTAACGGAGAAACTTTTCTTATCAAGGTATATAAATCGCCATTGCGCATTAAAACGAATGAGGATTTACAACATTCGCAAATGATGTAATTGTGTGATACTGACTATAACGCCTAAAAGTGTGCAACTCAGGTCACTTCCAAGATGCCCTAACTCGTCTCGGTATAAATGTCCAAATTGAGCTGTCCGCTATTTGGTCGATGATCATTTCTGTTACTCTAATTTTACCTAGCAAACTGGTATTTTACACAATACGTGGTCATTACCAGAATGATTACCGCATATGAATTAGTTTCAACTAAGTAAGGCCACCAATACCTTAATGCTAGCTTTGGTATTGACTGAGAATACTGTTTTTGTGTTAACTGTTCCTCATAAATGCACACTTTAGAGAGCTGGTTCTTATTATACGAGGTGTGTTCAAAAAGTATCGCGAATTTTGAATTTTCGCGGGTTACGTATATTCGAATTTCGATTTTTTTGTGGCGTTATATTGGTACTCATGTCTGTCACTTATGCCGACAAGCTCGGCCATTTTGAATGTTCACTTGATTGGTGATAGTTGCTTTACTTGCACGTGTTTTCAATCGTCTTCGATTTTTACTTATTCAAAAAAATGCATCAAAGAACGTGTATCAAATTTTGTGTGAAAAACGAAATTAAGTGCGCGGATGCATTCCGAATGTTGACTGTGGGATACGGAGAAGCTACCTTGGACCGAAGCAACGTTTATCGGTGGTACAAAATGTTTTTAGAAGGCCGAGAAGATGTGAACGACGAAGAGCGTGCCGGACGCCCGAGCACTTCAACAACAGACGAAAAAATTAATGAAGTGAGAAAATGGTATTGGCCAATCGTCGAATCACCGTTAGAGAAGTTGCTGAGGACCTAAACATATCGATTGGCTCATGCCATTCGATTTTTATCAACGATTTGGGCATGAGACGGGTCGCCGCGAAATTCGTACCAAAATTGCTCAAATGCGACCAAAAACAGCAACGCATGAACATTGCTAATGAGATGTTAAACTCTGTCCGCGACGAACCAAATTTGCTCCAGAGGGTCATAACTGGTGACGAATCGTGGGTTTATGGTTATGACGTGGAAACCAAAGCTCAATCATCTCAATGGAAGCTGCCGCATGAACCAAGACCGAAAAAAGCGCGCCAAGTTCGGTCGAATGTGAAAGTTTTGCTGACAGTTTTCTTCGATTGCAGGGGCGTGGTGCATCATGAGTTCTTGTCACAGGGAGGAACGGTCAATAAGGAATATTACCTGCAAGTTATGCGCAATTTGCGCGAAGCAATCCGCCAGAAACGCCCGGATTTGTGGGAGAACAAAAATTGGCTTTTGCACCACGATAACGCCCCTGCTCACACATCGTTGCTTGTGCGCGACTTTTTGGCCAAAAACAACACACTAATGATGCCGCAGCCACCGTATTCCCCAGATCTGGCCCCCTGTGACTTTTTCTTGTTTCCTAAACTGAAGAGGCCCATGAAAGGACGACGTTACGCTACGCTTGACGAGATAAAGACGGCATCGAAGGAGGAGCTGAACAAGATTAAAAAAAATGATTTTTTGAAGTGCTTCGAAGATTGGAAAAACCGTTGGCACAAGTGTATAATATCTCATGGGGATTACTTTGAAGGGGACAAAATAGATATTTATGAATAAATAAATAATTTTTGAAAAAAAAACAAAATTCGCGATATTGTTTGAACACACCTCGTATATTCTCGTTTTCAATAATTCAATAAGATTGACTTTCTTCTGGTGCAGTCAAAGACGCGGAGATTCGCACATTGCGAATTCATTCTCTTTTCTATAGTTTTATCCATTCAATATTTTATATTTTAATAAGATTCGCAGAAAATTGTTTATTTCTTATCTAAACTAATAACCATTCTCTGTAATTAACATTTTTTTTAAATTCAACGTTTCTTCATATTGCAAATTTTAAAGTATGTTGTTCGAAAATTTAGAGAATTTTTATAGTGGACATCAATCAACCACATATACCTCTATATATTATATATGAGTCTCATAATCATCCGGAAATGTAGCAAGTACGCTTTTATTTTTCATTACAGCGTTTAAATAAGATATGTTAATGAAAAATTAAAGACATGAAAATCTACTAAATAACTTTCATCCGTTGAATTGAATCTCTTTTTTCTAATCTTTCCCTAACAGCTTAAATCGATATCTCTAGTGCTTTGAAATATTGTAAGCATTTGATAAGCGTAAGCTCACAACTATAGAAGAAAAAATAGTGTTTGTGAACAGATAGGAATTATTAAATATAACAAATTGAATTTATGTTGAGGTATACAAATGGTAAAATATGTGAAGGTAACGCAGATACAAATAACTTTTCAATTCCGTGAGTCAAATAAAAACATATGTAATTGATAAGCATGAATTACAATGAAACATATATAAACAACATTTAAAAAACACTTTTAATCATGACATATTTGTTTGCCTCTTGTTCAGTTGGCTCAGTTCCAGACTATATTTTTATAGTTTCATACTCGTATATTCAGTTAGAATTTCTTATGTACTTACATTATTTTGAATGCATTTTACGATAAATAGAAGGCCCGATTAAGCAATTAAATACTAGTGAATTAAGTAGCATAGGATATAATTTGCTTTTGCTTTAAGATATAGTGCCAGTTTGCATTTAATGCTTAGCAATATACCAAAGATAAATATATATTTAAAGGGAACGGAAGCAAATAAGATAAAACGAAAGTATTGAAAAAGGACAGCAATAACGTTGGTTATTAAAAATATGTTAGTTACTAGATGTATAAAAATGTTAAAATTATTTCAGCGGGTAAAATGATAAATGTAATTATAATACATTGTTAATATTTGAACGCACTCTTTATATTGTTAGCCTTAAATACTAGGGAATTGTGAAACTGATTAGGGACAATATGAATGAGGCATGTCAATATGCTTGTATTGATCTAAAAATGGAAACTCCAAAGTTGATGAAGTTTCTGTTAATGGTAAAAATGATGAAATTAATAATTATTGTTTTAGCGAAGTTACTCTTTTGAATTACTTTTTGCATAATCGGAAGGAAGCAGTAGGGAAATATAAATGAACCAGAAAATAAACGGCTAAATAGTAAAACTAAAACGTTAAAAACTAAAAACCAAAAAACTATACCCATGGAAACATTCCAACCCTTATTGTAGTCCAATACAATAATTTTCTCAATATTTTTAAAAGACAAGAGAGTTAACCTGCAACCCAATTATCCAAAATAGGTAATCATGAGTGAATGAAGTAGTAAGAAAACGTCTTGAACCGTCAATGTCTTGACATTAGCTGTTAGGGATCACCATTATTTACTACTTTATTTTCAACTGCACCAATTTCTATTACACACTTTCTGTGCTACTCTGTTGAACACTTGTTTGAAGTCATTCCACTCTTAAAGGCATTTTTTCATTCGATGATTGAATGAGTTTATAATTGATTCTTGTTTCAATGTCAAGGGAATAATAAATCATAGTTGGGAGCACCTTACTCAGTTCGAAAGTCGTCGTTTACAATTTTCAACATAAAACAAAAAATATATTTCCTTAAGGAAAGAAGAAGAAATACAAATTATGTATACTTAAAAACGATATGTACAAAACGAGAACAGATTCTCTCCTTGCTGGTAAAGCTATCTTAAAAATCTATTTTTTATCCCCATATTTAGCTTCATGTGTTCCACGGTTCTAAAGCACATCCATTTAATAATTGTCATAGTTTTTAATATTCTGTTCCAAAGAAATAAATTTACAGATCTCACTTTTTTACGAAATCAAATCGCTATTACTTCGATGCCTCATAAACAAGGTTTCTTGATCAGATTCAATTTGAATACATGATGTAGAGTTGACACGAAAACCTTATTAACAAAGGAGCTTTAGAACTCCTTACACGAAAAAGGAAGTTTAAGTCAATGTGATTAATGAAAGTTTTATACCAACTTACAAAACCTTATTGAAATGATGATCTGTTTGTCCGTTAGTCCGCCCGTCTTTCACTGCAGGTTTCTAAAAATCTACTATGTGGTAGTTACAAACATCAAAAGTGATGGCCTTTTGAAAGTTCAAATGTTCAAAGGGTTTTAAGGGGTCTCTCGATGCAAAGAAGTGACCCTTAAATTTTTTACCAAAGGAGTTCAATTAGGAGAAGATTCTAACACAGGTTCTAAAACAGCATGGAAAGGTAGAATAGCAGGGGAAATATTCGAAAAATGTGGCCCCCACCCCTCTCGATTTTACACAATTGATTCGAAAAAAAATCATGGAAGTATATGCATATTTGTGATTACAACAACAACAGACGCCTTAGAAGTCGAAATTTGCTTAACTATGTTAATAATGTCATGATTAGTAAACTTTACTTTTTTGTCATTGGCTATAACGTTGCGGTTATTTTTCTTCATCTGGATCGTGGCGTCCTTCAAAGTAGCCTCCATTTGATTGAACAACAGGCTCCCTTCGGTGTTTACACATCCTGAAACAGTCTGGGACTCATATTTAGAAATTGCCTTTAGCGCACTCGTGATATTAGTTTGAATCGCCTCGATGCCGTCTAACCCGTATCCTTAGAGTGAGATTTTCAATCTTGAGAAGAACAGAAATATCATTTCCAAGTTATCCAGAGCGATTTCGTGACGAAGGGTTTCTGCTCAGCGACGAACGCAAAAAATACTCGGAATCAATACACGCTGCGCCAACCAAAGTGACCCGTAGGTAGCTGCAGCATCCAGATAGTTTCTGAGAGATTACTGGTTACGCTCAAGATCCGCAAAGGTTGCTCGTGAAGATATGAACGCAGATTCGATATTTTTGAGACAGGCCTCGTACTTTCTATTGACAAATCATACATTGAACTTGTACTAATCTGATTGCTTTTACTTTACTTATATAATTTGATGTTCCAAGAACAGTGGGCTATGGAAGAATTTTTCACCTTTTTTATTTCTTATCTTCGACCTTTCTCAGCAAATTGGGTTTTTAGAAAAACGCATTACATATTCTTAATGGGGAAAAGAAATAAATGTTAAATTTATAGTTAACTTCTTATCAATTCCAAATTATTGCAGTTATAATAAAGTTTACTTTCAAGCTCATGATTTCTGAATCTAGCCTAGTTTCGAAAAACAGAAAGAAACATAAAATCATCATCATCGTCTATGGTGCGACAGCCCACGCCGGGCCTTGGCCTCCAAGATTAATCTCCACCAATCATCACGATTCTGCGACCTCGATCGCCAGTTAATCACTCCCAACAAGGATCTACTGTCAGCTTCTATCATGTCTTCCCATCGAGTCCTCCCGCTAGACGTCTAGCTTGTGTTCTACCCTTTAATGTTCGTTTAGGTAGCCGGTTTTCTTCCATTCTTTCTACATGGCCCACCCATTGCAATTTGCGTAACTTTACGTAAGTATACACAGGTGGTTTGTCTAATATTTCATACAGCTCATCGTCGTAACGTAGTCTCCACTCTGCTCCTTGTTTCACTCGGCCATAGATTTCCCGGAGCACTTTGCATTCACATGTGTCCACTGCCTTTTCGGCGTCCCTCGTCATGTTTCACTTCCATATAACGGCACAGGTTTGACTAGTGATTTGTAACTACGGAGCTTATTTTGCTTGTGCACAACTTCGGAATTTAGAATGAGAAAGAAAAAACAAATAAAAGAAGGCTGGAACTGCCATTTTGTGTTCGAATGTCATATTTTTTTTCAATAGAATCAGCTTATGCAACTTTTTAAAAATATGAAAAGCTTATATGTTGCGATAATTCAAATATGCATATCTCTTACGTTTTAACTTCTTTTCGTTTCAAGATAGCACTCTGAAAAGCTTCACCTAAAAGTATCCAGCCAACGTTAAAACAAATACGTTATATTTTCATAGCTGTCACAGCCGCAGTCTTTTAGTTCATTCTGTTACCTTTTATATGGCGAATATGAAAAACTGGCAAATATGACAAATAAATATGTACGATTTTATCGGACATTGGACAGCGAAGAAATACCTTTTGACAAAATATTATGTTTAAAAGACTTGGACAAATGTATCACGTGCACTCGTATACTCTCGATTTTATATACCAGCATAACCTTTCCTTTTATAAGTTTCATAATACAGAAGCGTTTATGCCGCGAACTCCCACGTTAAATATTAGAAATATTCATATGAACCTTCTTCATCCTTCATCGTGTTATTGATTGATCATCAATCTGTTCTTTACGAAGATGTTGAATTGGTATACTCGTATGATGTTCGGGGATGAGGTGTGATTATGCTCGTATTATATGTAAAACTCTAAGAAGCCGATTCCCATTCCTACTGGTAAATAAGGTCTTCACAGTTAATCAATAGAATTATAAGTCAGAAATGTATTGTTGTATTTTAAATCAAATTAAAAATTAGAATTCTATGTTTTTATTTCATGCTAAAAGTTAACAATTAGATAGTCAATTGAGCAAACAAAAATTATTATTATTATTGTTCGATATATTTCAGAAGATTGAATGGGTTACAATTTTGTGTGGTAAGTTTACAATCTACATATTTATAAATTCTATATTCTAAAATGGTTTTTCAAAAAGTATCATTTAAAGTAAATTATGCGCGATACGAAAATCTCCGCAAATAAAAACTATAACATACAAAACATTTGGCCAGAAAGTTATTGAAATGTGTAGAATTAAATTGCTTTCCTTCATTTCTCAATTGTTATGAGAGTTTTTAATTTAAACGGACAATGTTTTATGGAAATTGCTGTGTGTTATTTACAATGAATGTAATTTGATTATTTAAATAAATGGTACGTTACATGCTTCTTACAATCAAATTTTAACGTTGGATTTATTTGCTTGGGTTACAAATTGGAAACGTTAGAGTTGTAGCTATGATGTAGATGAGTTACCAATTGTTTAGTTTTACATTGTGTAGCTATCCTTTGCAAAATTATTGTTTTGTTTTGAGTATGGGCACGATTATGCCGAGACTTATGAGAAGTGAATTTGGAAAACTTTTAAGCAATAAAATGTTATAAGTTCCATGGTCTTAAAAAGAAAATTTTAGCATAATGTACTGCGATTGCGAAGCAATTTTACAAAAATAATCTAAATAGGAAAAAGTCATTCATGGCAATCAATGCAATTAAAGATAATCTTACGTCAGCCCCTGTTACTTAGTGCAAAATGACTAACATTGAAAGGCTTAAAATAATATAAAAACTTATCCAAAAGGCATGCTCTTACAATAACTAATCTATCGTCTCAACAATTTAAAAGAAATGAGGTGGCAAAACGCAAATGATGAGCTAATAATTTGTGAAAAGGGGCACACATTCTTATCTTTCTTCTTTTTTACCCAATATAAAGTTAATCTGACTATAATGTCAGCTGCCTTTTTTAAATACAAGCGTTTACTGTTCTTTATTTCGGAATAGGTTCCTTGAACTATTTCAACATGAGCATGAAAATTAAACTGTTCTAGTTTATATACATTTTCTTTGATAATATCAAAAATGCAGATAAAATAACTTTCTTATAGTCAAACAATAAATTGTTGAATACATAGTATAGTCTATGCGAAGCAAATAACGGAAAAACGTTGATAGATTATGCTTAATCAAAAAATAGTTTTTAAAGAGCTGATTTACTATTGCATTTGCTTAATGATGCATTGAACAAATAAAACTTGACTTTTTAAGCTCTGTTCTATAATGAAAGAGAAGTTAGGGTTTAAAGATCATGTTTATCACTTCAACAAATCACATCACGTTGCATAATCGTCGCTAATGATAATCGGCAAAAATGCTTTAAAATTAATACTATTCACATTTTTGTTGCTACACTTGACCAACGCCAATCTGGGTTTATTAGTAATTGTTGTAATTATATTTGCAATCTTGGTGAAATCATTTAGATATATCGCAAGCAGCTTTCGCCATCTGCTGTAAAGTCATTGGATAAAAAGTATATTTGATTAGTTAGTTATATCAAAATCGTCAAATTCATCATAAGGAATATATTAAACTGGACAAACCGTTTAGTTTAATTTAAATTAGCTGATTAACTGGACACAAGGCTTAGGTGAAAATTTCACCTCTCCATGAACTCACCACACAAAATACCATACAAAAAGTCTGTCTTTCATACTCTACAATATTTTAAAACTGCTATGAATGGTACAAATGTTTATCTATTAAAGAAAAAAACCATTTGCAAGCATTACCACTGTGGACTTTAAATTTATTTGATCCAATGTAAAAATGCCAGAGTAAAGATTACATAACGTTATTTTTATAAAATTTGATCACCTTGGGAAACTATATTGAGATGTTATTCATTTCGAGTAGAATTTATTTAAGAATATCAATTTATTAAAATTTAAATACATATTTAGGAAACGCCTCGCTTTTAATTTCGTAGAACATCAAAGTAACATTTTTTGTTTAATTTTATTGCAATAAGGCAATAACTCGTAGTCTTCCTATTGATTATATTCAATAAGACCCGAAATGAATATCAGTGTTCTCCAATTCTGCCTTAAAAACATATATTTTATTTACAAATAATTCAACCTTGTTGCTTTCTAGTCGCTTTCTTTTCTTAACTACCCTTAACTGCCGGCCTTTTGTGCTTCTGCTTTCGAGTTGAAATGTTATTGTGTTCCTGTATATTGCCACTAACTTCCCTGATAACAGTTTGATAATATACGCTTTTTAGACGCAATATATAACTGTTGATGATCATGATTCAATAATTCATGCAAAATTTAAAATTACTTCGACATAAGCTTCTTTTATTTGTCTAATATGTTGCATGTTCCTCAGCAGTTCATATCAGTCATAACTTAACTACACTCAACCTTACTAATCGTGGAAATATAAAACAGTCATAACTGAATAACTGAAAAACCAACATAAAACAACACACCATATTTCTAAATCACGGTTTAATATTGAATATTGCATAAAATG
Source organism: Odontomyia ornata (assembly GCA_963969285.1). Lineage (NCBI taxonomy): Eukaryota > Metazoa > Arthropoda > Insecta > Diptera > Stratiomyidae > Odontomyia > Odontomyia ornata. The sequence continues at coordinate 97,208,849 of OZ017738.1, forward strand.
AAATCTCAGAGGAACAGTGGGAGAAGGACTTGGAAGCTGAATTACAAGAATACGAGGTTGTTAATAATGGAGCATCATCGGCTGCATCTGGTGAAGAGAATGTTAATGTTAATGGAAGTTCAATAGCAGCTGGAAGTTTTCGAACAAGATCAAGTCCGTCAAACACTGATTGGGAGCAGTATGCCGATATTATTGATGAAGCCGATGATTTAAAGTAATTAAAAGTTTATATCATAGTTTCTTTTAAAATATCAGTGAGTTTTTATTAAATTAGCTACTACATATATTTGAATCCAAGAAATCAAGAAACGAAAATAATAAATTAAATTGAAACCATTCCAAAAATCTATGTTTTCCAACACATATAAGTACTCGTAAAAATTTAAAAGAAAAAAATATCTTATCCAAAATTTTTTGTTACGAATTTGTTAATAATCATATACCAATACATCTCAAAGTCATTGCATAAAAACTTCTCAAGCAAATATATTATATAGTTAAGATATAGAAAAAGATTTGACTAAATTTTAAAATGATAAAAATTGTATAAATAAATATTTAAAACAATGTATTATATAGAAATATACGTTTAGAATGGTTAAAATAAACATTAAAAAATATTTAGGTATTTTGATTTTATCAGCAAAGTTCAAGAAAAGAACTTATACACCAGTTGACAACAATAGAGTCTGTTCTTAGTTTTTGTAAATAACAATAATAACTATCACTGCATCAACTTCATTAAGGTGTAAACGCTAAAACGAAAACGCATATCCGACCGAATCAATTTTTTTGAATCCCTCATAGGTAAATGAGCCTGAAACTCGCATTCAAATGTTGATTGGATTTACTCAGTTACAAAATAGCGCAATTATAGTTTAATAATAAAATTTATTGATAACGAATGTGGTTAGTTTTGTGGTTGTTAGAAATTAATTCAAAATGAAAATATCTAGTTAAACAATTTGAAAGAGATATTAACAAAATTTCAACTTCTTTGATATTGATAAAAAGACTTTATGCAAATGACGACATATACATTTGCACACGTTGATGTGTCAATGAAAAAAAAAGAGAGCATTATACAAATTGCAAATGTGAAAATTTATTGATCTGTTATTTGGCCACACTTAATCTCATTGTCTTATTAACAACAGCATTTTCTTTTCAAACGGCCTCTATTATAAAAACATATACCAGCTAGTGATGAATTCAAAATGGAATTATACTAGAGCTCGCTTAAAGTGTTTATTTCTCGTTTTGCATATTAAATAATTTATTATGAAAAATTAAACAATGAAAAACAATGAGTTAATAGAATTATGAGTGCTAAAGAAAATATTACGATAAAAACATATACCTATACATGCAAACATTACCTACCTATGCAATTGAAATGTCACGTTTTTATGATTATTCATTAAAGTTATTCTGTGAAAAATATGAGAATATTTCGTGTTATATGTATTATATTTAAACAAAGTAAAAACATCCTATACTTCTTCCTCTCATCTTATCTATCTGTATTTATTGTAATACTAACTTTAAAAGAACGAGAAAAGTTAAAAATAAAAGACAAATGGTCATAGCAATTACAAACATACGCAAATTGATAAAGCTAAATCGTCAATGCAAACTCCAACAATTGTTAATAGAATTATACAGATCATAATGAATACCAAGGAATAAGAAATAGAAGTATATTGTATTTCAAAAACACACAAGATGCTAGTGACAGACAACTGATGTCAAATAAATATATAATTATTCAAAAAGAAAAAAATTAGTTGTTTTGTTAATTTTTTTTTATTAAGAACATGGAAGTTAATTTGAAACAGATGTGGGGGAGAAGGCTAATCCTCGTAAATAATATTGAAAACTTCATTTAAAAAATTTCCAGCACTCTTAAAACGATTGCAAAAGCTGCAATGTGCTGGCCACGTGAATCGTATAGACGAATAATATCCAAAAAGGTATTCGCTGGGAGGACTGACAGTTGGAAGCGCTTTTTGTAGGAACCGAAGGCCCGAGAGCTAGAATATTTTGCTATCATTTCAGTCATTTTTTTTAGTACCTCCATTCTCTATCGCTCTCGTCACACTTCCTTCGTCCCACAATAATCGGATGGAGACACAAACAGTTCAGAACATGGATATAAGGGGCATACAAAATAATATGTATTGATCCTTTAATGCTTATCTAGTCCAATGCGAGCTCTCAAATTAAAAAAAAATTCATATAATACGACGCATTAACAAAATTCGGAGTTGATAACAAATTGCTGTCTCCAAGTATCTCGACGATAGGGTCAAAAGTGTCCTAAGATACTATGTTGAAATCTTCAGGACTATGATTCAATCACTATTCATCAGATGATCCCTAAATCTTTTCTTAATAACTAAAAGTGAGTGCTTCCTTTGCCGTCTCTGGAAGATTGTTATATTTACGCACAACATCAGTCGTAGCATTGTTCTTTAGTCGATTTGTTCTAGCAAAAGGTATTACGAAGTGATTTGCATTTTGATTGATTAATTTTCGATACCTACGTCTAGCATTCGTCGCGTTCAGGCATAATTTTTTAACTGCGATTAGCATTCGTTGCATACATACCTGTTTTTAATCGCTCCTGTCAAAAGTTATCAAAAATTAGATTAATTTTGTAAAACGTCAGTCCACAGTAAATTTTTATTAGAAAAAACGTATATCGTCGAAGCAATAGACTCAAGGAATTTATATCGAATATTATTTTACTTCGATACATCAAGAAAAGTGAATAATCCAAATACAACCTAAGGACTGCTGCTATGGAGGAGGCCACTGGCTTCCCACTTTGGGGGAACCCAGGAAGAAGCCAAATACGAAACTGGTGGCATTCGTCAACAAAAGAAGACATGATCAGAAAAACGCCGCAGTTGGCGGATGTAAACTGCAAAAGCTCGGACAAGGAAGAAGTTGTCATACTTTGAAAAGAAAATCATGAACTAGGACTACGATTCAGTCAAGAAAGGGATGAAGACTCAAAACCCGCAACTGCAAAAGCAAATAACAAAGAAATAACGGCGAAGAAAACTACAAAACAAACGATCCCGGGTAAATTCTAAATGCTGGAGGCACTAACGATAGGCAAAACTATTTTGCAGTGCTGGAGGGGTTAACAGAAGAAATGGAAGTTGAAGAAAGTATTGCAGGTATTTCTGGTAAAGATAATGATAAAAAATTTTATTCAGTAATTAAAAATAAGGAGGAGAAATCAACTCGTAGTTCTGCTGGTTCCTCTGAAAAAGCCACCAACAAGACAGAAAAAATTCCGCCAATCAATGTATTCGGACAAAGTGAAAGAGATCTGCTTCAGCTATTGGCAGCCGAAACTAAATTAAGTAATTTCGAAATCAAAAGAGTTAACGCAGAAAAATTAACTATTAAAACGAAATCACTGGTTGATTTCGAGTCAGCCAAAGGTACGCTGAATTCTGGGAAGGTTTCACACCATCTATACCCGAAAAAGGGAAAAAATCAGATCTTTGGTCTTCCAGCATCATATCCAGGATTCTCCCGTTATCAAGATGCAAAAGTTAAATTTATTCCAAAGCAAACGCAAGTACACCGTAGTGTAATACCTTCCAACTTCAAGCCCGGAGCATCATTTGCATTTGCCGCTAGAGGACCAGCAGATAATGCTGTAAATAATGTAAGTGGCAATAATGAACTGCTTCTTAAAATTTACCAACAATTTAATTCTTTATCGAAGAGAATCAATAAACAAGATTCAAAATCAACTTTCTTTTTCAGCGTTTGGATCTTTCAAATGCCTTAAAGTAACTTGTTATCTAGTCATATTCCCACAGATAGGCTTCGTCTCATCTCGATCACCGTCAACTCCATTGTTAGTCTACATCGACGTGACTATCTCCTTGAATTCATTGTTAAGCAAAAGCTTGACATCATGCTTTTTCACTGAAACCCACCTCAATTCATGGCATTCAAGGATTTTAACTTCGTAAAAAATGGTTGGGTAAACATTGGTGGAGGAGATGGCACCGGGATATTGGTAAGAGGACCCTATTGTTACCTAAATATTGATAAAGTCGAATTTAATAACTTTGAATTTCTTGGTGTCCATTATCAAAATTTCACTGCCAGGTAGGGATAACCTCTTCGTTATTTCTACCTATGCAACTGGTCGAAAACTTCTCAAATTCAAGGAGGAGCTCAAATTCTCGTTTGAAATTGTCGAACTGAACAGGCTGCATAGTTATTATATTCTTGCCGGTAACTTGAATGCCCGGTGTCCATCACGGCTGAATGCCCGGCATCCATCACGGCTGAACGCCTAAAATCGTGGATACGGAGAACCAAATTGAATACAGATACATCTATATGGGTCGGAGCTCCCGACATACCCTAGGACAAATCCATATTTGGACCTCTGCATTTGTGATGCAAGACTTGAATTCAGCTTTAATAGTCCTGAACGGAAACTGCACGTGCTTCCTTACGATAGCGGCCATAATGTAATCGTAATGGAAACCAATCATCAAAGGGATGATGTCTTCCTCATTCCAGTTCAACGTGAAATCATCGGTTGAATTAAAAAAAAAAAAAACGTAGTGGGGAAAATTTGAAAATAAGTTTAATCTAATCCAGAAGCGATGTTCTCCTTTTGATGATGACAACGCTTGCTCAATGGTTCCTAATGACAGGAATCTAACTAACGATAAAATAGATCTCCATTTGTCGAAGTTAGGGAAGCTAACATTGGAATCGATTGAGAAAGTAGTTTCCAAGATTAAACATCGAAACAATTGGAAAGATATGAAGCAGCAACTATCACATGGTTAAAAAATTGAAAAGCCTTCTTCTCATACGCGTCAACAATATTTTTCGGCGATTTTGGACTGCAATCATCTCTCGTTGGCTTTGTTGAAATTACACCTGAAGAATGTCAATCAATGGGCCGAAAAACGGTGGGGTACTAGTCCCCAATTTTTGTTTAAACTAAAACTTAAAAGTTTTTTACTACTTCACCATTTGTATAAGAGGTCACTCTGTAAATTGCAGGCAAACAAATAAATAAATATATGAAACGCCTTCAGGAGACAGGCCCTGAGGCGAATAATCGGAGCGAAGCTAGACGGGGACCAATGACGAATTCGATACAAACATGAGCTGTTTGAAATTTTTGACGTGTCGGAGGTCTCAACGATTGTAAGACTACGCAAGCTGCCATGGGCTGGCCACATGAATCGTATGTACGAATAATGGATACCCAAAAAGGTAGTCGTTGGGAAAACCGAAGGACAGAGACCAATGGGGAAACTGAGGTAACGCTGGTCTGACTGGGTCGACGAAGATAGCTCATCACTGCTCGGATTTTGAAATTGAAGGATGCGGTCAATGGACCAAGACAGTTGGAGGCACTATTTGCAGGAAGCGAAGGGCTGTAGTACTACGAAGAAGAAGGAGAGAAATTGAACGCAGATGTAATCTATATAGATCGGAGTTCCTAACATACACAACGATCCAACTTTCTCAGTACTAGACCACACTCTCCGATGAAAACGGAAACGAAATGAAACAGAACAAACGGACATCCAACAATACAAAAACAAAACCTAATATCCCTCTACCTGAACTAATTTAGTAGTTACCTGCTTAAGAGATCCTACGACTATATAAAGTTATTCCTTCCACATATCCTTAAGACACTGAAGGTTACTCAAAGGGGTCGAAACGCGTCTGCTCACACAACAAAGCAAGACCGGACGGCTTTTTCAGAAAAAAAGAAAATTGGGCTGTGGATATCAAATAAACAAAATAATTGATTACAATACTGCCAGCCAGGCAAACATGTTGCGATCATTCCTCAACTTACCCTAAGACTTCATCGAACTATAGTAAACAAATGGTTTTAGAAACAGTGTTTAAAAGATAACATTACACCAGCATTTGTAAAAATTGCTGCACGAAACACACAATGTAGTGCACAAATACTTCGCATTAAAATGAAATAAGAACACTGTTCAATCAAGTCCACATAAACGAATTTTGTACAATGTGCGCATCAACAAATTCCCATTTCCACGCGCGATCAACGTTCAAAATACTCCAGATTACACATAAGCTGATTTATTCAATATGCGCATTCCAACCAATTTTAATTTACGCGCCCGATCAATGTCCAAATTACACATAAAGTTAATTCGTGTAATATGCACACTCCAACAAAATTTCATTTCCATGGCGATCATGTACTTTTTGCTGATCACTACATCAGACATGTGATGAGCTGCAATGAACTTTAGAAATTCTCAACGAAACCGCACTAAGGGAATGACCGCGATACGGACTTTGCGATTTAATAGAATGATCGTACAAATTGAATAATTGTAAATCTTTACTATAAAAGACATTAGCAATAAAAATATATCAGTTGTCAACAGGTCTTTTAATGTCAGACGAAACGCCGCCGGGCCAGAAGGCGCTTTATTTAAATACTATGTTTTTTGAGCAAACACTTTACATAAAAAAGGACGAAATCAACCGACAAATACTACATTCACAGTTACAATTAACTAACACTATACAAACTAAAAACTTTCTACAATGACGTGCGACTAATAATTTATACTCACTCAGCTCAAAACTAAATATAAAACCATTACAAAGAAACGTGATTAATTGATGAAAAAACAAAACACAAAGACTACACCAACAAACGGAGCTCTCTACCCACGGACTGTAAGTCTATCAGATACGTCTTTTACGACCCAGGAAATGGAGCTGCTGGATAAGGGACTGAAATACAATTTATATAACATAAACCATTTTTCCAATCAAATCATAATATATGTAATAATCTCTATTAATTTGAAGTTGCTATTGTTTTTTTTTTTGATGAAATGTGTTAATGTAACGTATAAATTTAGAGAGCCATTTGGGCCATTAAGTTTTTCATTGTTATTGTTTGGAATTTTCTTTACATTCTTTTAAAATTTATAACTATTAGTATTAAATAAAGCGCTTTGGATTTGACACAAACCAAAAAAAAACCTAAAACAACTACTAATCGACAATGAACCAGCCATTAACAAACTGCCGTAGGAAAAACAGACACATACAAGACACACTGAAGTAGATATACTATAAAAAATACCCACTAGGGGACACCGCTTGCACCCCACTTTTATTTGGAGGCCATAAGTATCGTCAGTAACGCCAAATTCCTCAAGTCTGTCTGTTTTCTCCCAGCCCGGCTTTTCATCTGCGGTCAGCAACTTCAAAGTCAAAGTCAAAAGCGCTTTATTCAATACTAATCGATATAAATTTTCAAAGAATATAAAGCAAATTCCAAAAAATAACAATAAAAAACTTAATGGCCTAAATGGCTCTCTAAATTTATATGTTACGTTATCATTAAACACATTTCATAAAAAAAACTATAGCAAATTCAATTAATTAAGATTACTACATATTTTAAAATTCAATTGGAAAAATGAGAAAAAAACTAACCAACACTATCCCTAAATTATTTATAATTTAAACACAACAGTGAACTATGATCCTACACCTAATATGTTTTAACTTAATTCTAATAAATGCAATCAAAAACTTTATCTTATACTAAAAAATTCGATCACAATATTCCTAACCTACGCGTTTAATCTTATCTCTAACCTAAACATAACATATACCTAACCTATCCCTAATTTTTAACATAAATACACAACACAGTAAATGTAGCAATAATGAGCTGAAGCTCAAAAACTAAATAACGAAAAAAACACCAAAACTGAAAATAAACACGAATAATTTAGACATTGTCATTCAGCCACCAATACCTAGATTGCGCCGTCTCAACTCGATCAGCTTCAACGAATCTAGCAAATGGGTATCTCTATTGGAATTGTTGGTCTCGTGAACTCAAATTCGGAGGATATTTTATCTTCTTATCGGTGGTTCGTCTATATATGTGATATATGACTGGGACGCCGTCAGAATCAAAAACATATAGATTCATGTCCAAATACACGAATGCTTCTGGAGGAACGAAGCCAGTAGCGAGGCAAGTCGCAATATACCCTACTGTAGGGCGGAACGGCTGCGAAATCCAAGGATTTTCACTCACAGTTACAGATCTTGCGATATGATTCCGAAGAAGCTTCAATATGAAGATATCGACTCTTGTCACTTAAGCAGTTTGATAAATTCTTCTATTCGATATATAATGCTTCCAATCCGTTTCAGGCTTTCTGTACAAACCAGTACATGCACGAAGACATTTTCTTTCGAAAACTCTTATTTTTTCATAGTACTAGTACTCTGGTTGTACCAGATCTGACATCCATATGTCAAAACTGGTCTAACCAGGGTCTTGTAACAGATAATTTTGACCTTCTGATCAATCTATTTGGAATGAAAGAGTCTTCGTAGGGCCATGACTACTTTTAGTGCCTTACTGAGCATGATTTTGATATGTTCAGTATAGTACAGATACTGATTGAAATAAACACCGAGATATCGAACACAGGATTTATGTGGAACTCGTCCTGAACTACCCTCGCCAGCCATGATGTGGAAATCTTTCCAATTACGTTTCAAGTCCTGACTGATCCCCTGCAGCGTTGTCCGAAACAAGATTGTTTCGCACTTCTGCGCATTGATTTTCATTCGCCAATTGTCAGTGTACAGCTGTACATCATTGAACATTTTTTGGAGATTTCTCTGAACTATTGTAGCTTTTCGGTCTGCCGTATAGATGATCAGATCATCAGCAAACGCTATCAAGACCGCGTTGGCGAGACGTTAAAATCTAAGCCGTTCAATAGCTTGCGAATGAATATTGAGTAGTTGTCAGATTTCCATCAGTTACAACAAACGATTTCCCGTATAATATATTGCACACCATGGCGACAAGGTGTCTGGGGAACCTGTCCTGAAGGAGTTTAAAAACTATGTAGTAATCGAGCAGTCACACTAGCAAACTGCTCGAAAACCTTCCTATCTCCTATCCAAAATTGTAATGGCAGATTTTTAAAAAAATATGTAATTATTTCCATTGTAATTGTAATTCGTAGATTAATTTTTCTTCTTATTTTTATATTAAATGTAACCTTGTATCAAATTTTTCTCTATATTAAAATTTAAATGTTCTCCTTTAATTATCTTTTCCATAAAATTTAAATTTTATTACTATCTAAAATTTTCATTTCTTTACTTCATGTAAATTTCTTCACTTCATGTAAATTTTCTTAACTTTATTTAAATTTCTTTACTTCATTTCTAATTTCTTTAGTTCATTTAAATAAAATTTCCCTACTTCTGTAAATTTTGGTTGTAAAAAAATGTTAAATCTGCCCATTACAATTTAAGATGTGGAACCACTGACTTAGTGTAGGGCAACGGTGACGTCAGCGTAAACTCTAATTCTTATCTGCGATTCCCTTAGTAACGTAAAATAAATTTTATCAATCCGAAATGGGTGTACCATCTGGTGATATGAACAGCTTGTGTGTGTGTTTACGGAGAAACAAGAAAAAACATGTAACGAACAACATAATAAAGGCAAAGTCGAGAGGCAAACTCTTGCTCAATGGTTCCTTATGACAGGAATCTAACTAACGATGAAATAGATCTTTATTTGTCGAGGTTAGAGAAGCTGACGTTGGAAACGATTCAGAAAGTAGTTCCCAGGATTAAACATCGAAACAATATGGAAGGATATGAAACACCAACCATCGCAAGGTTGAAAAGATTGAAAAGCCTACTTCTCAAACGAGTCAACAATATTAATCGACGATTTTTGGACTACAACCATCCCTCGTTGGCTTTGTTGAAATTACACCTGAAGAATCACCGGAGCTTAATCCGGTCATACTTCAGGATTGAGGTCAGCAATCAATGGGCGGGAAAATTGTGGGGTATTAGCCCACAGGACCCAAATATTCCGCAAGAAGTCTCGAGTGAAGGTATCGAATATTGGTCACTAGTGATGAGATAAATCTTCTCGATAGGGCTAGTATCGAAATTGATAGTACGACTCCGGATAGAAATGGAAACAGGATTGGAATTGGTTCATCTACCAAACCCTGAGAGAGGGAATAAATATTTTCAGAGGTCGTTGAAGCAAAAGTTTCCGATTTCAAATCAAGCCTGAACGGCCAATCAATTCTTCATTTCAATGAAACATTAACATCTGACCTCATACCAAGCTTGAATCTTATTGATTATTTTGTCAGCTATGAAGACTTGTGTTTTATATTTCGCAGGATAAACAACAAGAAATCATGTGGTACTGATGGTATTCCAAACGTAGTTCTCCGACATTTGCCTGAGGTTGCTATTAGGAATTATTGCATATTGTTCAACAACATGTTGAGCAATTCACCTTTCCCAAACGAGTGAAAAAAGGCTAAGGTATTTCCGATCTTGAAGAAAGGAAAAGAATCTTCATGCCCTAAAATCTATCACCCAATCAGCTTGCTGCCTAACATCAGCAAGGTGTTTTAAGTGATACTTAACAGAGCATTAAACGCCCACATTGAGGATTATGTGTTGATGCCGAATGGCCAATTTGGTTTTCGTGTCAGGCATTTGACCACACATGCAATAACGAAAGTAACCTCAGACATCTGTTGGAAACTAAATGAAAGAGAATGTGTTGGAGCATGTCTCATTGATATGGAGAAAGCCTTCGATACGGTGTTGTTAGATGGACTAGTTTTTAAACTCTTTCACGACAAGTTCCCCAGACACCTTGTCGCCATGATGTGCAATATGTTATACGGGAAATCGTTTGTTGTAACCGATGGAAATCTGACAACAATGCGCGAATTCAAGGTATTGAATGGTCTACAGCAGGGAACAGTTACTGCGCCTCTGCTCTTCTCAATCTTCATTCGCAAGCTTTTGAACGGTTTTGATTTTAACGTCTCGCCAACACGATTATTGCTAGCGTTTGCTGATGATCTGATCATCTATACGGCAGACCGAAAAGCTACAATAGTTCAAAGCAATCTCCAAAAAATGTTCAATGATGTGCAGCTGTACACTGACAATTGGCGAATGAAAATCAATGCGCAGAAGTGCGAAACAATCTTGTTTCGGACAACGCTGCAGGGGGCCAGTCAAGACCTGAAACGTAATTGGAAGGATTTCCACACCATGGCTGGCGAGGGTAGTTCAGGACGAGTTCCACATAAATCCTGTGTTCGATACCTCGGTGTTCATCTCGATATGTTTCTGTCCTATTCTGAACATATCAAAATCATGTTACAAGACCCTTATTAGACCACTTTTGACATATGGATGTCAGATCTGGTACAACCAGAGGGCTAGTACTATGGAAAAGTTAAGAGTTTTCGAAAGGAAATGTCTTCGTGCATGTACTGGATTGTACAGAAAGCCTGAGACGGATTGGAAGCATTATATATATATAATAGAAGAATTTATCAAAGTGCTCAAGGGACAAGAGTCGATATCTTCGTGTTGAAACTTCTTCGGAATCATATCGCAAGATCTATGACTGCGAGTGAAAACTCCTGGATTTCACAGCCGTTCCACCTTACAGACGGGTATATTGCGACTTGCCTCGCTACTGGCTTCGTTCCTCCAGAAGCATTCGTGTATTTGGACATGAATCGATATATTTTTGATTCTGACGGCGTCCGTCATATATCACATATATAGACGAGCCACCGAAGGAAGATAAAATATCCTCCGGATTTGAGTTCACGAGATCAACACTTCCAATGGAGATACTCATTTGTAAGATTCGTTGAAGCTGATCGAGTTGAGACGGCGCAATCTAGGTATTGGTGGCTGAATGACAATGTCTAAATTATTCGTGTTTATTTTTCATTTTTGATGTATTTTGTTACTTAGTTTTTGACTTTCAGCTCATTATTACTAATTTAGTGTTGTCGTTTATTTGTGTTAAAAATTATGTTATGTTTGTTTTATTAGGTCAGAGATAAGATTAAACGCTTAGGTTAGGAATATTGTGATAGAATTTTTTTAGTATAAGATAAAGTTTTTGTTTGAATTTTATTAGAACTAAGTTAAAACATATTTGGTGTAGGATCAAAGTTCACTGTTGTGTTTAAATTATAAATAATTTTGAATAATGTAGGTTAGTTTTTTCTCCTTATTCCAATCAAATTGTAATATATATAATAATCTTTATTAATTTGAATTTGCTATAGTTTTTCTTGATATAATGTATTACATGATAACGTATAAATTTAGAGAGCCATTTAAGCCATTAAGTTTTTTGTTGTTGTTTGGAATTTGCTTTATATTCTTTGAAAATTTATACCGATTAGTATCGAATAAAGCGCTTTTGACTTTGACTTTGAGAAGGAACTTCCTTTTCAAAAATCCTGGACTATCACAATTCTGATTAGCCCAAGTTCGATGTGAAAAGGCTGTAATATAACCTTTTGAGGATCAACTAAATAGACAAATTTAACATTTACCTTGAAAATGAAGATCTATTACAGTCAATTATTCTTATATTATTTTGTGGGGTATCAAATGATAGGTCTTGATTAGCACTTTTAGAATCTGTATCAAAAAAGTCAGTTTTTATGTATCAGATGGTCCAGGGGGAAGCAAAATGTACGAACAAATTGTCAGCAATTGTGAACATTGAATGCTACACCGTAAGTCTATGAAAGTAGAGCGTATGGAAAATTTACGCAATTGCACACAAAAAATGCTACGGAGTGAAAAGGAAAAGAAAACCGGACTTCTACGGAAGCATAACGTTAAAGAAATAACGTTTAAAATTTGAATTTTCGTATAAATCGTTGCCTTATCTCAATAAGAGGCAACGTATAAATACATTACCTTTGCCTTAAAAATGAAGTCAAAAATATTTATTTTTTTCAATGTTCAAATATTTTGGCAAACGAATATTTATTTTTGGGGTAATAGGAGTGGATGTGCCTACAGACGGCACTGCATACTTTCTACGATATTTTTTTTAGTATTGACTAGTGTTAGTTAACTAAATTACTAGTTTTATTTAATGGTAGTAGCTTCGTGATATTGGAAAAAACCAATATGTTTTTATTTTCTTTGATCATCATTTGGCAACTAAGCATTATAATCAATAACTACAGTTAATTATTTCAAACTGAATAAAATACACTTTATATTGATTTTCATTAAAGTGCATAACAATTGGTATAAATTAATTATCTTTACTAAAACTATTAAAACTCCTGCAAAAAATAATAAGAATCAATTCTTTTATGTGTTGCCTTTAAAATTGATTAAATGCGTCTACCTAAAACTTTGAGTAGACCGCGAGGTGTAATCGTTAGAGTACTCACCCCGTAAGCTGAAGGGTGCTGGTTCGAATCTCGTTGGCAACAACAAGATTTAGTTTGAGTGATTCTTTGAACTGACTATAAGCCTGTTCGGTTATGATACATTCTGGTTTAAAATCAGATTGATACCTCTTATGATGAATGGACGGACACACGGCCAAAGCGTGGAACTGACCATATCACCTTCCCCCGTGCCAATAAATTCTATCTAAATAATGAGATACTCTAACTTTCTCAAAGCGAAGGCTCGAAAGGAGCTGTAGTGTTAAAGCAAAAACAAAAAAACTTTGCCACACTGGGATTAAGTTCTGAATTTCATTAAAATTTAGTTGACAATTCATAATAGCCACCTAGCTTGATTCGACGATCCGACTGGTAACTTGGTTAATTGTTGTGGATTGCTCGTGGCCATGTTAAAGGCATTAAGATTTAATTTACATTGTATATTTAATACTTTTATACCCAAATGAAAATAAACTTATTTGCGAATAAAATATTTCTAATAATCTTAACGGTGCAGTTTTGTAAAATAAATTAACTTAGTTAATATCTAACAATGATAACAGCTTTGAAAATTAAATTTAGAATTGTAATTTAGTACATTGAAATAAAATTAATCGCATCTGCAAATCAAAATCAAGCAACAAAAGAAGATCGAAGAAAATAATCTAAAGTGATTCTCTGCCAAAGAGAACACACAGCAAAAGTTCTAATAGTCTTAAGAATGCATTGTAAGCATTATTATACACAACTGCTATTCGACGTTGTCGTAAATAAAGAACATTAACAGAATAAGCTTTATTCTCTTTTGACATAAAAAGGAGTCCCGTAAATTTTTTCTCAAACCTCAATTTATCTTGTACATACATACATATGTCCATTGCGTTGTTTCAGAAAGTAATAATTTTGTTTACGGGCACATGAAGAGTGCTAATGCAGTACACGAGCATGGAGCCACTTTATCTGATCGTTGATAAACCAAACTAATAATCATTCTTTTTGGCTTGACATTTCGTTCGTGTTGCTCTTTCGACTGACTGGCAAGAAAACTGATTGCAGCTCTGGATTAAGAGAATCTGTCATTACGATGTCGTTGTTAGAGTTTATTGGCCTCCTAGCCATTTTGTACTATATCGTCAGTTTGGTTTTGTGGATAATCTTGGATTGCAATATCGAACTAGCGTTCAAAGAAAAATTTGGCCAACCTATCTGTGAGTACCAAAGTTCAATTTTCATTTCTACCCTATCAAATATGTACATAGTAAGCTAACCTCATTACTTTATCATTGAAAGCTGCGCTTCGAGGCAAGGTAGTATGGATAACAGGTGCGTCTAGTGGAATCGGCAAGGATCTAGCATTGTCTTTAGCAGAACATGGTGTTCGCCTCGTTTTATCTGCCCGTAGGCAAGCAGAGCTGGAAAGCGTTAAAGCAACTGCTTTAGGTAGTTCCCATACTGTCTTTTCTAACTAGTCACGTTTTCTGTTTATTAGCTATCCAATTTATCTTGCAATCTAAGATTCTAGACATAAAATAATTAAAAATTAAATTTATTATTCAGCAATTCTATAAAGCACTCACACTACATGTTCGTAAAGTGTTTATCATGCCCTATTCCTAGAGAGATCAAATGGTCTGCTTGCAAAAGATGATATCCTTGTTTTGCCTATGGATATGCTCGAAATAGAAAAACATCAAAAGATTTTTGATGATGTCATCAACCATTTCGGTAAGTTAGATATTCTAGTTAACAACGCTGGTAGGTCACAGCGTGCAAATTGGGTGACAACAGACCTTCAAGTGGACCGCGATGTATTTGAACTAGACGTATTTTCTGTGATACATCTGTCACGTATAGCTGTTCAATATTTCATTACGACTGGTGGCAAAGGCCATCTCGCTGTGACATCAAGTTGTGCGGGTTTGGTATTTGTACCCTTCTCACCTAGTTATTCCGGAGCCAAATTCGCATTGCATGTAAAACTAAATTAGATTATTTTAGTGTTGGTCCTCTATAATAAGCAATTTTCAGGGGTATCATGGCAGCTTAAAAGCAGAACATCCGCAAATAGATGTGACTATTTTCTGTCCAGGACCAATTGCAACCAATTTTCTGGAAGAAGCTTTTACGGGCACGCCAGATAAGGTGTTTTTTTAATTATGGCTATTAATTTCAAGTAACTACTTCTTTTAACTTACTTATATCAGAAACATGCTGTAGCAATTAGTCCCAATGACAAACGCAGGATGACATCTGCAAGGTGTGGACAATTATTTGCGATTGCTCTGGCGAACAAAATAATGCTAACATGGTGCGGTTTGTTTCCTGTAAACGTGCTTTTGTATTTGTCATTATATTTTCCCAATGTGGCGCTTCTGTGAGTTGAAAAGGATTTTTTTTTTTTATTTGAATCGAATTTCATAAAGAATATTTCAGAATCTTCAAGGTGATGGGCGCTAAAGGAATGACGAAAGTGCGAGAAGGACGCTAGTTAATTTTAATTCATGTGAAAAATATGTTTCATTAATTCTTCGTTCATGTGTACGATAACATTTACTATAATTATTGACACTATTTTTTTGTAAGAAAAAAATATAAATACTCCAATGCATATGAAATAAATTAATGTTTCAATATTTTATGATAGCTATTTGATTCCACAAAACTGATAACTCTAACTCTTTTTTATACTATGTGTTGATTTCACTTTCCGCAAATAATTAGAAAGGTTTATTTATATTCAATTATTTTGTTATCCGCAGGCCAATTCTCTTTTTTTTCAGTGTAACTGCAGATGACTCAAAGGAGTCGAAACGCGTCTGCTCACCCGAAGAAGCTAGGCCCGCTGACTGTTCAAGAAAAAAGATTATGAATATACATATACCTCAAGTTGGCCCTTCCGCTCCAGTAATAGTCGCCTCCAATTGTCGCGGCTCTGTTACCTCGTTCGCAAACTGAAAATCCCAAGTACGTATCTACTTTCAGCATCTACTGAATCTTCCTGAATCGGTTTGCCAACTGGACGTTTCCCTTGCTCTCTACTCTTCAAACTTGGTCCGTGGATCCTGTGCTCTTGCATTCTTTGCACATATCGTACCCATTGCAGTTTGGGTCGCATTCGGATACAAGTGGACCGTCACAGATTTCACAGTTCATTATCTTCCAAGCCAACTAGTAACTGTTTCTATAAATTTGAACATGAACCAAAGCGATAGTTTATGCCATTTGGGAAAGGCAGTTTTAATATTAGATCTTAAACGTTCTGACTATGGTAAGTTGTACTTAGTTTCCCAACTTCTCAGATTCGACATGTCATATTGGAGTAACAAAATCTTCAAAAATGTTTAATGATGTGCTACACCGACTATTGGCGAATGAAAATCAATGCGCAAAAGTGCGAAACAATTTTGTTTCGGACAACGCTGCAGGAAGCCAGTCAAGACCTTAAACGTAATTGCAAGGATTTCCACATTATGACTGGTGAGGGTAGTTCAGAACGGATTCCACATAAATCCTGTATTCGATACCTCGCTGTTCATCTCGATCGGTATCTGTACTATGCTGTATATGTCAAAATCATGCTCAGTAAAGCGCAAAAGGTAGTCATGGCCCTTTGATGACTCTTTCATTCCAAATACATCGATCAAAAGGTCAAAATTGTCTGTTACAAGACCCTGATTAGACGAGTTTTGACATATGAATGTCAGATCTGGTACAACCAGAGGGCTAGTACTATGGAAAAATTAAGAGTTTTCGAAAGGAAATGTCTTCATGCATGTACTAGTTTGTCCAGAAAGCCTGAGACGGATTAGAAGCATTATATATCGAATAGAAGAATTTATCAAACTGCCCAAGTGACAAGAACCGATATCTTCATATTGAGACTTCCTCGGAATCATATCGCAAGATCTGTAACTGTGAGTGAAAACCCATGGATTTCACAGCCGTTCCACTCTACAGACGGGTCTTGCTAGTGGCTTCGTTCCTCCAGAAGCATTCGTGTGTTTGGACATGAATCGATATGTTTGTCATTCTGACGGTGCCTTAATTATGTATGACATATATAGACGGGCCACCGAGAAGAAGATAAAATATCCTCCGAATGTGAGTTCACTAGACCAACAATTCCAATGGAGATAATCATTTGCGAGATTCGTTGAGGCTGGTCGAATTGGGTGGTATTGGTAGTTGAATTACAATGTCTAAATTATTCGTGGTGATTTTTTTTTCTGTTTTTGTCTTTTTCGTTACTTGGTTTTTGAGTTTCAGCTCATTATTGCTATATTTAGTGTTGTTGTTTGTTGTTTTGTGTTAAAAATTAGGGATAGGACTCAAGATTAGGGATATGTATATGCTATGTTTATTATATTATGTTAAGAGATAAGGTTTAACGTTAAGGTTAGGAGTATTGTGTTAGCATTGTACTAGTATAAGATTAAGTTTTTGATTGAATGAAGTTAGAATTAGGTTAGGTTTGCCATAGACAGTCCCAAGCCCGTTTGAGAAAGGAGGAGGGCACCCCTTGTTTCCCCAACCCATAGCTTCCATGATTCCTCATCCCCAACCCTCTAACTAAATGGTAGTAAATGCTCTCGGGGTGCACATTGGGTTTATTGGTTCCCCAATAATATAACATTAAATGTCGAGAAATCCTCAGAACTGTCAATACATCTACAGCTCTGCTACTAAATCCTGCTTACACCTCCTTTGTGAGGACGTAAGAGAGTGAAGGCGAATCTTCCGCGCCTGATAACGGAATCGACGTAATAACCATGCCGCCGGAATGGAGGTTGGGCGACGGGCTAACTCCCCGTCCCTGGAAAATCTTTAATTGTTTCGAAACCTGCAGATAGGCCGCGGAATGGATTGGACTCACGGCAACGACCTCGCAAACAAAAAAAGGACTATGGCATTGGATCCTGGAATGTCAGATCACTCAATTACCCTGGCGCTGTTAAGGACCTTTTACAACAGGCCAGTCAATATCAATTAAAAATACTGGCAGTCCAGGAAACGAATTGGACTGGAAACGACATTCAAGACATGAGATCGCACACAATATTCAAAAGTGGGAAGCCTACTGGAAA
The DNA here is from genome assembly GCA_963969285.1 of Odontomyia ornata. Classification (NCBI taxonomy): domain Eukaryota; kingdom Metazoa; phylum Arthropoda; class Insecta; order Diptera; family Stratiomyidae; genus Odontomyia; species Odontomyia ornata. The sequence continues at coordinate 97,227,267 of OZ017738.1, forward strand.
ACGAGAATTTGGAGTGGCACGTTATTGATTTTAAGGCAGTCAATGAACGGTTGTGTGCGATCCGTATAAAAGCGAAATTCTTCAAAATCTGGCTGATTAATGTTCACGCCTCGACCGAAGAAAAGAACGAAGAAACGAAGGAATCGTTTTACAATCACCTGGAAAGACTGGTCGACTCATTGCCCAAAAACGACATAAAAATTATCCTGGGGGATTTTAACGCTAAGGTTGGCAATGAGCTATCTCATCGGGGAACGACTGGAGGATATAGCCTCCACGATGAAACAAATGACAACGGCCAGCGCCTGATTGACTTTGCATGTAGCAGAAATCTATTCATACGGTCGATTTGCTTCCCACATCGACGCATTCATAAAATGACCTGGGTACCACCGGATGGCAACACACAAAACCAGATCGATCATGTTCTGATCCAACAACGTTGGGCCTCGAGCATACTTAACGTCCGTACATACCGAGGAGCCAATTGTAACTCAGATCATTACTTGATCTAATTAAACTATCGATGTCGTATGACAAAGGCATATTCAGCGAAGACCAGCCCGCTACAAAAATTTGACATCGAAAGGCTCCAAACGGCCGGTCTGTTTCCGAAAATTTCACGGAGACCCTCTACAACCAGCTGGCTCCCATCTTATCAGACGCATCGTTAAAGACGAGCAACGAGCTCTGGATGGAAGTGAAAGCGGCTATCAGAACCGTGGCAGAACAGACGATCGGACATCAAGCCCGGCGCAAGAGGAATGATTGGTTCAATGATGAGTGCCAGAATGCGTTAGATAAAAAGAATCAGGCGTACAAAGAATACGTAGGTAGGAAAACCAGGACAAAGTAGCGAATAAGATAATTAGGATTAAGAAAAGAAAATACTATGACGACCAATTGAGAAGTATAGATGTAAGTTTAGCGAGCAATAGCACAAGACAAGCATACAAAGTAGTGAAAAGCCTGAAACGTGGTTATCAGCCCAAAACCACGCTCTGTCGTGATGACATCGGCAATATAATCGCTGATGAAATCAAGATTAAGGAAAGATGGGCAACATATTTCAAGCACCTCCTTAATCCTCCGCACAGCTCCAGAACATCGGAGCCTATAGATGTCTGCGGAGAGCTTCCATTGACCCCACCAACTCTGGATGAGGTTTGTTCCATCATCAAAGCCCACAAGAATAATAAAGCGCCGGGCATTGATGAGATTCCAGTGAACTCAACAAATATGGTGGCAGTAGTGTTCATCAAGCTATTCACAAAGTCATCCAGTACAGTTGGCAACAAGAACATATGCCGAAAGAGTGGAGCCAATCAATTATATTCCCTATCCACAAAAAAAGGTGACAAGCTACAGTGCGAAAATTATAGAGGCATATCACTACTTTGTACGGCGTACAAAATATTTTCTAAAATCTTAGAAAATAAAATCGGATCATACGCCAACAGTATTATTGGTGAATATAAAGGTGGTTTTAGGGCAGGTAGATCAACAACAGACCAATTGTTCACGGTCAAGCAGGTACTTCAAAAATGCTGGCAGTTCAAAATAGACGTACATCAAATTTTCGTTGACTTCAAGCAAGCATACGATAGTATTGATCGTAACGTATTGTACCAAATAATGCTTGGTTTTGGCATCCCAGCCAAATTAGTCCGTCTTACCAAAATAACAATGACGTCGACGACCTTCCAGGTCCGCATCAATAACCAACTCACCGATGCCTTTGACACAAATATCGGACTAAAGCAGGGAGATGGGCTGGCCCCGTTGCTATTCAATTTGGCTCTGGAGTACGTCATACGGAAGCTACCTGTCGATACGCGAGGTACATTACTATACAAGTCCAGCCAGGTAGTGGCCTATGCGGACAACATCAACATTCTGTCACGGTCACTAACAACTGCTAAAGAACTCTTCCTGAAGCTCGACAGCGAAGCAAAACTAGTAGGGCTACAAATCAACGAAAATAAAACAAAGCTCATGACGCAGTCGAGGGAAAATACCCCAAATACACAAAATATCACGCTTGGCGAATACAGTATCGAAAATGTTAGCGAATTTGTGTATTTAGGCGCCAAAATAACGAAAACGGGCAATGAAAGAGACAAAATACGCCGAAGAGTACAGCTCGCAAATAAAATATTTTATTCAGTATTGACGATCTTGAAGACCAGCTGCATACACAGAAAAACAAAGCTCCAAGTATACAAATCTGTGATAAGACCTGTGTTATGCTATGGGTGTGAAACATGGACCCTAACCCAAGCATCCGCAAATATATTGAAAGCCTTTGAGCGACGGGTCCTGACGCGAATAATCGGAGCGAAGTTAGTCGGGGACCAATGGCGAATTCGATACAACCATGAGCTGTATGAAATTTTTGACGAACCGGAGGTCTCAAGGTTTGTAAGACTGCGGAAGCTGCAATGGGCGGGACGAACAACGGATACCCAAGAAGGTATTCGTAGGGAGAACTGAAGGCCGGCGGCCAGTGGAGAAACTGAGGAAACGTTGGTCTGACTCGGTCGACGAAGACAGTTCATCGCTGCTCGGATTTCGGAATTGGATGACGCGGTCAACGAACCGAGACAGTTGGAGGCGCTGTTTGCAGGAAGTGAAGGCCCGAAAGGGGCTGTAGGGCTAAGAAGAAGAAGAAAAATAAGGTTATAAGATATTAGATGTAGGATAAATGTTCACTGTTGTGTTCAATTTATAAATAATTTTTGAATAGCGTTGGTTGGTTTTTTCTCCTTTTTCCAATTGAATCAAAAAATATGTGATAATTTTAATTAAATTGAATTTGATGGTTTTATGATTAAATGTTTTTTAATTGATAATGTATAAATTAAGAGAGCCATTTGAGTTAAGATTTACTATTTTTATTATTTTGAATTTGCTTTATATTCTTTGAAAACGTATAGCGGTTAGTATTGAATAAAGCGCTTTTGACTTTGAAGTAACAAAATAGGTCGTAACTCTATCCCAGCTTATTGTCGTGACATCATTTTTACCGCTCCAGATACTGTGTCTGTATGGGTATCCGTCTTCCTGTCGCAGATGCTTTTCTCAAGATTTATAGATGCTTTAGTCATAAAACTTTGTGAGGAAGATCACAAATGACGGCCTCATTAAAGTTTTGGTGCAAAAATTTACTTTTCGTTAAAGATAATCAACAGGGCTATCCTTTAATAGGTCTCAATGAGACATTTTCAAAAGAGGGCTTTGAAATGCATTATTAATATCGAGAAGGAGTGGAGGCTACTAAAATATCGCGTACAATTCCTGGTGATAATAATGCCTTTTATCCGAAACAACTTGGGTAGACAGACCTACGCTCATGTCAGAAGGGTTTGTACTCAACTTACAAAATGCAATCACCAACAACGAATAATATCAAAAAACATGTCAAGGAGATTTGCTCGTTTAAAAGCAAATCCATTATTTCTCTATTTTCAACTAACAAAAATCACTCAAATCATGAAATCCCAAAAGCATTTATGTTATCGATCTTATCTGAAAATTTTAAGAAGATTAAATCAAAACTGCAGTGTCTGGTTCGATGGAAAGTCCATAAAATACTATAATAATGTGTTATATTTGTTTTAATTGGAGAAATTTCAAATGGCTACAACTCCCGTGTATATCATTCGATTTTTTTTCAGGGGCCACTCCACTGTACTGTAATCATCGATTCATGGCATCAGAAAATTTTTTTCCAAGCCTAGAGTGGTTACAAAGCCCTTCTGTAAGGAGCTCTCTCCTGCCCCCTCGACTTGTTTCACCTATGAGTATTAATTGAAGATAGTCATCTTCAGTCATTCATTAAATTGAATCAAGTGTTAAAAGCATGTACCTTAAACGTTAAAGTTGGGAGAAAATATCTCAAAACGATTCATCCTTCGCATTTAAAATAGCCACTATTTTATTTAACGATTACTGATACCACTATCTGCACCAATTCTCAAAGATGTTCATGATACCTATCATTCCTGAAACTTTCATGCAAATCTTAGCAAACCTGTAGTGTCTGAATCGGTAAAAAGCGCATATTGTTTCATAGCTATACGTTTCCATAGTATTACACCGTATATTACTCCAAAGAAATATAGAACAGGAAAATTCCAACCGCTATAACTTTGTTAAATACCATTCGATCTTCATGAAACTTTCAGGACAGGTCAATCTTCTAAATAGTCATTTATTTGTTGGTTGACTTGAAGGTTACCGTTATTCAAGAAAATTCAAAATCGATAAATAATACTATTACTAATAAAGTTGAGTGAATTTCAACTTCGTACGTATTTGTTATTGTTGTACTCATAAAGGCCTACATTCATGATTTTTTTCAGATTTTTCGGATGAGAGGTGTCCAATCGCGAGGGGGTACGCGAAAAGTTCGTTTGTTTCCCCTTCCTCTGCCCCCCACGGTACCGATACGGCAATTTTAAGACATGATTTGAAAAGAACTCGTTGGGGCCTTTCCAACGACACCCTCCTCGACTACCAATGGTGAAAAAATTTTTTGGAGGGTCACCTCCCCATATGGAGAGACCCCCTTAAACCCACTTGAAAAATTTTTCCACCCCAAAACTTTCAGGAAGTCACCACTTCTGACCTTTGCACAAAGTTTTATGGCTGTAGCTTCTATAGTTTCGGAGAAAAACTGCTGTGACATACAGTCGGATGGACGGACAGACGGACACAGGTCGTGATTGCAATAGGGTTTTGTATTTTAGTACAAAACCCTAAAAAATAGAAAATATATCATTGTTTCCATTGATAGAATCAAACTGGAATTCCATATCAAAAATGTTTTAATTAACGAATAATAATTGATATAATATAAAATTACTAGAGTCCTATTAGAGTAATCATCTTTTTATATTTCATAATTAATAAAATATTTTATTTATTTATTTAAATTCCATTTAACAGATAAAACATAATCCAATTACAAAATGGAACAAAACAGACAGAAAGGAAATTAATGAAAATTAGAATTAAGTGTTAAAGTTAATATAAAACAAGTTGAGTAAGCAGGGGAGTGCTCTTAACAGTAGGTCTTTGTAAACATCCTAGGGTTAGAAGCAAGTTTTCTAATGGCGTGAATCGATAACTTGAACTATTCATCCAATACTTAGATATCAAATCGTTCAAATTTATACAATTGATGCACAGTTTCTTTCATAAGCACAGTGCAGCCGCCATTTTGATCTAGCTTAAATGATTTTTCTGAATGCTCGGCCGATTGAACATGTTCAAGTTAAACACTATTCCTTAAATTTTCACGAAAATTGAAAGAAAATAAAAGTGCCTAAGTCAATTTTAAATATATATAGGGTTTTCCAATAAGAGGTGTTATTTTGAATAGATCTTGTGATTTAACACCTTGCGACTTCGTCCTTTGGAGCCACGTGATAGAGAAGGCCTATGCCAATCGCCCAGCATCGATTCAAGATCTCAAAGATAAAATTCGTGAGGCTATCGAGGACATAGGGCAGCCACTTTGCGATTTGGTTATGGAAAATTTCATGAAGAGGATATGGTCCTGTAAGCGTGTCGTAGTGGTTATTTGCCCAATGTTAGTTAATGCTATTAACGGCATACCTTTTTCTTTATAATGAAATAAAAATCCGATCATTTGTATCAAAAAATGGCATTTTTCTTTTAATATCAAAATAACACCTCTTATTGGAAAACCCTATATCAACCATAAACACGTGTTATTGTTGTTGTAATTCCATATAATTGAAATGGCTATAACTCACTTGATTATGATTCGATCTCAATTAAATTTTGTAAACATATAAATCTTATATCAGTCTATATAATTGAGAAGTTTAAAGGTACCGTTTTGATTTTATGGGCAAAAATATAAAATCTACAAATCATACTATTATTAACAAAGTTGAGTGAATTTCGATTTCTAAGGTATTTGTTGCCCTTGTACTCATAAAGGTCCACGTTCGTGATAATTTTCAGATTTTTCGGCTCAAAGGTGTCCAATCGCGAGGGAGGGGGGGGGAGGACACAAATTTTGGGTACATTTTGCCTTCCCCTGGACCCCCTAAATCATAGAATGATTTTTTTATTTCAGATTCTAAAAGTTCTAATCAAGACCTTTCATTTGATACCCCACTCGACTACCTTTGATTAAAAAAAATTTTTAACGGCCAATTCGTTATTAGGGGGGACCCCCTTAAAATTTTTTAAAATTTTTGTTAAGGCCGTAACTTTTGAGAGACCATCACTTCTGACCTTTTCACAAAGTTTGAGCATTCTAGCTTCTATAGTTTCTGAGGAAATCAGCTGTGACGCACGGACAGATGGACGGACAGACGGACGGACAGACAGGTCGCGAAACTAGTAGGTCTTTGTAAAAAAAATTTTACAAAGACCTGAACAGAAATTCAATGGTACTAACAATAATAAATATGCATGTAAAATTAAATTAAAGCGCACAAAACGTATAAAGTCTAATATTTACTCCAGTTGAGTTTTAAGAATCAGGCTTCTTAATCTAAATTTAAAAACTAGGTATGAGTCGGAAAAAGGGATAAGCTCAAGCATATCATGATTCCTTACCATTCGTATAATGGCAGAATGAAAATGTAAATTTATACGGGCATACGGTGGCACGAAAAAATTGTTTGCCCGAGAAGAACACGATGATTGACGAAGACGTAAGTTTCCAAACAATGACAATGAAATTTGATTGTGGCCGAGTTGATACAGAAAACACTGATCTAGATACATGCGATGGGACGACAGAGTAGGCAAACGTAGGAAGGATAAATGGCAGTCATAGGGTTGATATGGGATTTTGAATTTGTAAAACAAGACTCGAGTAAATTTACGCTGGGCATTCTCTAACGAGTCAATGAGGTAGGAGTGTCGAGGAGACCAAACTGCAGAGCAATATTCGAGGATAGGACGGACAAGACAGATAAACAATCGGATGGGGGTAGATATATTTTTAAGTATAGATCGTGGATTTGTAAATAAATATAATTTTAAATAAAAATTTTTTTTTGTAAAATTATTAATTATATAAGTAAATGAATCAATAATTATCTATAACAAAAACATTCATAGCATTAAAACCGATCGCTCACGCTGAAGGGGGAGTAATGTAGCGACTGACATGTACATATGTACAACACTTAGTCATAAAAATACTTAGTTAGTTTGTTTGACATTTACATATTAAAAATTATTTATAAGAGGCCTCTATTTTTAGATCAATTGATTAAAAATAAAAAGTTTAGTTTTTTTTCAATATTGATCTTGTAAAGACAACATATGTATCAATTATATTTTTGAATTGTATGCGTCATTTATAAAAGATTAATTAAACTTGTAAAAGAATTACTTTTTATGGAATTGTTTGCAGCTACATATAAATGAGTTGCATATTTTGAATAATAATTTTTCTGAAAAATTATTAGAGAAGAAAAATGTTAGAAGAAGGTGGTTTCGACGTGTGCACTAATTCTCCTCAGGCCATCACACTTAGATGCACACCGGTGATGGCGACCACCATGCTCAGAGGTGAGGGAGTAAATTTTTAACTTTTCTACTAATGCAAACTCAATATGTTTTTGTTTCTGCAAGTTATATTCAAGGTAAATTTCTCTTGTAAGTACTTGTATAAGCTAAACTTTTTTTTTTTTAATTGGATCATTTCACCCTTTTCACATCAATTTAATGTAAATCTATACGACAAATTTGCTCTACATTTGAAGCTTTATCTAACGTCGCGCGGATATCGATCACTCTTTCGGATGGCTCCGATAGCTTTTTAAATTACTTTTTATGGAATTGTTTGCAGCTACATATAAATGAGTTGCATATTTTGAATAATAATTTTTCTGAAAAATTATTAGAGAAGAAAAATGTTAGAAGAAGGTGGTTTGCCATCACCGGTGTGGTGTGGTCGCCATCACCGGTGTGTATCTAAGTGTGATGGCCTGAGGAGAATTAGTGCACACGTCGAAACCACCTTCTTCTAACATTTTCTTCTCTAATAATTTTTCAGAAAAATTATTATTCAAAATATGCAACTCATTTATATGTAGCTGCAAACAATTCCATAAAAAGTAATTTAAAAAGCTATCGGAGCCATCCGAAAGAGTGATCGATATCCGCGCGACGTTAGATAAAGCTTCAAATGTAGAGCAAATTTGTCGTATAGATTTACATTAAATTGATGTGAAAAGGGTGAAATGATCCAATTAAAAAAAAAAAAAGTTTAGCTTGTAAAAGAATGTTTTAAATAAAGTTGATTTGGAGCCAGACCGGTTGTTGACCAAATCGAAATGATTCGATTAGTGATCAGAATTTATCAAAAGATGTTATTTTAAAATATATAACTACAACATCAGCAGCGGGTGCCCGGCGTGGATGTGGGTGAGTACCCTTTTTGTTTTTTCATGTAATTTTTTTATAGATATTCATTTCGTTTCCTTTTTTAAATTTTTAAATATTTATATGTATTTATATCATCAATATACATTCAAATGTATTGGTTAAAAGAAAAAATTTGCAAAAAAATGAAAAGATGGATGTGAAGTCAAATGGTTCATGTATTTCGTTGCTGGATTGTTTCTTTTCCTCACTTAAATTGCTGGGTAATTTCGTAAATAAATATAGAGCATTAAAATTTGATTATTTCTATTTTCAACCGAGCATAGGAAAAAAAATAAATCTTTCATATACATTACATATAGCAAAAACGATTACGATTTAAAAGGAAACGACACCAATTGACATGGAAGAAGTAAAAATAAAATAAATGTTGAATTAAATAGTACCCCCGGTCTTTCCATTTATCGAAAACCCGACCGAGTAAAGGACCCGCCACGTTGGCTGGCCATCCGCTATAATGGGCTAGCCACCGGGTGAGCTCACCCCTTTTTTATGCGTTTCAGGTGCCACTTAAATGGAAAATATGGCCACGCTCCACATAAATCCTGTGAATCTTGGTGTTCATTTAGACCAGTATCTGCACTGTACTGACCATGTTAAAATCATGCTCAGTAAGGCACAACAGTAGTCATGGCCATACGGAGACTCTTTCATTCCAAACACATTGATCAAAGGTCAAAATTATCTGTTACAAGAACCTGGTTAGACCAGTTTTGTATATGGAAATAAATTAAATTAATTAAATTAAGAGTTTTCGAAAGGAAATGTCTTCGTACATGTACTGATTGGAAACATTATATATCGAATAAAAGAATTTATCAAACTGCTCAGGTGACAAGAATCTATATCTTCATATGAAACTTCTACGGAATCCAATCGCAAGATATGTAACTGTGAGTGAAAACCATTGGATTTCACAGCCGTTCCACCCTACAGACGGGTTTATTGCGACTTGCCTCGCTACTGGCTTCGTTCGTCCAGAAGCATTCGTGTATTTGGACATGAATCGATATGTTTTTGATTCTGACGGCGTCCCAATTATATATCACATATATAGACGGGCCACCGATAAGAAGATAGAATATCCTCTGTTAGATTCGTTGAAGGTGATCGAGCTGGGACGGAGCAATCTAGGTATTGGTGGCTGAATGAAAATGTCTGAATTATTCGTGTTTTTCGATACTTAGTTTTTGAGTTTCAGCTCATTATTAATACATCTAGTGTTGTTGTTTATTTGTGTTAAAAATTAGGTATAGGTTAGGATATGTCATGTTTATTAAATTAGGTTTAGAGAAATGTTAAGTGTGTAGGTTAGAAATATTGTGACAGAATTTTTTAGTATAAGATAAAGTTTATGATTGAATTTTATTAGAATTAGGTTATAACATATTAGGTGTAGGATCAGTTTCACTGTTGTGTTAAAATTATAAATAATTTTAGGATGGTATTTTTTTTATTTAAACGTCTCGCCAATGCGATCATTGGTACCGTTTGCTGACGATCTGATCATCTATACGGCAGACCGAAAAGCTACAATAGTTCAGAGAAATCTTCAAAAAATGTTCAATGATGCACAGCTGTACACTGACAACCGGCGTATGAAAATCAATGCGCAGAAGTGCGAAACAATTTTGTTTCGGACAACACTGCGGGTGGTCAGTCAAGACCTGAAACGTAATTGGAAGGATTTCCACATCATGCCAAGCGAAGGTAGTTCAGAACAGGTTCCACATAAATCCTGTGTTCGATACCTCAGTGTTCATCTCGATCAGTATCTATACTATACTGAACATGTCAAAATCATGCTGAGTAAGGCACAAAAAGTAGTCATGGCCCTACGAAGACTCTTTCATTCCAAATAGATTGATCAAAAGGTCAAAATTATCTATTACAAGACCCTGGCTAGACCAGTTTTGACATATGGATGTCAGATCTGGACAACCAGAGTGCTAATACTATGGAAAAATTAAGAGTTTTCGAAAGGAAATGTCTTCGGGCATGTATTGGTTTGTACAGAAAGCCTTAAACGGATTAGAAGCATTATACATCGAATAGAAGAATTTATCAAACTGCTTAAGTGACAAGAGTCGATATCTTCATATTGAAACTTCTTCGGAATCATATCGCAAGATCTGTGACTGTGAGTGAAACCCTTGGATTTCACAGCCGTTTCACCCTACAGACGGGTATATTGCGAGTTGCCTCGTTTTCATCGTTTAGGGGTTTCAAATACCTCAAAATAATTTGTCATCCAACCACATTTCCGTGGATAGGATTCGTCTCATCTAGATCAACGTCACTTCCATTGTTACTATACATCGGCATGATTATCTCCTTGAATTCGTTGTTAGCAAAAGCCTGACATCATGCTACTCACCGAAACCCACCTCAATTCATGGCACTCCATGACATTCAAGGATTTTGAATTGATGGGGGAGGTGGCACCGGGATATTGGTTCGAAGACCCTATTGTTTCCAAAATATTGAAAAAGTTGAATTCAAAAGCTTTGAATCTCTTGAAGTGTCCATTATCAAAATCTCACTGCCAGGTAGTGATAACCTCTTCGTTATCTCTGCATATGCAACTGGTGGAACTGTTCTCAAGCTCAAGGAGGAACTCAATTCCTTGTTTGAAATACTCGAATTGAACAGGCTGCATAGTTATTATATTCTTGCTGGTGACCTGAACGCCAAGCATACATCATGGTTGAACGCCACTAATAATCTAAGAAGTATTTTCCTGAAATCGTGGATAACAGAAAACCAAATTGAATACAGGTGCAATCTATATGGGTCGGAGTTCCCAACATACCCTAGGATAAATTCATATTTGGACCTCTGCATTGCTGTCGCAAGATTTGAACTCAGCTTTGATAGTCCTCAATGGAAACTGCAGGTGCTTCCTTATGATAGCGACCATAATGCAATCGTAATAGAAATCAAGCATCAAAGGGATGATCTCTTCCTCATTCCAGTTCAACATGAAAATCATCGGTTGAATTTCAAAAAACAGACTGGGGTAAGTTTCAAAAGAAGTTTAATCGGGAGTACCAGAAGCAATGTCCTCCTTCTGATGATGGCAACTCTTGCTCAATGGTTCCTAAAGACAGGAATCCAACTAACGATGAAATAGATCTTTATTTGTCGAAACTAGAGAAGCTGACGTTGGAAATGATTGAGATAGTCGTTCCCAAGATTTAACATCGAAACAATATGGAAGGATATGAAACACCAACCATTGCAAGGTTGAAAAGATTGAAAAGCCTTCTTCTCACACGAGTCAACAATATTTATCGACGATTTTTGGACTACAACCATCCCTCGTTGGCTTTGTTGAAATTACACCTGAAGAATGTCAGGAACTTAATTCGGTCATACTTTAGCAGTCAGGTCAGTAATCAATGGGCGGAAAAATTGAGGGGTATTAGCCCACAAGACCCAGACGGCGTTTCCGCGAAAGTGAATAGCGTATTCCGCAAGAAGTCTCGAGTGAAGGCATCGAATCTTGAAGTCACTAGTGATGAGATAAATCTTTTCGATAGGGCTGGTATCAAAATTGATAGCATGACTCCGGATAGAAATGGAAACAGGATTATTTGTGAAGGGTTGGATAAACTTGCCCTGATTGAAACACATTTTGAATTGTTTCATCTACCAAACCCTGAGAGTGGGAACGAAATATTTTCAGAGGTCACTGAAGCAAAAGTTTCCGACTTCAAATCAAACCTGAACGGCCAATCAATTCTTCATTTCAATTTTATTGATTTTTTGTCAGCTATGAAGACTTGTGTTTTATATTTCGCAGGATAAACAACAAGAAATCATGTGGTACTGATGGTATTCCAAACGTAGTTCTCCGACATTTGCCTGAGGTTGCTATTAGGAATTATTGCATATTGTTCAACAACATGTTGAGCAATTCATATTTCCCAAATGATTGGAAAAAGGCTAAGGTATTTCCGATCTTGAAGAAAGGAAAAGAATCTTCACGCCTTTAAAAGCTATCGCCCAATCAGCTTCCTGCCTAACATCAGCAAGGTGTTTTAAGTGATACTTAACAGAGCATTAAACGCCCAAATTGAGGAATATGAGTTGATGCCGAATGGCCAATTTGGTTTTCGTGCCAGGCATTCAACCACACATGAAATAACGAAAGTACCCTTAGACATCTGTTGGAAACTAAATGATAGACAATGTGTTGGAGCATGTCTCATTGATATGGAGAAAGCCTTCATTGATATGGAGAAAGCCTTCGATGGTAAGATGGAATAATTTTTAAACTCCTTCAGGACAAGTTTCCCGGACACCTTGTTGCCATGATGTACAAAATGTTACACGGGAAATCATTTGTTGTAACTGATGGAAATCTGATAGAAATGCCCGAATTCAAAGTCTTGAATGGTCTACAGCAGTGAACAGTTACTGCGCCTCTGCTCTTTTCAATCTTCATTCGCAAGCTATTGAACGGCTTTGATTTTAACGTGTCTTGCTGATGATCTGATCATCTATACGGCAGACCGAAAAGCTACAATAGTCCAGAGAAATCTCCAAAAAATGTTCAATGATGTGCAGCTGTACACTGACAATTGGCGAATGAAAATCAATGCGCAGAAGTCTGAAACAATCTTGTTTCGGACAACGCTGCAGGGGGTCAGTCAAGACCTGAAGGTAATTGGAAGGATTTCCACATCATGGCTGGCGAAGGTAGTTCAGAACGGGTTCCACATAAATTCTGTGTTCGATATTTTTATGGGCCCTTTTAAAGAAAAGTCAATATCACAACTTCTTTCACAAATATTTTTATTTTGTCTTCCTTCACACTTCCAATTTCACTGCACATTTACAACAATCCTCAATCTTTACACCTTTGAATAATATTTCAACTACATTCACTTTTAGACTTTAACTTTTTAAACTTTTACTTCTTAAACTTTTACTTTTCAAGTTTTACTTCTTAAACTTTTACTTTTAAAGTTTTACTTCTTAAACCTTTAAACTTTTACTTCTTAAACTTAAACTTTTAAAGTTTTACTTTTACTTCTGCACTTTTTCCAAAAAATTTTATTCAACAGCTATCCCAGAACTAACTGACTCTATGATTAAGAAGAGCCCTTTTATAGGCAGAAATTGTTTATCCATTTGACTTAAATGATTTCGCACGCAAATTCCACTTCTTCGTTGTTTATCAAAATATCGATTATAGTTTTCGCTGATTCAATTTTGATTGTTTACTATTTTCGCGTAGAATTGTTCGAGCCATTGCAATTCTTGTTGTAAACACAATCAGGGGTATTATGTTTATTGGACTTGCAAATGTCGCAAAAGTATAGTCTTTCATAGGGAACGTCTTTTGATTTGGAGGAGATATTTCCTGAGCATGGCATTGTTTACGTTTCTGCAAATGAGACCTTTTTCAATTGGATTTGAAAGTTTATGTCAATTTCTGCGATTCATATTTAGGGTTAAATTACGTTCGGAGAATTTGTCACGATTTATTAGATTTTATTCAAATCAATTATTTCGCGGAATTTCAGCAGATCGAATTTCTTGACACGTGTTGGACTTTAATATAGGTGAGTGTTGGGTCACTGTGAATACGGACTTTCGAGGACAAAGGAGTATATGGATCATGAGGTCCATAACAACACCCCCCTTAGAAAAGACGAATTTCAACTTTTAAATTTAGAATTCGTCGTGGTTCAGTCTACCTATAGAAGATCTGAATCTGGATTTTATTTTCGCGAGTCGCAAGGGAATTCTGGCGTCCGCTTCCTGAGGTAAGATAGCCGGAGCGTCATCAGAAATAGATGTAAGTTCCAATTCAGTACGATGCCTAGGTGATGAGGTAGGCGAGTTATATTGGTTAATTGTGATGGCTCTGCAACAGCAGCTACGGTCAATTCTCATTGAACTCGGAAGTAAGGGTTTTATGCAATTGTATATCCTATAGAGAATATATACAAGGACAAGGATTGATGTTATTATAATGATAGTTCCATAGAAATTTCCATATTTATCGAAGTGAGGTTGAGTGTGGAGTCGATTCACTTGCTCATTTAAATCGTCCAGTTTATGAGATGCAATATTGAGGTCGTCCAGTCTTATGTTGGACAAATGTATCTGATCGAGATAATAGTCGAGATTTGTTTTATTAATTCTCTTTTCTTCACAACAGTCGTCTTCAACTATGTTGAGGCTTGGGATGATATTTTCGTAATATGAAGTAAATTCGTTATGAGTAAGTAATTGAGTCTGTGAAGAATATGCTTTGCAATTTCTCGCGAGAGTTAGGATTCCGGTTTTAGAGATTTCAACATCTTTTATTGTATTATTACATTGTATGGTAAGCATGTGTGGTTCACTTGTCACATATATCCAGTTATTATTTACCAAATTCTGCCAGATTTCGATTTTTCCTGCCAAAATCCTAGTTGCGCAGTCAGATGGAATTCTTTTATTAATTTTGGTAAGGAGAGAAATTTCAAAAATGGGTTTATTTAGAGTAGAGTAAGTGATATAATTTTCACAGATATATTTATCATTTTCCAATTGCTTACAAGAGTCAATTGCTTGGAATTGAGCGTACAACAATTTATTGGTTGAGACTGCTAAGTATTTGAAGCCGGGATCAATATATACATATGTTTTTTGTTCGGCATGAGGTATTGGTAAAGGTATCAGGTGATAAAGGTTGAAGTCAGTACTGTCGACTAAAGGAAATGATATAACAAAGATCATTCGTTGTTTCTTGAATGAGTATTGTATTCTGATAATGTCTAGGATCTGATTAATGTTTTTAATGTCTGGTTTGATTGGGTATTCGAATGCGCTTTTAAGGTGTTGTTTAAATTTATTGAATTCGTCAATCAATCTCTTAGGACTGATGAGACTAGGGTGAAGAGTATTTTTCCTTGCAGCCATAATGAGATCAATTATTTCTTCTAGTTTTAATTCAATTTCGTTTAACAGAAAGGTGAGGATACTCAGGTGTTCAATAATTTCCTGGTTCAAGTCAGATTCAGAATTGAGGCTGTTCTGTTCTTTTAAGAATGCGTTAAATTTTTCGATATTTTTGTTAAGTTCTTTTTCGGATAACTTTAATTGGGATATGGTACTATTGAAATTGGTGATTGTAGTTTTTACAACATTTATTTGATCCTTGATTAAAAGTTGTAGTTCAGATTCATCATGTTCAACCTTGTTAATAATACTATCATAATACTCGGCGTCATTAGAATCCATAGTTCCAAACAGAAATTTCGCTACGGATTCTACAACATTTAAAATTCCTCTACGGGGTCTTGGGCTTCCGATCATGGCTCTAACAGATTCTTCTTTATTTAGAATTTCAGGCATCTTTACGTTAAAAATGTTGGAATTTTGTGTACAAAATAGTTTGACATGCTCTTTTGTAATTTTATTGCAAAGTTGGAAAGATAATTTGGCTACTCTTCTGATTAGACCCAGTCTTTCTGTATATGACTTTATATCAATGTGAGTGACAATTTTAAAATATTCAGAATAAAATTTAGTGATTCCCAAATGTTCATAGAATAGTCCGCTTCCGCTTTCTATCCTTTTGATTTCATATTCGACATTGGCTTGGGTTTGAAGCAGGCATAAACAGCTGTACAGAATTGCGATTGAGAGAATCATCCTGAAAGAGAAGTTGGTTTTAACTGGTTTGTGTGGACTTTTAAATGTTTATTGTGCTTAAGCTTGATTACGATATTTTTATTATTATCGCAAATTTAGTTATCTGGTAAGGGCCTTTCCAGTTAGGAGATAGTTTCTTAGAAGTTCCTGGTTTATTATTATTATTTTTCATAAGTACAAGGTCACCTGGTTTGTATTGCGGATTATTGATTTTTTTATCATAATAAGTTTTGCTTGTTTGTTTGGAATTAATTATGTTTTCTTTTGCTATTTGAAAGGATCTATTTAATTTGTATTTGAATTGGTCTGCATGTGAATCGTAAGTATATCTTAACTCGGGAGTGTTGGTTATTGAATTTGGTAACGTTGGTTTTGTTCCAAAAATCAACTCATAAGGAGTAAATTTTGTCGTAGTATGGACAGCAGTGTTGTAAGCGAACATTGCAAGTGGAACGTATTCGTCCCAGTCGTTTTGTTGGTTGTTGATGTAATGTTTAAGATAATCTTTTAATGTTGAATGGGATCTTTCAAGGGCACCATTTGATTGCGGATGATATACTGTTGTATGCAAGAGCTTGATATGGAATAGCTTAGACACTTCCTTCATGAGAGTGGAAGTAAAGTCTGAACCCTGATCAGTGAGAATTTGCTTCGGAATTCCAAACCTAGTAATGAATTGCAATAATTTGTTTGCCACTGTGGCAGCCTCATGATTTACAATAGGATAGGCGTCAGAGAATTTGGTAAGATCATCTTGGAGGGTCAAAATAAATCGGTTTCCTTGCTCTGTAATGGGTAATGGACCAACGATATCTAGACTAATCTTTTCAAAAGGAGTGTTGGCTGTAGAAGTTATTTCCATTGGTGCTTTTATTAGTTTTCTAGAAGTTTTATTGAGTTGGCATGACGCACAATTCTTTCTATAGGACTTAATGTCTTTTTTCATGTTTTTCCACTTATAATACTGTTTGATTTTGTTGTATGTTTTATGGTATCCGTTATGTCCACCAGTTGGGGAATCATGAAATTGAGTTAGGATTTCAGGGATCTGTTCCGCAGTTGGAGTCATAATTTTATTGTGGTAGATATTGATTTTTATTTTTTCATTTCGAAAGATGAACTGAATGATATCCCTAAGTTTATTGTAATTAAATTGGTTTATTGAATCTACAGGGTTTGGTATGTTGATTTCGGTTATTTTATCTTTAATGAGTTTCTTCTTTAAGTTTAGGATACAGTAGAAAAAATCTTGGTAGGAAGGTTTTTCAAAGAATGAATGTTTTACGAAGCAATAGTAAATGGTTTGTTTGTAGATCGTTACCGATTTTTCTATATCATAGAGTGCATAGCTTTTGTTAAGGATGATTTCTTTATTAAGGCTTCTGTCTAGAAAAACAGTAGTATGAGGGTTTTGATCATCCTTGTCTATTGCAGTTAGGTATGCAACGGGTGATTTGGTAGTGTCGATGGCACTATTTAGGTCGTTATACTCATGGATATTAGGAGTCATGGAGTTGTAATAAAATTTTATATAGTCCTGAAATGTATCATCCATTTGAGTATGAAGGATAAGAGGGTTATCGGATTCTATTTCAATTCGAGGAAGAGCATCAGCATTTGAGTTAACTCTACCTTGTTTATACATGATGTCGTAATCAAACTCTTCAAGTTTTAGTCTCCATCGTATTAATTTACTTCCAGGATCCTTACAGTTTTTCAACCAAATAAGAGGACGATGATCTGTTATAATTTTAAATTTTCTCCCGTACAAGTACGGTCGGAAAGTTTGAACAGCCCAAACAATAGCCAACAGTTCGCTTTCTGTGGTACTATAGTTGGATTCGGATCTGTTGAGGGTGCGACTTGCACAAGAGATGGGTAAATCTATCTTTTGATTGCCCATTTGACTGAGAACAGCTCCGATTGCGTAATTAGATGCATCAGTTGTAAGGATGAATTCTTTAGTGAAATCAGGATACTGTAAAATAGGAGCAGTGATGAGTTTTGTTTTAAGAGCTTCGAATGCATTGTTTTGATCTTCAGACCATTCGAATTTTTGATCTTTGCGTAAAAGTTTAGTCAGTGGCTTTGTGAGCTTAGAAAAGTTCTCTATGAACCTACTATAATATCCGCAAAGCCCCAAAAAGGATTTTATAGACCTTGGATTTTTCGGAACGGGAAACTCTTTAACGGCTTTTATTTTTTCAGGATTAGGTGAGACTCCCTCTCTAGAGATAATATGGCCCAGATACACAACTTCATGTCGCATAAACTCGCACTTCGCTGGTTCCAACTTTAATCCGCTTTTCCGGATTCTTTCAAAGACATTTTTGAGTTTTGATCGGTGGTCTTTAATAGAACTGGCGTAGATAACTATATCGTCGAGATAGACGAAGCATTGAATTCCTTGTAGCCCGGACAAAACTGTCTTCATTCAACGCTGGAAGGTTGCTGGAGCGTTTTTGAGTCCAAAAGGCATTCTCAAGTATTCATAATGGCCTAAAGGTGTAGAGAAAGCTGTTTTATTGCGATCCTCTGGTCGCATATCAATCTGATGAAAGCCACTTGCCAGATCGAGAGTTGTAAAATATTTGGAGTGACCTAGCTGGTCTAATATTTCTGTTATGTTGGGGATCGGAAATACATCCGATTCAGTGACGCTATTTAGTTTTCTATAATCAATCACCACTCTCCACTTAATTTTACCTGATGCGTCTTGTTTCTTCGGCACGACCCAAAGAGGTGCCGACCATGGACTATTTGATGGTTGTATGATACCCTGATCGAGCATCTTCCCGATTTGCTCGTTTACTTCGTCCTTGTGGATTTCGGGATACCTGTAGGTTTTTGCAGATATAGGTCGGGAATTTGTAAGATTAATTTCATGTTGGCACAAATTTGTGCTCGTCAATTGGTCTCCCTCCAAAAAGAATATTTCGGAGTATTCAGAGGTAGTTTCCTGAAGTGATTCCATTTCTTCAGTATTAAAGTGATCTAGTCTTAAAGAATTTTGAAGTAAAACTTTTCGATTTTGGAATTTCATAGATTTAGATTCGTTGCTTGTTGGATAGAGATTTAAGATTTTGTTAGGTTTACTTGGGTTGGTATTATTTTGATCACCATTTTGATTTAGGACGTTAGTATTGATTTCTTCAAGAGAGATTTCAGGTGTAAATATTTCTTGATCTTCTTCGTTTACATTCAAGATCGAGACAAGAGCCTGTTGATTTTTATCGATAGAAGTGAGGGCTTCACCTAAAAATACTCCAGGAGACAGCTCCCTTCGATTTACAATGCCTTCCAAGACTTTAGGATTTTCTACATGGATTTTGATAAAGTTGATTGAACGAGATTTGATCGTCAGCATTGTTGGTTTTCTTGACTGATTGTAAAATCTTAGGTTGGGTGTCAATTGATCAGACTGTGCTGATGATTCTGCTGGAGATTCGGATTCCAAAAATTGTGGGAGATCAAGATTTGAATCTAGTGAAGATTCGTCACTGATCTCATATATATCTTCAGAGAGTTTGCGCACCTCCATTCTCACTATTTCACCTCTAACTGTTAGAAGATTTTGTGAGAAGTCCATGACACAGTCGTGTTTACGCAAAAAGTCGCATCCCAACAACCCATCAACAGGTATGTTAGAGTTGTCGGCGATGATAGAGAACTCGTGAATTAGATCTTGTCGTGGAAACCTCAAATTTATCAGGGAAGAACCTACTGCTGAAGTGGTTCCACATATTCCCTGGAAACTGGTAATTTTTTCCACGTTAACAAGAGTTTGTCCCATCAGTGATTCACCTCTTATGATTGAAACAGCTGCTCCGGAATCGACTAAAAACCTAAAAGATGATCTTTCTGAACTAGGGCTATTAAGAGTTATGTAAGGCATCGGGGCATCTCCGTAATACAATAAGTAAGGCAGTTTTATTCTGTCTTCAGGATTTCCGATATAGTCCGAACACCCGGGTTCGGAGATGTAACCCCGTTTTTTGGATAATTGCTTTTTTGTTGGTTAGTTTGAGAGTTTTTCCCTTTGTTATTATTAAATTCACGTTTTCTGCATTCTTGGATAACGTGACCCTTCTTCTTGCAATAATTACAAATTTTTTCATTCGCCACATAGACTTGCTGGAGAGAATTCTGTTTATTTCTATGGTAACATTCAGAAGTGTTATGATTCCTGCGTTTGCAAATGCTGCAAAATTTTGTTGTTTTATTCGTGGGAGATGAACTTACTGGTTTTGCTCTTATTAAATTTGAGAGCTTTTCCTCCTCGATTGCTACTTGCATAGCTTCGGTTAACGTTTTCACGTTTCTTGCACGAAGTATGCTACTAATAGCTGGGTCAATGTTTAATATAAAAGTATGCAGGATAAGATCGTTCATCGCTGCAATACGACCCTTCAACTCTCCCTCATCCTCGATCGACTGTTTTACACAAATTATTAAATTCTTTGCTGCCGTCTCAAGCCGGACGATAAATTGCGATATGGTCTCTTTTGCAGTTTGTTTGCACTGTTGCAACTCGATTAGCAAATTATTGTAATGTTTTTTATCCCCTTATAGTAGTTTTAAAAAATCGCATAGCTCGTTCCAATTCCCAAAAGTGTGGTTGGATACGGCTAGCTCAGCTTTTCCCTCCAACTGAGTCAATGCGTAATCTAGCAGGATAGGTGCCTGCTCGGAATATGCTAATTTAAATGCACGATTGCATCCCGTTATGTATGAGTTTAGCTTTTCTCTATTCCCGTCAAAAGGCTTTATAAACTTTAACAAGATTGTGTAATTTACTTTTTCTACTTGAGAGGCTTCTGATACACTTTCTGAATCGGAATTAATATCTTCAACACCGGGTTGTGTGGAACTTGCGTGTGTCATTTTTCTTTTTTTTTTCTAAAAATTTTACAATTGTATTTTTAAATTTCACTTTTGTCCACAATTCTAGCTTAACACTTTCTTAAAATTCTTTCAAAAATCGTAAACATATATAAGACTAATTGCAGCAAAAATTTCTTTCTTAGTTTCCTTTTAATTTTGATTTAAAAAAATATGTGCAGTAAAATGTTCTTGACTCACGTGCGTATTCCTTCCTTTGACAATGAGCAAAGCAGCAATCCCTGATTGAAATTGTTGATTGATACGTTGATGCGGCAAGAGATTTGATTCCTTTGGATTCTATTCTGCAAACGGGTTTCATCCAATGAGTAATTCTGGTTTATTGTAGCTATTGGTTTTATTTGGTGCAGCAATTGATTTTTGGCTGGATATAGTGATTGTGCAGAGATCGATCGAATTTTGGCTGGTGCAACGATTGGTCAAATTTGTTTGGCGCAGCGATTGGTCAAAATCCGTTGGCTGAGGCCAAAGGATTCACTGGGAAAGAGAAAACGAATTTGTTAATTGTGAGACTTTTCTGATTACTGGATGGTTTTTATGCAACCATCCCACTTCTGACACCACTTTTATTTTGCCTGTTATGGGCTCTTTTAAAGAAAAGTCAATATCACAACTTCTTTCACAAATATTTTTATTTAGTCTTCCTTCACACTTCCAATTTCACTGCACATTTACAACAATCCTCAATTTTTACACCTTTGAATAATATTTCAACTACATTCACTTTTAGACTTTAACTTTTTAAACTTTTACTTCTTAAACTTTTACTTTTCAAGTTTTACTTCTTAAACTTTTACTTTTAAAGTTTTACTTCTTAAACCTTTAAACTTTTACTTCTTAAACTTAAACTTTTAAAGTTTTACTTTTACTTCTGCACTTTTTCCAAAAAATTTTATTCAACAGCTATCCCAGAACTAACTGACTCTATGATTAAGAAGAGCCCTTTTATAGGCAGAAATTGTTTATCCATTTGACTTAAATGATTTCGCACGCAAATTCCACTTCTTCGTTGTTTATCAAAATATCGATTATAGTTTTCGCTGATTCAATTTTGATTGTTTACTATTTTCGCGTAGAATTGTTCGAGCCATTGCGATTCTTGTTGTAAACACAATCAGGGGTATTATGTTTATTGGACTTGCAAATGTCGCAAAAGTATAGTCTTTCATAGGGAACGTCTTTTGATTTGGAGGAGATATTTCCTGAGCATGGCATTGTTTACGTTTCTGCAAATGAGACCTTTTTCAATTGGATTTGAAAGTTTATGTCAATTTCTGCGATTCATATTTAGGGTATAAATTACCAAATTGTTTGTGGTCTCGGTGTTTTTGCGCTTATTTAAAAATATGTTTAGAAAATGTTTTTCTCCTTAGACGCAAATAAAATATTTTGTTTTTCATACATATATATATATATATATATATATATATATTTCGAGGGTAAGTTTTCCCTCTTCTTCAGTGTACTGATGGTCTAGAACTAGACCATCAGTACACTGAAGAAGAGGGAAAACTTACCCTCGAAATATATATATATGTATAAAAAACAAAATATTTTATTTGCGTCTAAGGAGAAAAACATTTTCTAAACATATTTTTGTATAAATTACGTTCGGAGAATTTGTCACGATTTATGAGATTTTATTCAAATCAATTATTTCGCGGAATTTCAGCAGATCGAATTTCTTGACACGTGTTGGACTTTAATATAGGTGAGTGTTGGGTCACTGTGAATACGGACTTTCGAGGACAAAGGAGTATATGGATCATGAGGTCCATAACAATACCTCGGTGTTTATCTCGATCAGTATCTGTACTCAGTAAGGCACAAAAAGTAGTCGTGGCCCTACGAAGATTCTCTCATTCCAGATACATTCATCAAAAGGTCAAAATTATCTGTTACAAGACCCTGATTAGACCAGTTTTGACATATGAATGTCAGATCTGGACAACCAGAGTGCTAGTACTATGAAAAAGTTAAGAGTTTTCGAAAGAAAGGTCTTTAAGGTGTACTGGTTTGTACAGAAAGCCTGAGACGGATTGGAAGCATTATATATCGAATAGAAGAATTTATCAAACTGCTCAAGTGACAAGGGTCGATATCTTCATATTGAAACTTCTTCGGAATCATATCGCAAGATCTGGAACTGTGAGTGAAAACCCTTGGATTTCACAGCCGTTCCACCCTACAGACAGGTTTATCGTGACTTGCCTCGCTACTGGCTTCGTTCTTCCAGACGTGTTCGTGTATTTGGACATGAATCGATGCTTTTGATTCTGACGGCGCCCAATCACATATCACATTTATAGACGGGCCACCGATAAGAAGATAAAATATCCTCCGAACTTGAGTTCACGAGACCAACAATTCCAATGGAGATACTCATTTGCTAGATTCGTTGAAGCTGATCGAATTGAGACGGCGCAATCCAAGTATTGGTGGCTGAATGACAATGTCTAAATTATTCGTGTTTATTTCCAGTTTTTGTGTTGTTCGTTATTTAGGTTTTGAGTTTCAGCTCATTATTCCTACATTTAGTGTTGTTGTTTTTTTTGTGGTAAAAATTAGGTATAGGTTAGATGTACAGAGGTGGCCAAAAGTGATCGGACAATACAAGAAACAAGCAATAAAATACTTTTACGAGCATAAGCTTTGAAATGAAATAAAAATTTTTCCCTTATATAAAAGTTACTTGTATTCTTAATTAATTGCACAAAAAAATAAAACAGAAATAAAAAGATTTTCACAAGAAAATTAACAACTAATTCAAATTCACATTGCATCAAGTGGACAAAAGTAATCGGACATTTTGAAAAGTGTGAAATTAGTCATTGAAGTTTGGAGCAATTCTTTTCTTTTCATTTCCGAGTTTAAAAGGGAATTTCCCTAATTATATGTTGATATGTGTTTTTCTGATATCAGTCATTTACTTGTCAGTTTTAAGTGAAGAAAGTTAAACATGGCTAAGAATCGCAAAGAAACCTGTATACATGAAAGAAAAGTTATAATAAAGTTGTATAAAGAGAATAAATCCTTTTCTGAAATATCAAAAATAATTGGAAGAAGTCGTTCGACAGTTTTCGATATCGTGAAACGGTTCAGAAAAAATAATCAGGTGGAAAACGAAATTAGGAGTGGTCGACCATGTAAACTAACAGAGACAGACGCACGAAAAATCCTAAGAATTGTTAAAAAGAATCCGACTAAAACGTCCAGAAGTATTAGGGATCAATTAGCAGATGTAAATGGTACCAATGTTAGTGCCCGGACTATTCGTAGAGCTCTCAGCCGTGCTGGTTATCAAGCGAGAGTACCTCGAAAGAAACCACTAATTAGCAAAGTTAATAAGAAGAAAAGATTATGCTTTGCAAAAGAATTTAAAAGCAAGCCGCTCGACTTTTGGACTCGTATAATATTCTCTGATGAGAGTAAGTTTAATATCTACCACTCCGACGGCAGGTTGTTGGTATGGAGAACTCAAAATAGTGAGCTTCATCCCAAAAACATTCAACATACAGTAAAACACGGAGGTGGCTGTGTAATGGTCTGGGGTTGCATGGCTGCCAACGGTGTAGGAGAACTTGTTTTCATTGACGAACCTATGGACAAACTAGGTGTCGATTTTGAAAGAAAATTTGAAAAAAAGAGCACAAAAATTGGGTCTTGATGGTCATTATTTGTTCCAGCAAGATAATGACCCAAAGCATACAGCTCATGATGTTCGTATGTGGCTCCTTTTTAACACTCCTGGTCAATTAAAAACACCACCGCAATCCCCAGACCTAAATCCCATCGAACATCTTTGGGATCATCTGGATAAAAAAATAAGGAACCATCACATTACTAATAAAAGTCAACTGAAGACGGTGTTATTAGAAGAATGGGACAACATTACTCCGGACGTTACCCGTAAGTTGGTACAGTCTATGCCCAATAGGTTAACAGAAGTTATAAAACAAAAAGGATACGCAACTAGATATTAAAAGCCTATGTTCTAATGGAATCATCAGAAAGAAAAGTATTACAATTGAACGTCCGATTACTTTTGTCCACTTGATGCAATGTGAATTTGAATTAGTTGTTAATTTTCTTGTGAAATTCTTTTTATTTCTGTTTTATTTTTTTGTGCAATTAATTGAGAATACAAGTGACTTTTATATAAGGGAAAAATTTTTATTTCATTTCAAAGCTTATGCTCCTAAAAGTATTTTATTGCTTGTTTCTTGTATTGTCCGATCACTTTTGGCCACCTCTGTATGTTATGTTAATTATAGAATTTTTTAGTATAAGATAAAGTTTTTGATTGCATTTTATTAGAATTAAGTTAAAACATATTAGGTGTAGGATCAAATTTCACTGTTGTGTTTAAATTATAAATAATTTTAGGATGGTGCTGGTTGGTTTTTTCTCCTTTTTCCAATTGATTTTCAAAATATGTAGTAATTTTATTAATTGAATTTGCGATAGTTTTTTTGAAGAATTATATTTAATGATAACGTATAAATTTAGAGAGCCATTTAGGCCATTAAATTTTTGTATGTTTATTGTTTGGAATTTGCTTTATATTCTTTGAAAATTTATACCGATTAGTATTGAATAAAGTGCTTTTGACTTTGACTTTGAAAAGCGAACAATCCAAAGACAACCTAGGGACTACTGCTATAGATGAGCCCAACGGCTTCCTACTTTGGAGGAACCCAGGAAGAAGCCAAATACGAAACTGGTGGCATTCGTCAACAAAAGAAGACATGATCAGAAAAACGCCGCAGTTGGCGGATGTAAACTGCAAAAGCTCGGACAAGGAAGAAGTTGTCATACTTTGAAAAGAAAATCATGAACTAGGACTACGATTCAATCAAGAAAGGGATTGAGGCTCAAAACCCGCAAGTGCAATAGCGTTTGGATCTTTCAAATGCCTCAAAGTAACTTGTTATCTAGTCATATTCCCACAGATAGGCTTCGTCTCATCTCGATCAACGTCAACTCCATTGTTAGTCTACATCGACGTGACTATCTCCTTGAATTCATTGTTAAGCAAAAGCTTGACATCATGTTTTTTCACTGAAACCCACCTCAATTCATGGCACTCCATAGCATTCAAGGATTTTAACTTCGTAAAAAACTTTTGGGTAAACAGTGATGGAGGAGTTGACACCGGGATATTGGTACGAAGACCCTATTGTTTCCAAAATATTGATAAAGTTGAATTTAGTAACTTTGAATTTCTTGGTGTCCGTTATCAAAATTTCACTGCCAGGTAGGGATAACCTCTTCGTTATTTCTGCCTATGCAACTGGTCAAAATTTCTCAAATTCAAGGAGGAGCTCAAATTCTCGTTTGAAATTGTCGAAATAAACAGGCTGCATAGTTATTATATTCTTGCCAGTAACTTGAATCTGGATACGGACAACCAAATTGAATACGGGTGCATCTATATGGGTCGGAGCTCCCAACATACCCTAGGACAAATCCATATTTAGACCTCTGCATTTGTGATGCAAGACTTGAATTCAGCTTTAATAGTCCTGAACGGAAACTGCACGTGCTTCCTTACGATAGCGGCCAGAATGTAATCGTAATGGAAATCAATCATCAAAGGGATGATGTCTTCCCCATTCCAGTTCAACGTGAAATCATCGGTTAAATTAAAAAAAACGTAGTGGGGAAAATTTAAAAAGACGTGTAATCTAATCCAGAAGCGATGTTCTCCTTTTGATGATGAAAACGCTTGCTCAATGGTTCCTAATGACAGGAATCTAACTGACGACGAAATAGATCTCCATTTGTCGAAGTTAGGGAAGCGTACATTGGAATCGATTGAGAAAGTAGTTCCCAAGATTAAACATCGAAACATTTGGAAGGATATGAAGCAGCAACCATCACAAGGTTAAAAAATTGAAAAGTCTTCTTTTCATACGCGTCAACAATATTTTTCGGCGATTTTGGACTGCAACCATCTCTCGTTGGATTTGTTGAAATTATGTCTGAAGAATGTCAATCAATGGGCCGAAAAACTGAGGGGTATTAGCCCCTATTTTATTTAAACTAAAACTTAATATTTTGCTTAGTTATTAATTCTATACAATTTTCTACTACTTCACGATTTGTATTAGAGGTCACTCTGTAAACTGCAGGCAAACAAATAAATAAATAAATATATTAAAGGCCTTCAGGAGACAGGCCCTGAGGCGAATAATCGGAGTGAAGCTAGATGGGGACTAATGACGAGTTCGATACAACCATGAGCTGTTTGAATTTTTTGACGAGCCAAAGATCTCAACGATTGTAAGACTACGGAAGCTGCAATGGGCTGGCCACATAAATTGTACATATGTACGAATAATGGATACCCAAAAAGGTAGTCGTTGGGAAAATCGAAGGACAGAGACCAATGGGGAAACTGAGGTAACGCTGGTCTGACTGGGTCGACGGAGATAGCTTATCACTGCTCGGATTTCGAAATTGAAGGATGCAGTCAATGGACCGAGACAGTTAGAGGCACTATTTGCAGGAAGCGAAGGGCTGTTGTACAACAAAGAAGAAGAAGAGAATTTGAACGCAGATGTAATCTATATGGATCGGAGTTTCCAACATACCCTACGATCCAATTTTCTCAGTACTAGACAAAAACGGAAACGAGATGAAACAGAACAAACGGACATCCAACAATCCAAAAACAAAAACCTGATAACACTCTACCTGAACTAATTAAGTAGTTAGCTGCTTAACCAATCCTACGACTGTGTAATGTTATTCCTTTCCACATATCCTTAAGACACTGAAGATTACTCAAAGGGGTCGAAACGCGTCTGCTCGCACAACAAAGCAAGACCGGATGGCTTTTCAAGAAAAAAGGAGAATTGGGGTTTGGATATCAAATAAAAAAAATAATTAATTACAACACTGCCAGCCAGGCAAACATGTTGCGATCATTCTACAACCTTACCCTAAGACTTCATCGAACTATAGTAAACATATGGTCCTGGAAACAGTGTTTAAAAGATAGCATTACACCAGCATTTGTTAAAATTGCTGCACAATTGCTGCACGAAACACACAATGTAGTGCACAAATACTTCGCATTAAAAATGAAATAAAAAAACTGTTTAATAAAGTCCACATAAACTTATTTTGTACAATTGTGCGCATCAACAAATTCCCATTTCCACACGTTCAACATACTCCGGATTCCACATATAAGCCGATTTATTCAATATGCGCATTCCAACCAATTTTCATTTCCGCGCGCGATCAATCTCCATAAAGTCAATTCGTGTAATATACACACTCCAACAAAATTTCATTTCTACGGCGATCATGTACTTTTTGCTGATCACTATATCAGCTATGTGACGAGCTGGAATGAACTTTAGAAACTCTCAACAAATCAGCACTAAGGCAATGACCGCGATACGGACTTAGCGGTTTAACAGAATGATTGTAAAAATTGAATAATTGTAAATCTTTAATATAAAAGACATTAGCAATAAAAATATATCATCAGTTGTCAACAGATCTTTTAGTAAGCCAGACGAAACGCCGTCTGGCCAGAAGGCGATTTATTTAAATACTATGTTTTTTAAACATACACTGTACATTAAAAAAGACGAAATCAACCGAAAACTACTACATTCATACTTACAATTAACTAACACTATACAAACTAAAAGCTTTCTATAATGACGTACGACAAAAGATTGATACTCAGCTTAAAACTAAAAATGAAACCATTATAAAGAAACGTGACAGATTGATAAAAAAAAACACAAAGACTACACCAACGAACAGAGCCTTCTATCCACGGACTGTAATTTACCAGATACGTCTTTTACGACACAGGAAATGGAGCTGTTGGATAAGGGACTGAAATATAATTTATACGAGGATGGTTCAAATATGATGGAGACAAATGCTGCAGATGGCGCGCATGTATGTTTTGAAGATCGTCGCTTGAGTATGTGATAGCTGGGTCCCTTACAAATAGCGTGGCATAGTTTTCCTTGGGAGTGCATGTTTCACGTGCGTACTACAACCGTGAGTGTACGTCAAGTGCCAACCGCCGTTGTGAAACATATTGTCATTCGTTTTTTAGTAAGGGGAGGTGTTAAAAACATGGAAATTTTTCTGCTCTTGCGAAGTCAGTTCAGTAGTGAGTGTCTGAGTAGGGCTGCTGTATTTAAATGGGCCAAAGCGAAACCGTCGAGAATGAGCCGCATGATCATCGACTGCGAACCAGCTTCGCACCAGGCAACATTCGCCGCGTACAACAACACATTTTGGAGGACCGTAGGATGAATGTTCAAGACATTTCGCCTGAATTCGGCATCAGTATTGCTAGTGTAGAGTCTATCATCCACGAACACTTTTAATATCGCAAACTAACGGCTTGAAACGAAGGAGTATTCCAGCACGAAGTGCGATTCTTCTCCAGGATAACGCGCACCCTCATACCGCGCGTCTAACGCTCGCTACAATATCGGAATTGGGGCGGGAGGTACTGGAACACTCCCTTACAGTCCGGATTTATCACCCTGTGACTACCACATGTTTGGATCACTGAAAGAAGCCCTCGGAGGTCAAAGATTCACTCACTAAAAAACGAATGACAATACATTGCACAACGGCGGTCGGCACTTGACGTTCACTCATGGTCGTAGCACGTGCGTGAAACATGCACCCCCCACAAAAACATACATGCACGCCATCTACAGCGTTTGTCTCCATCATATTTGAACCACCCTCGTATAACATAAACCACAAAAAAAAACTTTGAACAACTAGTAATCGTTAATGAACTAGCCATTAACAAACTGGCGCATGGAAAACAGACACATGCAGGACACTATTTAAACTGGAGTTGCTATTTCAACAAAGCGAAACCCCGAGAGGGGCTGTAGTGCTACGAAGGAGAAGACGTAAAAAAAATTCCTACTAATACTAAGCACCGCTACATAAACCCAAATCTATCCACACCGCCCCCTTAAAGCACAACCTAAGCTCTACGAACCCAACATCCCTATCCGGCCTGTCGTCAATTACCGCCCAGCTCCTGCATACCAATTAGCACGGTACGCGGCAACGATAATCGCCAATGTCATGCACCTTGACGACAAATACAGATTAATAAACAGTCGCGATCTAGCGAACTCTACCACCTCTTTAAAACTGACTGACACTTGTGGGTTTTTATCACTAGTCATCACCAACCTCTATACGTCTATATCCGTCGATAAATCACTGACTATGCTAAAATAAAAATTTCATTCAATAACAACCGACGATTCACAGATCAACTACTCAATCTCATAAAGACCACACTCGAGCAGAACTATGTTATTTTCAATAACAGCACATATATTCCTAAAGACGGTCTGGGTACGGGGTGTCTAACGTCCTGAATAATGTCAGAAATATTCTCACCATCTTTGAAAGAAGTCTTTACGATATTGTTCTGATAAGTACTTAGCCTCACCGCCCGATGGCGCCACTATCACAAGAGAGATTCACTATCGTTTAGTACATTCGTGTAGACTTGTAGTTTTCTTTTAACCGCGTGTGAAAGCGGGCGTGTCCGCGAGTTTTAGTAAATCGAGAGAGAGCAACATCGGTCGGTGATTTAATTCTTGTTTTCGGAAATCACCAGCGAAATCAAAGAGCACTTGGATTCTGTGTACGGTGACTCTGCTCCTGCGATGATGACCGTAAAATATTGGTTTAGCAAGTTTCAACGTGAACGTTCGTTGGTTTTTGATGAGCCATGCCCAGGTTCCCCGAAAACGACTACCACGGAGGATAACATGGCAAAAATCCACGAGCTCGTATTGGCAGACTGCCGATTGAATGTGTGCGAGACAGCTGAGACAGTAGGCATCTAAAAAACCTGCGCGGGTCATATCCTGCATGAAATTTTAGGCATGAGAAAGCTGTCGGCGCGATGGATGCCACGTTATCTCACTCTGGACAATAAACGCAACCGTGAAATCAGTTTAGAGCCATGTTTGATGCTTTTTAAGCGAAATCAGAAGGGGTTTCTGTCTCGTTTCGTGGCCGTTGACGAAACACGCCTCCATTGGAACACAACAAGCAGTCGAAACAGTGGACTTCACCCGATGAACGTATTTTGAAGCAGGCAAAGACTGTCCTCTAGGTCGGAAAGGTGATGGTCACTGTTTTGTGGGATTCATAAGTTGTGATCTGCATCGACTAGCTGGAGAAGAGCAAAACGGTCACAGGGCTCTACTATACTGAATCATTGGACTGATTTGACGCTGATTTGGAGAAAACAGGCCCCATTTGGTGAATATAAAAGCGCTTTTCCACCATGACAACGCACCAGCTCACATCTAAGCCGTTGCTATGAACTGCTACCTCATCCACCGCATTCTCCAAATTTGGCCCCGTGCGATTTCTTTTTGTTTCCAAACTTAAAAAAGGGAAGCCTACTACGCAGACCTCAAGAAACGTATTTTTGAGACGAGATAAAGAAGTTGGAACATCGCTGGGTCACCAGTTTTCCACAATTTTCTTAATTCTTTTGAGGCTAAGTACCTCTCGGACCACCCTCATATCCCCAAAACTGTCAAAAGATTCAATGTAATATTTTGCAGGCAATATGTGGATGACTGTTTCATCGTTATTGGCTTACAAGAAAATAAACAATACGAACTACTTTACTATATGAATTAAATACACCCGAATATAAATTTCACTATAGAAAAAGAAACAAATGGACAACTCAACTATATGGACCTAGCTGTGGCCACTACGAGTACAAGATATACAAAAACTAACCACAACTGATCAAACCATACACGTAACATCTAACCTCCCTGCACAACATAAACTAGCAGCGTACATATCAATAGTGCAGAGACTCCACTCCATCCCCGTGACTCCTACTAACTAGTCCAACGAACTGAACAACAATTACGGAATAAGTTGTGATAATATGCAATGGCTGTGACATGGTATACATAGGAAGGGGAACGCGGCAACTAATGACGAGATACAAAGAGTACTTACGATCTTTCTTATACAACAAGGTAGACCCCAATTTTTGATGTAACTACAAAACCACGCACACATGTTTAAAGTACTCACTGCGTAAGCCGAAGGTCGAATCCCGTTGGTGACAACGAGATTTACTCCAAGTGATTCTTTAGACAGACTATAAGCCCGTTCAGTTATACGTTATGGTTCAAAATGAGAATATAATGCAGCTGGGTGCACGGACACATGGCCAAAGCGTGGTACCGATGATATTACCTTCCCGACT
This sequence comes from Odontomyia ornata, assembly GCA_963969285.1. Classification (NCBI taxonomy): domain Eukaryota; kingdom Metazoa; phylum Arthropoda; class Insecta; order Diptera; family Stratiomyidae; genus Odontomyia; species Odontomyia ornata. The sequence goes on from OZ017738.1 coordinate 97,259,542, forward strand.
GCCGATACATTCGATCAAGATAATGAGGCACCCTAACTGTCTCTAAGCAAAGGCCCGAAAGGAGCTGTAGAGCGAAAGCAAGGAAAAAAGATTATCAACGAACAAGTCGCACATTCTGATGCATTTTTCTAAGTACTAGACTACACTCACCAATGAAAACGGGAGCGCGAAAAACCAGAACAAACAGACATCCAACAAGCTAAAAAACAAAAAAACCTTATATACCTTTACCTGGACTAACCTAAAACCTACCTACTTTGCCTTTACTAAACTTTAAATTGATCATTTCACATCAATTTAAAGTACGAGTACTCGTTAATCCATACGATAATTTTTTGCTCTACAGTTAGCTTTAATTGCTGCGTGCGGATATCGATCTCGTTTCTCGGATGGCTCCGATAGCTTGAAATAACTTATGAAATCTTTTGTAGCTACATGATTGAGTTGCTTATTTTAACAATTTTTTCTGAAGAACTATTAGAGGAGAAAAATATTAGAAGAAGGTGGTTTTGACTCTTATTAGATACACACCGGTGATGGAGACCACCTACATACTTTGCCCATCCTACGACTCTATAAAGTCATTCCCTTCCATATATCCTTTAGACACTGAAGAATTGAGTTGATACATATAAGCTCTAAGTACACGTATGCGTTGTGTTCTTTAGCTAACATATATGTAATTTTTAATAGAGTTGGCCGGATTTTTGTTCCTTCTATTCGGTAATTTTTATTTGATAATATATTGTATGATATTATTTTTTGACGAATTTTGATAGAATATGGTTTAAATTTATAGTGCCATGTGGACCATTAAGTTTTTGAATACTTTAACCCTGTAAAACTTACTTTATGTTTTTATGAAATTCATAACAATTGAGTCAATTTGAATTTGAAAATTATGAATTTGATGCAGGATGACCCAATACACTGCAGTTGATGCAGTACAATTTCCCGTTTAGCTCAGTCTGAACTAATTTGCACTCACTGGGGTATGCATTTCTTTGCATTAAAGCATCGATAATGCATGGGAGTTGGTAGCCGAATGGCCAGATCGATGACACAGATAGCACGGGTTGACTTCTCTTTTCTGCAGACGTTTCCGCCTCATTACTCTGAAGTTCAAGCATCTTATCTTCTGAAGTGCGCTTAGACTGCTTTTATTATAAATTTGAACGAGATTAAACGATAAGGTTTATTTTCGGCAAAAGATCTCCTTGTTGCAAAATTTTCGGGGGAAATAAAGTCAACTGCTGCAGCAGCTTTCTTCAGCATCTGAAGGAGATCGACCGTATACCCTCCGCAGTCTACTCCCTGCAACTGAAAGGTCTGATTTTTTCCACTTAAGTATATGGTATATATTATATTATATATACTATAAGTGTATAGTATAAAATAGGTGAAGTGCGGAGCCTCCCCAGAACTCAATGCATCTTTGGCTAACTTGTAGTCAAACAGCGATTTCGTTCTTATTGTTACTTTGTTTGCGTTTATTCTGTTAATTTCGAAATCGGTTTGTTTTCAGCTGCCAATAGCTAAACCATATCGCTATCGCGTTGCCCGAATACATTTATTGGTGGAACATTTTCTATCTTGTTGCTGGATTTACAGGAAAAACCCGAAGACTCGCGAGTTGGTTTTTAGCATTTCGTAAACAACATTTTTTACAATACCCTATTAAAATCAGTACCTATCCGCCCGTCCGTCCGTTTGTGCGTGACAGCAAGTTTTTAGCATTTCGTAAACAACATTTTTTACAATACCCTATTAAAATCAGTACCTATCCGCCCGTCCGTCCGTTTGTGCGTGACAGCAAGTCAAATTTTGTCAACAGCTCAGAAGTTTCTGGTTAGTGAACATTCCATAGTCAAAAAATAAAAGAAGTCTACCCATATAAGGATGTGAACCCCTAAACAATTTTTTTTCACCATCAACATTTAGCTCAAATATATAAACGAAATCAGAATTGGAGGGAAGCTGCGAGCGTTTTGACCATTGGAAACCGGTCAAAAACAACACACAACTGATTATAAACTTGAAACATATTTAAAAATCGCTCGTTTATATTTGGAAGACGACGATCCCGTTCAGACTGAAGCATACATCAAGCGAGCTTCTCTGCTTCAAGCTGTAACGGAAAGTGAAGAATTGCAGGTTCTATACAAATCTGTGTGAAATATTGTTGAAGAGAAAATAAGAACCAATTCTATTTGATAAAAAATCAAGTTCGTGGGTTTAAAGTGCGTTTAAACGAAACTTTGGACGTGATTACGCGTAAGACCATGAATTTCTGGCGGTTATATTATATTATATTCAAAATAACTCAAAAATATTCATTCAATTCATAAAATATACATAAAAATACTTTAATTTTGACACATTAAACAAATCATGTAAATCTAGATACCTATATTGTTTTTAGAATTGGATGTATAGATTGTAAATTAATGAAGTAAATTCAGTAAGTTCAGTTCATTCAACGAATTCAGTTCTTTCTCAAAGATTGTATTGAGAAAGTTAATTAATAAATATAATTTAATTTGTTTAGTTCGTTCTATAATATTGTAGTGTTGGAATTTATAATAAAATATTATTCAATACATAATCTTCTTAATTGTAGAAAGAAAAGTTAATGTTTATAATCAAATAAAAACCAACTACTAAGAACGAACGAATCCATCCGCGTGTCCATGACCGAATTCCGTACGACAAATGATGGTACAAAAACGTACAACTATGCTTATCCACTGGTGAAATTAGCTCATAGAGAGCAGGTGCAAATTGTTATCAACAATCAATTAGCAGGCGTGATAACTGCTATCAAGGGAAAAGTCGAGGACGGGAAAATGCAGATGGGATTGAGAACGTTGATATTATAATATGTAATGAATCAGTCGACGCCGCTGGCGACCACTACTAATACTAACGAGAACCAGTAATGATAGAGACAAAATACGTCAAAGAATACAGCTCTGAAATAAAATATTTTATTCAGTTTTGAGGAAAACAAAGCACCGAGTATACAAATCTGTAAAAAGACCTGTGCTACAGGTACACCTTGCTGCCATGTGGCTTTCCATCTCGTGTCCATCGTGGCGGCTTCTCATCCCACGTCAGTTTTGTCGTGGGATGTCAAAGTCGAGTGGACAGCCACATGGCGGGTGTATGTCTAGTTGGTCAAGTTGATTTCCCCGGTTCTTGTCCACCGCTTCCTGTTGGTGTCGTGAAAGAGTGTTAGGTGTACACAAGTGTTCATTGGTTTCTGCGTCTTTGGGCTGGTGTTTGCGATATTGAGTTTAATCGTGAAGGGCGTCCGAGTCACGCAAATTTTTCTAGTGCTCGACGGAATTGAGAGCCGAAGGGAGCTGTTGCCCCCGTGAACCCTTTGAGCTCCTTTAGACCTACCTACGAACCGAGAATAGCTCGCAAAAGTCTTCGGCGAAGACAGAAGCCGACCAAAGTTCTTCCAATTGAAAAAGTCTGTAGTTGGCGAGGGTAGAAGGCGTACAGCAAATAATGCGGATGGCAACGGCTGGTTAGATATGAGGGATCAGGTTGATTTGGTGAGTGCAAAGAAAATTGAAACGTACTAAATCTAAAATCGTATTAGGTTTTCTTCGTAACCTACTATAGAAAATGAACAACAAATGCAAAGAGATTTACCAGGATTGTCGTTACGTGAGATATTTGATACTGCCTTTCAAGCTGCAAGTGATGATTTGGAGCCAAGAATGAAGCAAATCGTGGGTGCAATGAGGAAAAAAATCTCCGGTATGAGTAACGCTGTACGAGTCGAAGAGCAATTTCCCTAAGTGTATTATCTTTTGTAGGTGCGGTAGTTGCTTAGAAATTGACATACAAATGATCCCGATCGAAGAAAAGAAAGAAAACGGTATCCCGTGCGGCTCATGCTGGGCTTCAGTTCCACTTTGGCAGAAAACTATACACGCCTCGGAACTCGCGTACATCGAGACCTGGACGTGTTGGTGCAATTAGTTTTGTATCATCAAAGACCGAACGTTTGATTTTGTGCAATTAGAATTTTGTGGTTATGAATCTGCATCGGCCACTGCAGCTAGTACAATAGCTCCCCTGGCGTTGCTAAGCGAGGTATCGCCCAATTACATCGTCTAGGAAGTCAACACAGCAACCACTGACACAAATAGGAACCGAAGCCCAAGGAAGAATAATTTGCTTTTGCAAGTCAACGCTGATCCAAATTTGACTCAGAGTCATAACTATTCGGAAGCCTTACTTCAACACACCGAGAGTCACACTCAAATGCGTAGTGAGTTGATTAATTAAAAGATGGCCCTGTTTGTTTTTTTTTACGTCGTAATGATTTTAATTTGACTGGCACCGAAGGATATTTTTTATACACACCGACCAACAATTTATCCATGCTTGGTCAATCGATTGAATATCTGGCACAAAGAAATACAAACAACTAGATTTCAATGCAATAGTCCCTTTTATAAGACTGGAAAGTTGATGGTACTTTCTTTTTTTGCAAATATCAGTCCGTGAAGTGAGCAAACTCCACACAATGAAGTTTATTTAATCTACTGAACGGGTTGATACCATTTTTAACGGATGAAATCGCTTGAAAACTTGACATACGGTCGAGTATTTAATTTGGATATACATACGCATAAATATATATTGCGATACAAGAAAAGAAAAAGGAGATCAGAAAAATATCAATCTCTATAAATGCCTTACAATTAGCCAATAATCAATATTTTTTTTATATATACAAATGAGCACAAATTAAAATACAAAGATCCTGCGAATTGCTCTATGAGCGGCAGAATATGCAAAATGCAAGAGAAAACACATTAGCACCTCTGTGAATATTTTGCAATGAAATTGAAACCAATTGAAAATATTATGACCATCAACGAACAATCAGTTATTCCCATACAATTTTAAGTGGAGTACTGAAATCAAAAATAGCGTTTAATTGTTGCTATCAATTCAAATCGTTATTTAATTTATGTTAGTGCACTTTTCCTGTTTTTAAGAAGTTTATATTTCTTTAGTATATTTCATAATCGACGCCGTTTTTATGATTAAATGAAAGAATGCACATAAACTAACCCTAAAAACTAAATAAAATCGTTAAATCAATTGTTAAACTAACTATTAAATGCTAGAATAACAGGTTGAGTCGTGGGTATAAACGTTTATTAGATAAAATAATTCCCAGGCTAAAAAATCCCTTTTTTAGTTATTCGGTTGCAATATACAAATAAATAAAAAAATCCCGTGAGCAATTTGAAATAAATCTACTATGAAATTAAAACATATACGCAAACATGAATTTCGTATAGTTCATAACAAAATCGAGGACATATAAACATCGTACTCTTAAATACGCCCATAATAAAACTAACGTCTTTATTACATATTTTTGTGAACTAATGTGCAAGGTCCTCTTATCTAAATTTGAAATTGTCTAGAACACTGCACTACTCATTGTGTAAAAAAAAACAAAACAAAAAAATTATAATTTGATTATGGAAATGGATAAGCATGCGTCCCCACCTAGAGTGCAAATATGAATAACGATAGTGCATTTAAGTTTAAGTTAATAAATTTATAATTATACAAAAAGCGATAATAGTCAAGACTGACGACGAATACATTAACCTAATTTTTTTTTATTCATAATTATTGCGTATTAAACGAAGTGAAACAAAAAAAAGGAAAATTTATCGAGACAGTTTTATCATCTGAAAAGATGTGAATTCCTAAAAAAATTTGAAGATTAACACGTTAATAAATTAATCGGGAAAATACAACAACCAACAAAAATTGCACGATTTCTAGAAATAAAATGAATTGATATTAATTTTGTTAAAAATTTTTGTTGGACCTAAAAATTCAATTTGAGACCTGGTACTTAAACATATTGTAATTGATCAAAAACTATGTATAATAACATAAATTGCTAAACTAAGAACGGCTTTCCTTTCCAGTCGTCCTCCTTTTTCAGAGGGTAGGGTTTTGAAAAATCCGCTGAGGCCGGTTTCGCACCGCGTGGGGTATGCGGTACCTTTGATGGCTTTGTCTTTTTCCTTAGAGTAGCATTCGTCGGGTTCGAGTTAACGTAGTATATTTTTCGGTACCGCGTCGGTAAAATTCGGGAACGCAAACTGGAAATTAGATTTTTGTAATTGACTGAAATGATGAATGGATACGGAATAAAGTATAGCAGATTTCTTTTCCGTTTGCTTGTGTTTTCGACGCGCTTGAAACGGGCACTTAATGGTGGCTGACCTGCGACCGGAATCCTCTCCGATCTAGCTGGCCGACAAGCAGCCACCGCGAAATGGGTTACTGTGCACGGACTGGTTGACCGGTTGGTACCGCACGACTCAGACTTCACGTCTAGAACCGATGCGAGGTCGGTTCTGACTTCGTTCGTGAATTTGGACAGAAAAATCATTTCAAATATTAGAATGGATGGGATACTGTTTATTTTTCGAATGGATATGAGAGATAACTGGCTGAAAGGAAATGGGATTACGTTTCCAGATATTGGAACTTCGTTTCAATATCTGGAAATTTTTATCCTTCTATCGTCAATAGAAGGATGAAAAAAAATAATTGGTGGAGCGATGTTTATGGATTTGAAAGGAATTGATGTAGTTGAACAAAACAGCTTGTCTCAACATCATATATGATTAAGGAAGTTGATTTATATACAGTGCAAAAGTGTGATTTGGGAATTTCCTCACCATCTCAATTAAGTGAAAAAATTAATGATTTTGTTCAAGCACTCGTAACGTACTTCAGAGTTTTCAGGCATCACCCACATCATCAACGGGCACCCGGTGAGCATGTTGGTGGATACCCTTTTTGGTTTCTTTTATATTTTTCTTCATATTATTAACTTTTCATATTATGATTTTTTTTGGAAATTACATTTTTTAAATTTTTAAATAAATTATGAATCGTATTATTCAAAATTTTAATCTTAAATCAAATTTTTGAATTTATTTCTTTATTTATAAATTAAATTTCTGGTCCGGAGAAGGTTGAGAGAAGAAGAAAAGTTTTCTTGTTTGTCTGAGAAGAAAAAATAGAATACAGAATAGTGTTAAGAATTTCAATTTAAATCCGAATGTTAAGAAGCAAATAAACGTATTGTGAAAAAACTCAAAAGGAAAATGTAACCTTTTCAGTTTTTTTTTTCAGCTACGATTCTTGTTTGTCTTGTTAAAAATGTTTTGGTTTTTATTCTTCATCCCTGTCTCAATAATTTTTTCAAGGGACTAGATACTTAACCGGAGCTGCTCATATTCCTTCTTGATTTTTTCTAACTCGTAGTTGTTGATCTTTATCTTCATTTTTCCCCCACTATTTGCGGAGCCCTCCTTCTATGACAACCGACTGATTTGTACTGATCACTCCTTCGGGTTCCTCTAACGGCCCGAAGGTTTAAGTCTTTATTAGATATGTTGCTGAAATAAATTATTTTTACAATGTGATAATAAGCTTTTTCAAATTTTGAACAATTACTTTCCAATTGACATTTAATGGGCTTTTTCAGACGCAGCGTTAAAAGTGAGCGTTAAACAGGTTATATGGGCAAGCAGAGTGAGAGGCTTTGAGGGAACCTGATGGTAAAAACAAGCTAAAATTGTTTAGGGTGAACGAGCGTAACGCACATACACAAATGCATTTTGTTGATCATTTGGTGGGGGAAATTTTACACAAACGCCGGTAATCATTCCGAATTGAACATTCGGCGAAGAAGGTAGTCGTCATGAAACGATTGCCTTTCTTTAATTTGCGTGCAAAAATGGATGCGTGGACGCGACAAGTTACGCGTTATTTAATAAATTTATAAAAGCGGAGGCCATGTTCAATTTCAGGAAACAACACGACGAATATCACGATTTCAATAAAGTTAAATTGCCTATTGTAAATCCATAGAAAGTTAACAGTACGCATAATCTTTAAAGAATCACATTATAATAAGCCAGTTAACAACACAACAAGAAAAATATGCGACTAAAAAGGATATTCAAATTCGGAATATATTTTTCAGAAAGCGGAAAAACACGGAGGTTTTAATAAATCCAATAGAAGTTTGAATTGACAAACTTTAACAATCATAAAATACATTTTTCATTCCAGTTTTTGCTACCCCGTGCACAATTCAAGGTTAAAACATCAATTCTCAGTCGCTTAGCTCTCTGTCTTCGCTTCATGTTGTCCGCACGATGTTTAGCGATCAAATGATCCTTTTGACACATACACTCGCAGCACGTGTATCGTATACAAAAATAGGTTGGCTGAACTATGCAACGTGTAAACATAAGGGCGTAAGCGCGAAACCTGTTTGGATATGGGTTTTTACCATTCCCGTGTGAAAGAGCCCAATAAATTATTTAAATTTTATAAATTAATGACAAGAGAGATAAAAAACACGTCCATACGCAACGAATGCCAGAAGTAGAGAAGCTTATACACAATTAATATCACTCAATATCGAAAACTGCCCATTTAGCTAAACACGACTCCCAGAATGGTTAAAGTACTCGCACCTGTATGTATGTACCATATCAAGGAAAACAGCTTCAGCAAGGTGACCGGCAACCTCTTTAAGAGCTATTGCTTCAGATCACCTAGCGGTGGCTTCACTACTTCTTTTAAGTTAGCGTGATGTAATTTGTCTGTGGTCATTCGCACGTCCATCTGGAGCCTCATTACACATTGATGTGTGCCTCATTAAAATAGCAGCCAATGATTGTGACCGAATAAGGCTATCTGTAAAATGGTAATACATACTTTGCTCATCTCAATGAAGGTATGCGTGTATACGAGTACAAAGGCGCAACGTACTTTTGTGTTAGCTGATACAGCTAGGTTTGATCTATAGATTTTAGGCTTCTACGTGTTCTTAGCCCATTTCTATTTGGTATCTACAGCCAAGATGTAACAAATGAGTTACATGCGTGGTATTCAACAAAATCTCTGCACTATCTATATTTATTCCTCCTGTGAATAAACGAGGTGTGGCTGTTAAATAACGAAACTGACGCTGCTATAGAACAATTACGCATGCATTAAACAACGGTGACTGGTAACTATTTAACATGAAACTTTCTCTTTTCAAAATAATTCATCTTGATTCTGTAAACAAATCCGTACAGCTGTAGACTTTGTTCGTATTAGAGTTGGTCTTTTGTTTCGTCAGAAAAATATTAAGTGTAATAATGGAACGACGTGAAAATTTGAAAAACTTGGACTAATCGCTACTGAAATACATAATTTATCGAAAGAAGGGTATGGAGATGAAGATTTGTCACGTGCACATATTTTTGAGTGGTTTAAGCGTTTTGAAGTTGACCGAGGAGTTGGAGATGATTCACACCATAGATATAGAGAGTTCTGGATCTGCAACCGGTCGCGAGAGCCGATGCAATGAGCAACCTGCGCTTAAGTTGTGTGAAGCTGAGGTTTGAGTTGGTAAGACATCGATATGCTTTTATGCACTCCGAAACACGTTCACGTTTATAAAATTTTTAATTTTGAAGATTGTGTGTACGAAATCGGCACTTGAGCTCACTTTTTTAGGGTTTTGCAAAATAATTTTTATAAAATGATTTTCCAAAACCCTACTAAAATCGCGTCCTTTCTGTTAGTCCATCCGTGTGTCACAGCACTTTTTCTCGCAAATTACTTAAGCTAGAAACATCAAATTTTGTACGCAGGTATAAAGTGGTGCTCTCTTCAAAGTTCAATTACCAAAAAATTTTATAAGGTAGTTAAGAGGGTCTCCCCCCTATATAGAGGACTGGCCCCGAAAAAAAATTTCATCAAAGGAAGCCGATCTTGATGATAACTTTTCAAAACAGGTCTTAATTTGACACTTTTTGCCTCGAAGGGCACACAGGGAGGGGAAATATACGAATCGTATTTTATGGACTTTCATTCGAATCAGTCATTAAATTTTTGATTTGATCTTCTTGAAATTTTCAAATACTTTCATTAAAATTAATATTTTTTGGGATTTCATGATTTGAGTGATTTTTGTTGGTTCGCAACAAAATGGCGACCGTAGAAAATAGAAAAACAATGGATTTTCTTTTAAACGTGCACATCTCTTTGACATATTTCTTGACTTTACTCGTTTTTGGTGACTGTATTACTGAGAAGTTGGGTACAAAACCGTTCTGACATGAGCGAAGGCCTGTCCCCCAACTTGTTTATTCAAAAGCTACGAATTTTTCATCAGCTTTGACGTACGAGTCTTTCTAACCTCTACATTTGCTGTGTTGTAAGAGAACGTTTGTTGTGTTTTTGCACTTAACTTCACTCCATGTTTTTGCACTAACTTCATTCCGAAACACGTTCACATTTATAAAGTTTTTGATTTAGAAGAAGTGTACGAAATCAGCACTTTAGTTCATGTTCTTTATTTAAAAGTTACGAATTTTCATCAGCTTTGACGTGCAAGTTTTCTAACCTCTGTTTGCTGTATTATGAGACAACGTTTGTTGTGTTGTACTCAAACAAAACGAATGATAACGAAGGCGCGATCGTGTGCACGTGAAACTATAATTTTGTAGGTGTGCGCAGGTGTCAGTGGGAGAAGTAGTTCTTTTGAAGAGAAGAAAGAAAAACCTCTCGGTAAACAAAGGCAGAGGAGATACAGAGGGAATCATACATTTTCGAGAGCGTAAGATATGTATGTGTTGAATTTGCTTCCCACGTGGACGAACACACAGATTCTCGTTACTCGTTATTTGTTTATAAGTGTTTAATTCACGCCTAGGTCACGCCTCCACGTCAAAACGGATGACAATATATAAATAATCAGTATTCTGGTTCAAGCTGACCATCCGTTGAGTTCTTGTTTAATTGTTGAAACTGTAGGAATTGACAAAAAAAGCGCACGGCAAATTTTACATAATAATTGTGAAACTACAAGTCATGGGCTCACCGCCAAGTCAATGTGCTGGCTCTCTCAGTCAAGAGATTTCTAGCCAAGTACAGCATCCCAGTATTGCATCATCCAGCTTATTCGCTGAGTCTTAAACCAAGCGATTTCAAACCGTTTCAAAGATGAAATCTGCATTGAAGGAGCAAGGTTTGAATTTATTGAAGCTGTGAAAGAGAATACGACGTGCGTTCTAAAGGAACTGACAAACATTACTGCCAGCACTGTCACAAGCCAATGAAAGTAAGCATGAAATATTAAAAGTTATAATTAGCAAATATGTATGAAATCAAAATTAAATGTTTTACAGTGTCAGTCCCGTTATTTAAAAGCCGCATCTTGTACTTTAATATTTGCAGGGACAAAACTCCAAGTTGAATTCGTGAGCTATATATTGTAAAAACTACATGAAGAAAACCCAAAGAAAAGGGAGCCACTCACACATCTTTATCAAAGCTTCGAGCTTCGTACGATAGGGATCTGTGAATAGAGAGTTAATTTTTGAGTGAGCAAATGATTCACAGCTCTCGGTACATGGAGCATGATAGGAGAATAGTAGTAATCGTGACAATCGTAGTAACAATATCTATCACAGCAGTTTTTCTCGGAAACTATTGAAGCTTCAGCCATGATAATTTTCAGAAATGTCAAAAGGGATGACCTCTTGAATATTCGAGGTATAAAATCCTCGGTGAAAGAATAGTTGTAGCGGCAAGTGAAGAACAAAAAAAAGTGAACAAATTAAAATCTTTTTCATCAAAAAAAGTATTTGGCTAATTATACTAGTCAACAAAATAAAATATTTTATTTGTTTTTTTGTTTTTGCATTAATGACCCTTTCGAGCATTCACTTAGAGATAATTCGAGGATCTCATTATCTTGATCAAAAGTATCGCCACTCGGCAAGGTGATATGGTAGTACCACGCTTTGACCGTGTGTTTGTCCACCTAGCTGCGATACGTTCTGATTATTATTTGTAATGGTATTAACTTTTCCCTAGTCGTTTCATCCGAGACTTCCCCAAGGCATCTAAACCGGCCTCTCATCGGTTAAACACGTGAAGCCCTGAGACGCGCCAACGAACTTTGCCTCTTAAGACCTATCCAGTTGGATCCACAAAATCTACTCCATGGTGGCTGCTTGTCCGCCAGCAAGTTCGCGAGTAGACTATGCTCAAATACATTCTTTAAACTACCGATTCAAATTGCCCCTTTAAAACGTCTTTCAAATTTTTCAGCGAGAAACTATACCATCTTTTTCAAACGTCCAACATTTCAAAATAGCAAACTCAAAAGAAAACAAACATGCGTTACTGAATACATACCGACGTGGTGCCAGAAACCGGTACTCTAATTCAAAAACGGTGCATCCTACGTTAATTAAAAAATCACAAAATCAAATTAGAGTACCGTATACCCGAGCCAAAAGCCTGAAACAACTTGTCGCGGATTAACGAGAACCCAACCCAACCCACTCGACAGTATACTCACCTTCCTCTTCTGTTGCCGCTGAAACTCTAAACTACTGAAAGAAAAGTTCTTTTTTTATACTTAGCAATTCATTTTACTAGTCGCCTTCTAGAAATTTCTAGTATAAAATTTAAAACCGAGAAGGAAAATGCTTCTTTGTTCAACACATTTTCTAAATAGAGTTATACACATTGAGAAGAGTTATTATCGAGTAGAATTGCCTCTTATCTTCACTAAATTAAAATTAAAAAAAACAAAAGTTTCTATAGCTTACACGAAAAGTGTACATTAACAAACGCTACGTTAGATGACTAAATAAAACTAAATTTGGCAATGCAGTTACTCAATATTCTTCATGAACAATTCTAGCGCATTATTTACTTTATGTTCGTACATTTTTCATCATTTTGACTGAATATGTATTGCATATTATTTATTGCGAATAACTCACTTTCTATCTTAGTTGCGTTATTTTCATTTTCTCCTCGAGCTAATACAGGCCTGACAGTGATTTTGTCCACCTTATTTTGTATTCATTCATAACTCTTTACTTTATTATTTCTAACAAAACTCCTTAGAAGCCAAAAAAACGTTGCAAATATTTCTTTTGTAAATTTGTTAGGAAAAAAACAACAAAGACTGTGAAAATTCTCTCAATAATTATGTTCTTCGTCAAACGCCGAAGAAATACGCAAAAGAATACAGCCCGAAAATAAATTTTTTTATTCAGTTTTGATGATCTTGAAGATCAGTTATTTACACAGGAAAACAAAGCTCCACGTATACAAACCTATGATAAGACCTGTGCTATGTTATATGTAGATGTGAAACATGGTCCCTAATCAAAGCATCCGCAAACGTATTGCTCGCCTTCGAAAGACGAGTCCTGAGGCCGAATAATTGGAGCGAAGCTAGACGGGGACCAATGGCGAATTCGATACAATTATGAGCTGTGTGAAATTATTGACGAGCGGGCGGTCTCAATGGTTGTAAGACTATTGAAACTGCAATAGGCTGGCCACGTGTATCGTATGGACGAACAACGGATACCCAAAAAGGTATTCGTGGCGAGAACTGAATGGCGGAGACCAGTGAGGAAACCGAGAAAACGCTTGTCTGACTCGGTCGACGAAGACAGTTCATCGCTGTTCGGATTTTGAAATTGGAGGACGGGGTCAATGGACGATATAGCTGGAGGCGCTATTTGCAAGAACAAAAATTCCGAGAGGGGCTGTAGTACTACGAAGAAGAAGAAGAATGATGTTATTATTTCTGTATCGTTTTGGAATGACTCAAAAATTCCGACTTGATTTTCCTCCACAAATTTACAGCAAAAACGAAACATATTACAAAAAATTACACATCATCAGAGTCATTCTTCGTAAATACTCGTAATTCATTTACGGGTAAAACATAAAGCTTTTTTTCTTCTTTGTACAAGCTAAAATGGGGTGTTACACACTCCACGTGACCGTTTTAGTAACTTTTTTTTTGACGTGACTAATTAGGGGTTGACATGGCAGATACTTTCAGAATCCTATTCAATCAAAGGATCTACATATAATAATTCGTTAAAATTCATCGATAAGACATCCCTGGAAGTTTTGAGCTTCGGAAGTTATAAACTATACCAGCCTGTTAACCGTGAGCAAAATTCAATGAATTTCCCAACATTCGGCAATTCAGAAAAATTGTTCTTACCTACCTGTTTGTGCACGCTAAACTATTGTATTTATATGTTCTGTTTGTTGAAATGTTTTTAATTGGTACTATTCGCAGAATTTTCATGCATCAAATCAAAACCTGTACCTGTGAGGAAATATTTTTTTGATGTTTTGTTTTACGAATGTATGTACTCTAATTGGTGAGTTTGGCATATTAACAATTAAACTTACTGTTTAGAATTATATTATTTTCTTAAACTATATCATCGTTAAATATTTCTGACTTAAACTTACTGAAGTTATTTCGCCACTCCTACTTAGGCAGCATTAATGGCCACAGTCAGCAGAGCAAACTAAATTTCTATGTTTGATTGGTTCTTGGTATTAGTTGTGTAAATTTTGTTTTAATGTGGAGCGCTCTACGTAGGGTGTGAAATGAAGCTAGCACACCATACATAATAAATGCAAATTGATTGGGGACTGAACTGAAGGCTCTTTCATCCTTATACTGTAAATGGATGATCTAGCATAACAGTAAGCTATCCAGATTTCAATATGTTAATCTCTCATCCTTCAGTTCATTTTGATTCAAAAAATTTAATGAGTAAAAAATCTTAAAACCATTTACGTCTAAAGTTAATCAATGGACATAAACATATACATTTAATTTTAACTTATTTTTAATTAAAAAATTTGCAAAGAAAAAAACCAAAAACCGGTTTTTTGGCTTTAAAAAGCCGCCTGGTTAAACTGAAGATGACAAAAACCGGAAAACCAAAGAATCAGTTAGAGAAGCGCTGAAAGTCATTCGTAAGGTATACTTAGTGTTCCCATCACCAATTAAAGTAAACGTAGACGTTGTTCACGGGTGAATTTTTCTATATCGCCAAAACCAAATAATAGCCTGATGATTACCATGGTAGAAGAAGAACTGCCCCCGCCGTTCCACCAAGATTTGATACCTTGTTCGACTGTAACTGTCTCTGTATGGCGATAATTTTTCAGCTTAATAAAACTTCCTTACCATCACTGAGTGCACGAGCCTAAATAAATTGCAATTCCAAGCACCCTCCACTATAATTTCACTGAAGTTAACAGTTATAGTACGGTGCACACTTGGCAATTGTTGTTTCTGAATGATTCATTCTGATTTTGTTGACAATCCTGGAACCGAAATACACTTGCTCTTAAGGCAATCGGCCGCAGCTTTCTACAGTAGAGTAAATGTATTGGAGACGAATCAACGATTACGAATTTAATTTAGCATACGAGTATGTATGCCATCCGCCTGCATCCAAGATGTAATTTCATGTATCCTGCATTCATAATGATGCGTTTTTTAAGCCTCTACACCAGATATCACTTCCTTCATGCAAAAATCGTCAAGTTCAAACCAGACAAGCAAACCTTTCAAATTTCCAAGAGCACCAGCACAAATGTCATCCTTAACTGATAACTTTACACACTTGAACTCCCGTTCTCATTTCGGCCGTGACAGATGCCAGATGACAATCCGCAGAAAAAGCCTTGAGTTGTGGCGTTGCCTTCATACTCAGGCCCATAAGGAAATCAATTACCGTATCTGAAGTCACTTCGCGCACCGGAAACAGCTACTCAGTAGCCCTAAATTTCCGAAACCAGCTGTTCAGAAGGCTTAAAAGCAGCACCCCAGTAGGCCGAAAGTAAGCTTTCAAGATGGTCAAGTAGTCAAGGCCGAAATAATATAAGCGAGAAGGAAATACATTTGCGCGCTAATTGTTTCGACACCTCAAATCGAAAATAAATTGTTGATTTGGTACTGACTGTCATCTATACTGTAAAAATCTTCAAAAAAAATTCGTTTGATTTGAGTGGCACTAGATGGCGCTGATGAACCTACTCAATGACGCTAATTCACGTCGTGGCGTAGTGTTTCTGGTTTCGGGCTTGAGTAAGAAGGCAGCAGTTACAGCCAACGTCGCGAGAACATGTCAAAAGGTAATGAATAGGCTACATGGTAAATCGTGAGCACACACTTTACACACGATTTCCTCTCCGCACGATTTATTCAAAATTTCTTTTTATATGCAAACAAGAAGCACTTTTGGTTTAACTAACCAGAACTATTTTTTTTAATCGTACAGAATTCTTATCCAAGCACTTGAGGGCGTCGAATCAGCTTTAAATTTCACAAGTTATGCAGGCAAATCCCAACGAAGGTGGGGATAAATTTTTGCTCGACAGTTCGCATCAAGGCGGGCGCAGACTCAATATTATTTTATTACATATTTTAAACCGCAAATAATGATTATATTTTATATCGCAGAGAATATCATTTGATTCGTGCTCTATGTGCTAAAGTCAAATAGGACATTTCTATCATGTCACAATTTCATGATACGTATTAGTTTGTTTTTCGATTATACACTGTGGTTGAGGTTCCCCTACTTAACAACCAGCAGTAGTCTGTTAACATCGCAGTGATCCTTTTACCTAGATATCTTTTTCAATACTAGCTTTAACTTGGTGAGATGGTTCTTCATGCTAACCACTCATAACTCCCATATTTTCACAGAAAAAATAGGTGAGTCCAAAAGTTGAGTTTTTAAAACCGTGATGCATTTCATTTGAATTGCAAAATTTACTCAAGAAGGTCAACATATTGCGAGGATTCGTGATTCTCTAAAAAGTTTTCAGTGGCTGTATCGAAAGATGTCTCGATTTCATCATTTAAGCATTAAATTAATGCTGGATCTTTCAGTATTTAAGGTAAATTTCTTGAGAGAAATTTACCTATTGCGGAGAGTATTGTAGTGAAAATAGGTTTAAAAACGTCCGTGTAGGACTGCAGGGATGGTCTGCTGCCTCGGCGAAAAAGGATGGTAATATCAGCCGAGATTGGCCTTGTCTGGGGACGCATGAATGCGCTGGCAGGCTAGCGTTGCGTCGTCGTGGGGCGGGTTCATTCCCCCAGCATAAGGACCCACTACAAAAGAATTTCGCATTCACGAATTCTCGGGTCTCAAAAGAAAAGGTCGACCGAAGTTGAAAAAATGTAGGTGACTAACTAAAGACGGCAATTGCTTGTTCAAAGAACAAGTCGAAACGAGTCAAAACAGACGGACTTGGGGAAACATTGTCATTACCCGATGATTTTTATGGCCCACAAATAAGAGTGGGGCAACCGGATGGATGTGGTGCCCCCTCGGACCCGCCCAACCGGATCAAGATCCAAATGTTGTCGTGGCCAAATATTTCCCTTTTGAGTGGAAAAGTCATACAAACATACTTTGCATGAGCCTTCCCATCAAACGAGACATATAGATGTAATCGATTTATGTCATAGAATTATGTGATCGGGTCACATAACCCTATGCCATAAAATGGGCACGCGAGCGGAAGGCTACTCAACCCGGCAAGAGCCCCTGAAACTAAGAACAGGTGGAGCGCGCCCGATTGCTAGCCCATTTTCGGGGAAAAGCCTTCTAACGTGGCGGGTCCCATACCCGGTCCGAAAGGCAGAATGAAAAGACTGAGGGGTATCTTTCCATTTTATTTTTAATTCCTCATATTAGCCAAAGTATAAATTTTTCCCAAGAAATTCTTAGTATTGTGCTAAAACTGTACTTTATTTCTTAGTTAAATTTACCTATTTAATCTTTCATATTGTTATAATTATTTTAAGAAAAATAAAGATAAAAAACTATTAACAGATTTTGTTCCTTAGTAATAAACAAAATAGAATAAATATTTATGCAAAATAAGTTGGACGTAATTCGTTTCTTTAGGTTTTAAATTTTTCTTGATTCAATCAGGTCCGTGCTTGTGGAGCTACATATATGTTTTTTCTCTCTCTATATATATATATATATATATATATATATATATATATATATATATATATATATATATATATATATATATATATATATATTCACATTATATCTTTGTAAACTCACACCTATTTGAAAAATGGGGTGCACATTTTGTGAACAGTTTCACAATTTGAATTTGCACTATGGTGCAACAATAATAAAACTCATACAATAGAAAAAAATTAGATAATAAAAAAACGGGTACTTACCCAACATCCGCCACCAGCGCTCGTTGATGGTGTGGGCTAATTACCATGATTTTGTGTTCTTAATTTTTAATTGATAAATTAGGCGCATTAATGGAAGAATTGTGCGCAGTTAACTTTATTTCTTGTTTTCCTTCTTGGTAAGTTTGAAAAAAATTTAACACATTTAGTTGTTACAGTTATTGCTTGATGAACTCACTGGATATGTACTTTCGTTCGTTTACAGACAATAGATTTGCTTAAAATTGCTCGTAAAACCTCGCATCAAAGTATATACAACATCTTATCACGGTTACAGAGATAAAAAAAAATTATTCATAGCTCATAACAATGCAAGCGTTCGATAAACCTGGTCACACCAAAGCCCGGAATAAATATCAAAACACGTTTTATGTGGTGTTTCCGCAACGCAACCGTCGCTAACTGCTGCAATCAGGCACACTCACGGCTATGACGTAAAGCGGCCAAGCTTCGTGATGGTATGTCGACATACAAAAATTAGATTAACTCCGTTTGAGTTTAATGATTCATGAGCACACTGTTATACGTCTCGTTGAAATAAAGTTATTTAGCAGATATCGTTAACTAATTTCTAAGAAAAAATCCCGGCCCGAATGATGGTAACATCTCAAATGAAGCGAGCATATCGTCAATATGCACATTAGACAGTGTTCAAACAATCAACTTTTGTCATCAAATATTGTTTCTTACATTAAAATCATTCCGATGATATTCAATTCCTATGTCTGCAATTGTTCCTGCACGCGCAATCGTAAATTCATTTTTTACCTATCTCATAGAATAACTCTAAATGTAATTGGAACATTGATTTCCTGTTTTTGCATATTTTCTTTACACGCGCGAATCAATTACCGAAATTCGCGGATCATTTTTGCTGACCACATAGCGCGTGCAGTAAAAGTTCATAAGAAATATATGACAAATAATTTGCTTTGTAAAGCAAAAATATTGTACTTAAAGATCATGAAAATTGTCATTTAATTATTATTAAAGTTGTTATCAGAAGAAGCAGTTGTGCTTATTAGAAAGGTAACATTTTTTCCGAACAGCCCGAAATTGTCCTGGCAGTGTTAACGAATTCTACCACGGAATTATCGTGTTCCTGTTCATCAACGACAGCTGTTGTTTGCTGTTAATGTTGTTTACATTGGGTTTCGACTTCTTCCAACTCCCAAAAGCGTTTCAATTGTTCTTCAATGGAGCTGGAGGCAATATTGCAAACAGTTGAGAGTGGGAGCTGTGTTGTTTTCAATTTTCCTAAAATGATCCAACCAAGAACGGAATTCTGTAGCGTAGGGAGATAAGCAGAAAGTTTTATCTTCTCTGAAGACATCAAGTCGGCGTAAATCTCGGCACCTATTAAAATGTCAATCCTTTTGGAAGTATTAAAGTCGGGATCGGCTAGATGTATGTTTGCTGGGATGGGCCATAAATTCGTACTGCAAATCTGGTCCGGTTGGTATGAAGTTATTTCTGGCAATATTACAAATTCAAGTGCAGTAGAGAAGTTGCTGACTTGGGATTGGATAGTAAGACTCATTCTCCCTTCACTGTGCAGTTTTGAACTTCCTATTCCACAGATATCAATAGGTTTATCAACTTGTCGAAATCCAAGTTGTTTAAAAAGGCGCTCAGAGATAAAATTCAGCTGCGATCCTGAGTCTAGAATTGCTCTGCAAATAACGAATTGCCCGTACTTGTCCTTGATTTTAATGGATGCAGTGCCAAGGAACATAGTGTTGCACTTTTTGTTGGCTTGAGGCTGAATGACTCATGCTGATTTCGTTTGCTATGGTAGGTGTCACTGGCTCAGTTTCAAAGTGAATCAATGTATGATGTCGCTTGTTACATTTCATACATGATCCAGAGCTGCAATCCTTACGTGTATGCCCTTTCTGAAGACAGTTGATGCAACACTGTAGTCTTTTGACCGTGCTGAACCTGTCTTTTATGGTGATTTGCAAAAATTTCTGGCATTGCCGTAGATTCTTACATTCCTTTTTGCAGAGTTGGCACAGTTGTTTCTCCTTTGCGGTTAAAAGAGCGGCGGGCCTTTTGTCACCTTTAGGTTTCATCGCATAATCCCCTAGACCCTCCAACATCTGGAATCTTGATTCGATGAAAGCCAGTAATGTAGAAAGTGGTTGAACTTTCCGAGGATCGGAAAGTGACTGCTCGAATAGCCGATGGGTTTCTTTGTCTACCTTCTGAAGACACATGTGGACAATTAATGGATCCCAACTGCTTGTATCAATTCCAAGATTCCTGATACCCAGCAGTGTCTCATTCACTGTGTCATGAAGTCGTTTGAGAGAGGCACCAGAGTCTCGAGTAGCTACAGGTACATTTAACATGCTGTTGAGAAACGCAGCTACTATCATCCGCTGATTGTCATAGCGTGTCCTAAGAATTTGCCATGCTGTGGCATAATTTTGTTCGGAAGGTTGAAGATGTTGGATCAATCTACCAGCTTCGCCAGCAAGGTTGGCCTTCAAATAGAACATTTTCTGCACACTTGGAAGATTCTGACTGTCCACTAGTTGTGTGAAGAGCTCTGCAAACGAAGGCCACTTGATATAATCGCCATCGAAAGTTTGTATAACAAACCTTGGGCAACCTTATTGCTGCTGACCCTTGCCTTGCCTCCGTACCTGATGGCTGTATGTTCTGCATGTCCAACTCCATAAGCTTAACAACCGTTGCATTGTAGTTGTCTTCCAGCGTGCTGAACCGCGAGGCGTCATAGTGTGTGTTTTCAGCAACCAATGCGTGATGATTGCTTGTTATTGATGTCCAATAACCACGCATACTCGAGAGATGCTGTTGGTAGGATTCGTGAGAGCGGGCAGGAAGATCCTTCAAATCCTTTGAGACAGTAGCCATCATCCTTTCCAGTGATGATATTAAAGACTCCTGAATGATGAGCCTTTTACGGACCTCTTGTGAATCTCTTCCGGGGGGCGAAGATGTGGTTGAATCATGGCCAAAAGCGGAACTGTTGACTACCTTTGCTTCCTCAAGACCATCCTCCAGCTCACCTTTGAGTTCCTCATACACGTCTCGGACTTGGCCAAAGAAATCTTCCTCAAAATATTGATGATCTGCTTGCCTTGAACGAAAACTTTGCAATTCTGCATCTCGCTTGACGAATTTATCCCACTCCGTGTTTAATTTGTTGATTCGATTCTCGAAGTATTGCACAGTCTTCCTTGATTTCGAATCCTTGTAAAAATTCACCAGCATCCGTTCAAGAATTTTTCCAGCAGATGATTGGTCCAACAGCAGCTTCTCCATATCTAAATGATCAAAAGTTTAGTCCGAGGTCACCAAAAAATGTTACCTTTCTAATAAGCACAACTGCTTCTTCTGATAACAACTTTAATAATAATTAAATGACAATTTTCATGATCTTTAAGTACAATATTTTTGCTTTACAAAGCAAATTATTTGTCATATATTTCTTATGAACTTTTACTGCACGCGCTATGTGGTCAGCAAAAATGATCCGCGAATTTCGGTAATTGATTCGCGCGTGTAAAGAAAATATGCAAAAACAGGAAATCAATGTTCCAATTACATTTAGAGTTATTCTATGAGATAGGTAAAAAATGAATTTACGATTGCGCGTGCAGGAACAATTGCAGACATAGGAATTGAATATCATCGGAATGATTTTAATGTAAGAAACAATATTTGATGACAAAAGTTGATTGTTTGAACAGACAGTTACTTTCCCAAACTACTATGGGTCCAAACAAATTTCTTTGCAAAGAAACTGCTCTTTGCAATAAATGGCTTTTAGGGATCAGAATCTGCACTCTTTTTGGTCTATCCCAAATCAATTTATTGCGAATCGCGCCACACCTCACTTGGAAAAACCCCCACTTTTTTGTGGCAGGGAGGTGAATGCTATTTATGCACAGAGTGTGGGACTCCCATGCGCGACTGGACTACCCACTAAACACCTCCCCTGTAAACCTGAAAACCCAGCCTGGAACCGTTTGACACAATACTTCGGGCCAGGTCTCGTTTTGTTACGCCGCGGGGCACCTTCAAGCGGGGGAGTCCCTTTCCTAGCCTGGGGGAGAGGGGAAGAGGAAATGCCAAAAGAGCGATCCGCCAGCCCCAGCGCCCCCGGCTGCTGTGAGTCCTTTTTATATTTTAGGACTGTCCGAGCATAATGTGCCACCTGGTTCGATTTGTCAACCGATTCGAGCATCACCCCAACTTTATTATCCGAGGTGAGCTCTCCCATCTCCCTGTAGAGGTCCCTTTGCAGCCTGACCCATTTTCTGCACCCAAAAAATGTGTGACAGGCATTGTCCTCCTCTCCTGGGCAAAACCAGGCATCACGCCTGCAATAACTCTCACCGCCGAGTCAGAGACTGTTGGATACGAAGATGCAATTCTCAGTGCTCCTCTTCTCTGTACCTATGCCAAACGTTTTCGGTATACCTCCTTACTGAGAGCTTCGCCCCATACCTCTGCTCCGTACAGTTGCACTGACCCTACAGCACTCATCAAGAGGCGTCTTCTTGATGGGCTGGGTCCCCCTATGTTGGCCAAAAGTCGACCCAGAGCCGATATTTCCGAAGAAACCTTCTCAGCCGTTGCCCAGATTTGCTCAGAGAAACTCATCTTCGAGCCGATCAGTAGCCCCAGATACTTCACCGCTGACTTCGATTCGATTCGTAAGTCGCCAATAGTGATCATCCTTACTCTAGGGATTCTCTTTTTTGTCAAGATGACCACTTCGGTTTTCTCCAGTGCTAAACTCAGCCCGCGAGCAGTCATCCAGTCCCTTACTCGGCGCATTAGCATACCTAGCCTAAGTTGCGCTTGTTCAACGGTGCGTCCGGCGACCAGAGCCACAACATCATCTGCATAGCCGACCAAGCGCGACTCATCTGGATTCTCAAGTCCCAGTAGCCCGTCGTAAGATACGTTCCACAGGTCCGGACCAAGGATAGATCACTGGGCAACACCCGATGTAATTTCCATCTTTTGTTGGCCCTGTGTCATGTCGTAGAACAGGCTTTGGTCCTATAGGTAGTCCCTCAAAAGCCACATGAGATATTCTGGAACTTGAAAAGAGTTTTCCAGTGTGTCCAGAATATCCATCCATCTAGCGGAGTTGAAGTCATTCCTGACGTCGAGTGCTCTAAAGCCGTACTGCCGAGGAGATAGGTCCCCAGCAGCACGAATCGCGTCAGTGAGTCTTCCCTTGATGAGTTTCTCTAGCACTTTCCCAGCCGTATCTAGCATGCATAACGGGCGGTATGCAGATGGCGATTCGGTATTTCCCTTCCCCTTGCTGGTCAGCACGATCCTCGCCACCTTCCATCGTACCGGGAAAACCCCGTCCCGTAGGCAAGCGTTGAATGTGCTGAGCAGTTAGTCAGGACAATGGTGATAGATGAGCCGCAACACCTCACCTGGAACACCATCTGGACCTAGAGCCTTCCTAGCTTTCAATGAGAGAACTGCCTCCTCCACTTCCAGCTGCGTGAAGAGTGGGCGCTCGACTGCTGTTTCACCATGTACAGCGTCAACATGGACGGAATTGGCGGGGAAGACTCCCCGCCCTATCGCGTCCATCTTTTCCGCGTCATGTATACAAGGCTTCCGTAAGGCACCAAGTTTCCGTATGACCAGCTTGTAGCCAAGGCCCCACGGATCCTTGTTCACATTGTCCACCAGGTCTTGCCAGCAGCGAGCCTTGCTACTATTGATCAGTTTGAGAAGGCATTTCCTGGCCGACTTATATGCTGCCACCCAGTTGCATGCCTCGTCACGGTTCCGCGCCCGTTGAGCCTCACATCAAAGCTTGTGACACTCCCTTCGCTTTTCAGCGATTTCAGTTGACCACCAATACACTGGGGGCTTGCCGTGCCGGGGTCTTCGATGGGGCATAGAAGCGCAGCAAGCAGTCGTAATGATGCTCATAGTAGAGTTCACCACGTCTTGAGCTGCCAGTTCTTCCGTCCCCTCCGAAGCACCCTGCAGCGGCTCATCTGCTGTGAGCACCTTGAGGAACCTCTCGACGTCCATCCTTCCGATGTTCCGTCCTTCCGATGTTCTCGACGTCCATTCTTCCGATGTTCTATCTAGTTGTAGAAGGCCGAGAGCACGGACGTCCGGAGATGGCATCAGTTATCTCAAGCAGAATGCACTGATGATCACTGGCTCAGTATTCGTCTAATACTTTCCAGTTGTGTATCCTTCGTACTAAGGACTCCGAGGCGAATGTCACGTCTGGTATGGTTCCCTCACAGCCAATACGGCGGAAAGTCGGCGTATTTCCGGAGTTTAGTACGACGAGGGCCGTCCTGGCCGCCATTTCCAGGGTTCGTTTCCCCGTGGATCCGTCTGAGGCATGCCCCATTCGATTGCTTTAGCGTTCAAGTCGCCCCCAACGAGCACTTTGCCCTCTGCGTTCGAGACAGCGCCCTCCAAAGCATTAAGCTTGGCTTGAAAAGATGATATCGACTCGTTAGGCGTTAGGTACACACTAAAGAAGGTGGTCCCTGAGCACTGAACCCACACAAAACCATCCCCCCATCCACAACTCTCCGCTCGAAAGTCACTATTCCGAACCCAGATGGCGGTAGTACCAGTTTCAACAGAATACCATAATGCAGGACTTTTATTATGGTGCTGCTCACTCAGCAGTAAGAAGTTGGCTTTCATGTCCCTCGCAAACTGCTCAAGCAGATTTTGGGCCTTTTGCCTTGGCTAGGACTTCCTGGAACACCCAGCATTTACCTGATCCCAAGACATGTCCAAAATCAGGTTTTGAATCAGCATCCTTGCAAAGAATACAGTGTGCCTCCTTCGTACACTCTTTTCTTTTATGTCCCATTTCATCGCATTTGTAACATAGGGAACTCCTATCGGGTCCTTTGCATACTTGTGTGGTGTGACCATAGCCAAGGCATTTGAAACATTGAAGAGGCGTTGCTTTTCGCCGTATCCTACAGACAACCCTCCCTATTCGTACCTTGCCCTTGTTCAGGAATTGCTTGGCGTCCTTTTCGGTCAAGTCAACTATGGCCATGCGTTGTCCCCTGTTATTTTCTGGTGTCAGTCTTGCTTTGATCCTTCCGACGCTAGGGAACTCCCTTTTGATGGCCTCTTCTACCTCGGCCAGATCCGTCACGCAGTCAATGTCTCGTATTTCGATCGTTGCCATCGGCTCGAGCGGGGCTATAGTTGCGCTTTTGCCGAGGACTTTCTTTACTGCGTCGCAGAATGCTTCTTTATTGCCGGCCTCTGCTCCGAATTCGACCAGTATGTGGCCCGACCGCGTTGGTCGTACTACTTTATTGGTAGTATTGGTGTCTTCGGGTCTTACGTTTCCCCTGATGTCCCGCAGTACCTCCGCGGAGGATCGGCCATCTTGGGGCTTTACGAGCAGTGCCTGCTGCCGGGGTCTTCGTCAGGGCTTCTGCCTCTCCTGTTTTGCATCAGGTCCTTTTTCTAATTGGGTGTCCGTGCGAAATTTACTTACTGGCTTCTTTTGAAGGAGTTTCTGTGTGGCTTTCTTCGCTCCTTTTGTAAGCACTGTCTGGAACCCATAATCTGGTGCTCCACGCCTATCAAGTTCCTCTTCCTTCCTTCTTTTATCCTAATCTCCGTCGATTGGGCTAGACGCCATTCTTTTATTGACTTTTATTGGTGGAGCTATCTTCATGTTGCCTTTAGATTTCGCCCCAAGAGCCTTCTGTTCGCCTTCGGCCCTTAACCAGCTCATCCGATAGTGCCCTATACGATCTACCAGCTCCTCTAGTTGAAGAAGCCCCACCTTTGCTGCTTTGCTGATTTTTGGGGAGTCGCATGCAGATTGTATTCTTTTCAGAACATCTCCCGCTTTTCCGAGTAGCCTTTCTCCTTTGTGTCGCTGGGCCGCAATTGTACCTTGCAACCATCCTTGGGAGAGGTTATCGCGTCCCGTTTCCGAGTGCAGTACTTCCACCACATTTTCAACGTTGGCGGTGCAATCACGCGGTATCTGGTCTCTCATTACTTTTCGTGCCGTAATCTCCTCGTTGGCTTCTGGATTTTTCGTTGCAATGTCGGGATTTGCGACCTTTGCATCGGTCGCTTCGGCAACGATCGCTGCAGTGATAATCGAATTTTTGGTGCTCTTTATATTATCTTCCACCGCTCGAACACCTGAAGCGTCCTGCAGAGTTTCCCGCTTTTCCTTAAAAGAATGCTCTGGCGTTCGCTCATATTTTTGTTGCGCCCGAACGCCGCAGGAATCTCAATCTGAGCCAGACTGTCTGCTATTCTCCGTTTTTCATCTGCCTTCACTGTCATTGTGTTAATCTTCGTTTTTGTCATGGTTAGTACTGCTTTCGATGTACTGTTAACATCGTGGCTGCAACCGCTGGTTGCGTCATCGTTGCCCACTTTGGACTTGAAATTGTGCCTGTACAAGGCAAAAGTGAATTCACTCAAGGATTGTTTGAAAGCGACCGTCCGCCAATATTTCATTAACGCTTTACAATTTTAAGTAAATTAGCCCCTTTTCACTGCTCATTAAAGAATAACTTTTCGCTTGCCGGCATCTCTTTCCATCAATTTCTTAGTAATACAATAGAAGGACGAGACTTTTCGGAAGTTGACAAAATGGCGCAAGCAAATTTTCGTTCAACACATCAATGCACCGTTCAAAGCGCTATTTTGCGGTTATATAATTAATTGACTAGCACTTGCTCACATTTATTGCCGCGTAAACAACAAATGCTCAATCCATTTTCTTTACTTCTGCATGGAAACTACCACGGCCTTCCTATTGTAACACTCATCGCGCTCAGAAACGCGTACCAAAACAGGGAATCGCTTTTCTTGAACAATAAGTTCTGAATTTTCCACGCACATGATAAGCGGTACTGCCCATTCGAGCGGGATTGCCACAAATGTTATCCGGTCATTTTCTCTAGGCGATCACTCCACAATCCCCGTACAAAACTCGAACATTCCCTTACGCGACCCCGCTACCGATTTTATATTCTGCGTTTTATTTTCATTAGCAAATTAATTACAAGATTGAAATAATTAAACAAATGCGACGCCTCTGTCCACCTCGCTCTCGTCGTCTTCCACGCGGCCCCGCGATCTCCACCAGACTCTCGTCTTATTACCTTCCTAGCTGAGTCTCCCCGTCACAACGGTGGTTTTTTCGTGCCCAAGTAAGTTTTTCTTCTTGCTTGTCCGTCGTCCACCGTAGCATTAGGCTGTTACGCTGGATGAAGACGAGCCCCTTGCTCAGCTGCTTTGAATTGCATTTATTGCTCAGCTGCTTCAAATGTGATGCGGATGAAGTGGGCACATTCATCTTGCTATCATGTTGTAATCAGTGGATACGAATGTAATTGGGCTTTTTCACACGGGAATGGTACTCACCCATAGTAAAACAGGTTTCGCGTTTACGCCATTATGTTTACACGTTGCATAGTTCACCCAAGCTATTTTTGTATACGATACACATCTTGCGATTGATTGTGTCAAATGGATCATTTGATCGTTAAACATCGTGCGGGCAACATGAAAGCGAAGACAGAGAGATAAGCGATTGTTTTAGCCTTGAATTGTGCACGAGGTAATAAAAACTGGAATGAAAAATGTATTTTATGATTGTTAAAGTTTGCCAATTCAAACTTTTATTGGATTTAATATATTTGAATCCTCCGTGTTTTCCCCTTTCTGAAAAATATGTATATTCCAAATTTGAATATCGTTTTTAGTCGCATATTTTTGTTGATGTGTTGTAAACTTGCTTATTATAATGTGATTCTATGAAGATTATGCGTACTGTTAA
The DNA here is from genome assembly GCA_963969285.1 of Odontomyia ornata. Taxonomy (NCBI): domain Eukaryota; kingdom Metazoa; phylum Arthropoda; class Insecta; order Diptera; family Stratiomyidae; genus Odontomyia; species Odontomyia ornata. Next base: position 97,287,540 of record OZ017738.1, read on the forward strand.
TTTTCTATGGATTTACAATAGGCAATTTAATATTACTGAAATCGTGACATTCGTCGTGTTGTTTCCTGAAATTTAACATGGCCTCCACTTTTATAAATTTATTAAATAACGCGTAGCTTCTCGCGTCCACGCATCCATTTTTTCACGCAAATCAAAGAAAGGCAAACGTTTCATGACGACTACCTTCTTCACCGAATGTTCAATTCGAATGATTACCGGCGTTTGTAGAAAATTTCCCCTACTAAATGATCAACAAAATGCGTTTGTGTATGTACGTTACGCTCGTTCACCCTTAAAAAATGTTGGCGTGTTTTTACCATCAGGTTCCCTCAATGCCTCTCACTCTTCTTGCCCATATAACCTGTTTAACGCTCACTTTTCACGCTGCGTCTGAAAAAGCCAATTCGGTGTTTTGGATTATGTGAACAGGAATTTTTCTTGGGTATGAGAATTCATTTTCAAAGTAATTTTTACGATGATCTGGATTGTGAAAATTCGGCATTGTATTTATTGGTATTTAATGTGGAATTAGATATTATTTTCCTTGGTATGGCAGAGGTTGCGGATTAGGTGCTTGAGTCGGCGATGGTGACTGGACTGTTTGAGGAGCTGGTTTGTTGTAAACTGGATTGTTTGGGTTGCAGTCTGAAGGGATATTAAGATTGGCCAGAAGATTCTTGTTTTGTAGCCGTGACGAGAGTGGCTCAATTTGCGTGTGTACGAGTATGGTTTTCAATAGTTGCTGCTGTTGTGGCGTCAGTTGAATGGTTTGAACTCTGGGAAATGGAGGCGTAGCATTCACACTGATCATGGGTGGCATCGTTTCAACAATCTCCGGTTGTGATTTCGGTGTAACAGTCACCGTAGGGAGATGAATTGTGTTTGGATTGATTCCAGACAAATCCATTTGGTGATTCATACCAGATGTTAGTACCGATGGTTGATGGGAAGCAGCACCAAAGATATTTATCACATTGGTGTTATTTGAACCTACGTTAATGTTGCTATTGCTTGGCTATTATTTGTAATATTTCGCTGCTGCTGGGTCTATCACGCCGACAAGCTTGTTTAGGCCCACTACAATTTTGGGTAGGAGATAGGAGGGTTTTCGAACAGTTTACTTGTATTACTGCTCGATTACTACAGTATCTTACATATATGTATATATATATATATATATATATTTTTATATATATATATATATATATATATATATATATATATATAGGGTGATTCATAACAAGTGCACACATGTGAATGGGCCTTAACTCTTATTTATCACCAACTTCAGGTCCATACAGGTATATTGACAGATTATGTCAGTTTGGTCTTTTACAATTCTAACCATGGCGTCATACACATCAACCAAACGTTTTATTATTTTTAAAACTTTTTAACCAAAATAATGAATCGCCAGTGCAAACATTTCGCGCTCTACGTGAAATCGAATAATTTCACGAAATGGGCCCATAAATTGGCCGGCGAGATCGTGTGATTTGACTCCTTGTGACTTCTTCCTTTGGGGATTTCTGAAGGATCGTGTTTACGCTGATGCTCCCCAGACTACTGAAGCATTAAAAAACAATATTCGAGCCAACATACGCCTAATAACGCCGGAAATGTGAGAAAATGTCATCGAAAATTACAATCATCGTTTGATAGTCTATAAAGCAGCACGAAGTGCACCTATGCCCAAAGAAATGTTTCATATTTAATTGTAAGGGACCAAATTTTCATAAGAAATAAACATTACAGCTCAATCTTTACAAGAACTATGTTTTTTTTTGACAAAAATATGTACACTTGTTATGAACCACGCTTTATATATAACGAATTTGCCAAATTTTCAGGAAAGGTGTATTGAGTAAATATTTCGGTTAAGTTCGTGAATCAGCTATATCGGAAAACAAAATGGCGGCCATTTTAGACGAAAAATCGTGATTTCTGTTCTGACCAAAGTATAGCTCCGATTAGCATGAAATTAGGTACAAAGGTTCGCTAATATATGTGATGAATCTCACAATAAAAAATCCAAAGTCGGTACGGCTGAAACAAAATGGCGGCCGCTCAAATGTCGAAAAACATACAAAATTTTGTTGTTGTAGTTTTGACCAAAGCTATCAACCAACGTTAATGAAATTCAGTAGTTTGATAGAAACTATAAGTATCTAAAGAGTTATGTACAAAAACTGGAGTCAAGTCACAAAAAACAAAATGGCGTCCAGTTGAAGTTCAAAACTTCAAAGTCTTCTAAAAGTCGCAATTTTGATCCGATGTATATGAAACTTAATTTTAAGATAGGAATTAATTAGATCTAGAAACTTTGACATTTTGGTGATCATGCATGTGCAATTCTCAAAATGGCGGTGGTTCAAATATGCGACTTTTTCAGGGTTTCGTAGCCTTCTAGCGGGTACATTTTCCAGCGGATTTTGACGAAACTTGAGATTATGGATTTTTGTGCAAAGTTCTTGTATTATGCAGAAAATTTTTTAAATCGAATCAAAAATAAAAAAGTCGAAATTTTAAAACCTAATATTTTCAGCTGCCATTTTCACTAAAAATTGAATAATTTTGCCTTGTCTAGAGTGAAACTCTGATTTGAACGAGATTTGGAACATTGATTGATGAGGTTCCCTCGCAGTTTGCAGTGCAAGGAAATATTTTAAAGTGTTTAGGGGGTCTCCCTATATAGGGGCTGAATTAAATTTTTTTTTATTTCTGTCGCCCTCCAGCAGCCAAGTTTCTCCACAGATGCCGATAAAATTTGAAATTATAAGTTATTAAAGCAAGTTAATTCAACCTGCAAAAAAATTATACAAATCGGATGACAAATGAAAAAGTCGAAAATTTACGGCTTCATATTTTTAGCAACCGTTTTCAATAAAAATTCAAAATAGCGGCCCCTGATGGTTCAGAAAATAATTGAAAAAATTTATATTAATAGCAACGCAAGTGCTGTTTAAAGTTTTATGGAAATCTTTTGATATTATCTTTTTGAGCTATTAAAGCCGGCAAGTTATCACCTTTGTGTGGTAAACACTGCGTAAACAACAAATGTGAGAAGGACAATACCTGTATTTATGTGTTTATAACAATTTATTATCTGTCGATTTTCAATATGTGATCCATAAATGTTCAACTCAATTGAATGAGCAAAATAATTGCGCCTCTATAAAGGGTCTTTAAATACGAACGTCGGCAGATTCTTTCTATGACAATAAATACCCATGTGGTACTACAAAATTGCAGTAAGAAGTTTAGTAGTACTCACGCCAAATTCTTTTCCAAATGTCTTACGGTACATACGAGAAATTTACCTTTCCGGCTGGTGCTGCCAACGGGGATTTTTTAACACATATGTATATGGAACTACAAATATGCCCTCCTTTATTTGACTTCGTACAGAGAAGGAACTTTCTTTTCAAAAATCCTGAACTACCCTTCATCATAGCTTTCACAATTCTGATTAGGCCAAGTTCGAAGTGAAAAGACTGTAATATAATTTTTTGAGGATCAACTAAATAGACAAATTTAACATTTATCTTGATAATGAAGATCTATTACAGTCAAATATTCTTATACTTGTATCATTTTGTGGGGTATCAAACGAAAGGTCTTGATTAGCACTTTTAGTATCTGTATCAAAAAAGTCAGTTTTTTTTTTGTATCAGACGGTCTGGGGAGAAGCAAAATGTACGAAAAAATTGTCAGTAATTGTGAACATTGACTGCTACACCGTAAGTCGATTAAAGTAGAGCGTATGGAAAATTTATGCAATTGCACAAAATAAATACTACGGAGCGAAAAAGAAAAGAAAGTAGAACGAAATTGTACTTCTACGGAAGCATAACGTTAAGGAAATAACGTTTAAAATTTGAATTTTCGTATAAATCATTGCCTTATCTTAGTAAGAAGCAACGTATAAATTAGGGTTTCTTTCCCGGGAAATGGCCCAATATTCCCCTTTTTCGTAATCCCGGGAAATTTTTTTAGTTCCCGGGATTTCCCGGAAAAAAATTAAATTCAGAATTCTAATGACTTCGATCACATTTCAATCGAAGCAATTCAACTTTCAGACTTTTTTCCGTCACAGCATGTAAACAGATTATTTTGAAATGAATTTCAGTCATAATTCCCTAAGAATTCAATGTTGGAGAGGTTTGTATGAATAATATTCAGTATCCCGGTTCAAGCGTCGTGCCATTTCGTCAGGTTCGTAAAAACCGTGCACCTTTTTTATGAATTCAATGGGTGAGTTCAGACGATTCAGCCTGCTGCCGGCCGCAAACAGATTAATCAAGTTTTCTTGGACAAGAAGGACGTGACGTCGAGATTGCCTTCTCTCGACGTCGCGTCCTTCTTGTCCAAGAAGACTTGATTTACCTGTTTGCGGCCGGCAGCAGGCTGAATCGTCTAAACTCGCCCAATGGATGCACTGTTTGCGAGTCAAACTTCTAATATTTATTGTTTACATAATGCCATGCTAAAGGAATAAAATTGCAGGCGCGCGTGGCCCTTTGTACCATGATATGTATATGGGATAGGGTGGGTCACTTTAGTATGTTGTAAAAAATACTTTTCTGTTAACTTCAAGTAGTAAGAAAAATGTATCAAATGGTTACATACTCGTATATGAACTAACTTCAGACTTTTGTTTTAGTTAATACAGTGCAACCAAAATGACTAAATGATTGCCATAATATTTCATCCCATCAGTCCCACTTGACAATTTATTATTGCTATTAGAATCCATAGTAAAAAAAATATTTTTTCACCCTATGGAAAAATTTCTCTTTGCCTTTATGGACCTTCTGTCCAATGTTTAATACGTTGAAAAAGAACTTAGAGTGTAAGCATTTTAATATATGTAAACACTACCTTCTGTGGAAAAATCAGTCACTTCATTCTTTTTAGTAAAAAGTGTGATATGGTTTGCTTGTTTTGCGTGGAGTCCACAAGTGTTCTTCAATAAGGATAGTTGTGTGATCTGTGGTCAATTTGTTCTTGGATCAGATACTTAAAAAAATTATTTTGGTAAGTGAAACTGTCGTCAGTTTGTGCATTTTCACCGTCGTGTAATTCAAGCCAATCAGACGAAGAAGACTTACGACTTATTGAGGATGAATTGAGTTACTATTGTTTCAAAGCTCCACCTTTTCAAATTGACATTTTTCAAATGAAATTGTTCTCTATGTTTGTATTTCAATATTATTTCAGGTGTAAATTATAAATATAGCCATGTCTGATTCTACTTCGAAGTCCTTCGTTTGGCAGCATTTCATAAAAGAAAACGATGAAACTACAAAATGTATTAAATGCAAGAGCATATTAAAGTGTAGAGGTTGGTCAACAAGTGGCTTGCTTCGACATTTACATGTAAAACATAATGTAACAATCTGATTTGTCAACATCAGGTTGTAGTGAAACCAACAAAAGAAAGAAAGATAGTGATGATAAAACTAAATGCACTAAACAAAAAAAGTCACTCCTTACATATTTCCTTCCCGCTCATAGAGAAACACTGGGGGAAATAGTTAGTAAGCTCGCTTGCCTCGATGGATTCGCGGTGAATGCAATTACAACAAGTTGAGTAAGCAGGAGAGTGCTCCTACCAGAAGGTCTTTGTAAACATCCTTGGGTTAGAAACAAGTTTTCTAATGGTGTGAATCGATAACTTGAATTATTCATCCAATACTTAGATATGAAATCGTTCAAATTTATACAAAAGATGCACAGTTTCTTTCATAAGCACAGTGCAGCCGCCATTTTAATCTAGCTTAAATGATTTTTCTAAATGCTCGGCCGATTGAACATGTTCAAGTTAAACACTATTCCTTAAATTTTCATGAAAATTGAAAGAAAATAAAAGTGCCTAAGTCAATTTTAAATATATATAGGGTTTTCCAACAAGAGGTGTTCCTTTGAATAGATCTTCTGATTTAACACCTTGCGATTTCTTCCTTTGGAGCCACGTGATAGAGAAGGCCTATGCCAATCGCCCAGCGTCGATTCAAGATCTCAAAGATGATATTCGTGAGGCTATCGAGGACATAGGGCAACCACTTTGCGATTTGGTTATGGAAAATTTCATGAAGAGGATATGGTCCTGTAAGCGTGTCGTAGTGGTTATTTGCTCAATGTTAATTATTGCTACTAACGGCATATCTTCTTCTTTATAATGAAATAAACATTCGATCATTTGTGTTAAAAATGGCATTTTTCTTTTAATATCAAAATAACACCTCTTATTGGAAAACCCTATATCAACCATAAACACGTGTTATTGTTGGTGTAATTCCATATAATTGAAATGGCTATAACTCACTTGATTATGATTCGATCTCAACTAAATTTTGTGAACATATATATCTTATATCAGTCTATATAATTAAAGGTACTGTTTTGATTTTATGGGCAAAAATATAAAATCTACAAATCATACTATTATTAACAAAGTTGAGCGAATTTCGATTTCTAAGGTATTTGTTGCCCTTGTACTCATAAAGGTCCACGTTCGTGATAATTTTCAGATTTTTCGGCTCAAAGGTGTCCAATCGCGAGGGGGGGGGACACAAATTTTGCCTACATTTTGCCTTCCCCTGGACCCCCTAATTCATAAAATGATTTTTTTATTTCAGATTCTAAAAGTTCTAGTCAAGACCTTTCATTTGATATCCCACTCGACTACCTTCGATGAAAAAAAATTTTTAAGGGCCAATTCGTTATTAGGGGGACCCCCCTTAAACATTTTTTAAATTTTTGTTAAGGCCTTAACTTTTGAGAGATCATCACTTTTGACCTTTTCACAAAGTTTGAGCATTCTAGCTTCTATAGTTTCTGAGGAAATCAGCTGTGACGCACGGACAGACGGACAGACGGACAGATGGACTGACGGACAGACGGACGGACGGACAGACGGACAGACAGGTCGCGAAACTAGTAGGTCTTTGTAAAAAAAATTTTTACAAAGACCTAAAAAGTAACTTCATAAGGAATTCGTTACGTGACAAAGGATTTGCATTACCTCAATACCCTAGCGACGTAATGAAGCTTATATACAAACAATATGACCTAATGAAAAGTCAAGTAATAATCGAAATTTGTTCAAAATTAAACGCAGGACAACGTTGTAGTTTGACGCTGAACGAATATACATTGCTCAAAAACCGACGATATTTAAATGTAAACGTCCATTCTAATGAACTAAAGTTCTTTAATTTGGAAATGATGAGAATAAGTGGATCCTTTTCGTTGGAAAATTGTGTTGATATGGTGAGGAATAAGTTGAAGGAATTCAAAATTTCTATTGAAACCCATATAGTTGCATGTGTTACTGATGGTGCAAGCATGATGTTGAAGTTCGGAAAAATTATGAACTGCGAGTATCACTCATGCTATGCTCACGCTATACATCTGGCTGTGTGTGATGTTCTTTATGAAAAAAGAGAAGATTTTGAAGAGACTTCTAATGAAATAAATATATATCACAGATAGAAGAAGATGGGGATGAGAGCGATGAGCTAATTGAAGATTTAGATAAGGCCATTAATATAGAATTTGACGCGGGTCTATCAATGGAAGGCATATGTAATATAGCTTATAAAGAAATAACTTCTAAAATTGATATTAATGAAGCCGTAAATAAAGTAAGAGTTATTGTAAACTTCTTTCGAAAATCGCCTCTGAAGAATGATATTTTACAAAATTATGTCAAAGCACAGTTTGGGCATGAAAAGATGGTTTACTTAGATACTAAAACACGTTGGAATAGCTTGTTAGATATGCTTGAACGATTTTTAGACATAAGATCAGGAATTTCTAAGGCGTTAATTGATATCAAAGTGCCCATGACTTTGACTCATGAAGAATTAGAAACGTTGAGTGCCATTGCAGCTTGCTTAAAGCCTTTCGAAATTGGGTTAGAAAAACTGGGTAATCGAAGTGCAACTTTGTTAACTGCGGAAGGAGTGTTTTCTTTCATTTTAGATGAGTTAAATCAACAAAATACAGAATATCCCAAGCACGTGAAATGCTCTCTCATCCAACGAATAAATGAAAGGCGCCCGAAAAGCTTAGTTGGGTTAATGCAGTATCTAAATTGTGGCAAAAAATACAATGCTACTGCAATAGTTGATCTGCCATGTTTACCAACTAAAAGCGCGTTGATTCAACAAGGTAAAAAAATAATAACGAAGCTTTTTTGCGTGGAGGGTGAACCATCGTCAAACTCTTCATTTTGCGAAGAAGAGAGCTCAGAAAATGAAGTAACACTAACTCTGAACGAAAGCTTGGAGAAGGCTATTCAGTCAAAAACAAGAATCCAACGTTCTGGCAATATCAAAAGTAGCTCCAGCTTCAGCAAGATTATAAAGCAAGAATTTCTGTTGTTTGCTGCTACCGAAAATCAATCCTCTAACATAATTAAATTGGGTGAAGCTCTGAAAACTATACCGCCAACATCAATAGAAGCTGAAAGAGCCTTTTCTGCGGCAGGATTGTTTGTATCAAAACTTAGAACGAGACTTAGTGATAAAAGTATAGATCGCTTATGTTTCCTGAAGTCGTATTTGCAAAATGTCTAATTATTTTCATTTTACTTGCTTTAACGTCATTAAATATACACACATATGGAAAACATTACATTTTTCAATGTTTTTATTTAAAATATCATTCAAAGCACTGTGTATAGCTTAGTTTAATTTAATTTTTCATAATTTTATGCATAAATATACACACATACATACATATGTACATAATATAATATTGTAGTTTCATAATCTTCAGAAAATTAAATTTATGAAAAGGAATGACTTTGTTTTTCAATTTCGATATATTTCCGGTTTCCGGGTTACTGGTAGCTATTATTTTCAAATTTTTTACTTTCCCGGGAATCCCGGGAATCTCTGGAATGACTTTTACTTTCCCGGGATTTCCCGGGATTTCCCGGAATTTCCCGGGAAGAAGAAAAGGCCGGGAATTCAGAAACCCTAGTATAAATACAATACCTTTGCCTTAAAAATGTAGTCAAAATATATATATATATATTTTTTTTGAAGTTCAAATATTCTGGCAAGCAAATATTTTTTTTGGGTTATAAGAGTGGATGCGCCTACAGACGGCACTGCATACTTTCTATGATATTTTTTTTAGTATTGACTTGTGTTATTTAACTAAATTACTAGTTTTATTTAATGGTAGTCACTTCGTGATATTGGAAAAAACAAACATGTTTTTAATTTCTTTGATCATCATTTGGCAATTAAGCATTAAAATTAAAATACTGCAGTTAATTATTTCAAACTGAATAAAATAAACTTTATATTGACTTTCATAAAAGTGCATAACAATTGACTATAAATTAATTATCTGTACTAAAACTATTAAAACTCCTGAAAAGTGTAAAATTTATTTTAAAATTTATTAAATGCGTCTACCTAAAACTTTGAGTAGTACGCAAGGTGTAGTCATTAGAGTACTCACCCCGTAAGCTGAAGGACCCTGGTTCGAATCTCGTTAGCAACAACGAGATTCAGTTTAAGTGATTCTTTGGACTGACTAGAAGCAAGTCTCAACCCAAGCACTCGCCACTCAATAGTCCAAATCTAACCACTTCCTCTGCAATGGTGGCGATTCCTCCGCCTTTGCCAGGAACTCAACCTATCATTCCTGGTGCTATGACTAACAATTCTATTCAACCATCCATCTCACCAAGTGCTAGCTTGCTCTCTGCTGGAATCCAGCGTCAGGATCTATCAGGTAACACCTTGGTTGCTAATTTCAATGTACCTAGACTTCAGCATCCTCAGCCTCTACAAGTTGTGACACCACCACTGCGTGTCTTTGTTTCGCGGTTCGCTTCAAAAACATCGTGTGAGCAAATTCACGATTTCATCATACGCAAATTCGGAAAAACACCTCCGTTTCTGTTATGCAGAAAGCTCACAGATGAAAAGCGTTACCTCGCTTCATTCAAAATTGACATAGACGCTGACTTCCAACAAATTCTTCACCAGGACTTCTGGCCCTCGGGCGCGCTTGTTAAGGAATTTGTTTTGGTGGGAAGAAAAAATTTTTTGGAAACCAAAGCAGCCCTCAGTCATTACGTAACTTTGGATAATGTCAACGCTGTTTATAGATCTAACTTTCAATCCCGTAAGTAAGCTAGTCAACTTATTTTGGATAATGTCAACGCTCTTCATAGTTCCAACTTTCACTCCCGTAAGCTAAATAATCAAGTTTCCATCTTTTATCAAAATGTTAGAGGTTTAAGGACTAAGCTTGAAGATCTTCTTATTTCTTATCACCTCAGGAACGATAGCATCATATGTTTTTCTGAGACGTGGCTGAAACCTTTTATTCTCGATTCAGAATTGTTCTCTGATCACATTATTTATAGGTGTGACCGTGATCTTAATGCCACAAATAAGTCTGATGGTGGCGGAGTCTTGATTGCCGTCAGTAATTCTCTGTCTAGTTCCCTTTGTACTGATTTTAACTTTTCCCATGCCTTAGAATGTGTAATGGTCAAAATAGCCTTACCCAATAACGCGCATTTACTGATTTCTTCTGTATATATTCCTTGTAATTCCTCCTTGCAATTATATGAGTCTTTCTTTGATGATCTCGCTTCTAACTTCATACTACGCCATCCTCAATCCAGAATCCTTGTTTGTGGTGATTTCAATCTACCTGCCGTTGATTGGGCTGGCACAACTGTTTCCTCCATTTCATCTTCTAATGCGTCTTCCCTTGCCATTCCTTCCTTTCTTTCTCTATGTGCTCTGTCCCAGTTTAACCAAGTCCGTAATACTAATGATCGACTCCTCGACCTAGTTCTTTCGAATGTTTCTGCTCATCATCTGTCTGTATCTCCTGCCTTATATCCCTATGTTTCTCCTGATCAACACCATCCTCCTCTTTCTATTAACCTCACTATAGTTCCTCTTATCATAAAAAATCCTGTCACTTCTCCTAAATTCAATTTTATCAGGTCTAATTATGAAGCAATCAATGCAACACTCTCGTCTGTGAATTGGCTTCAGTTCTTTCAAAACCTTGACTGCAATTCTGCTCTTACTAAATTTTATGGGCTTCTCCATTACCTTAACTGTAGATTTACACCATTTCAGTCGGCCCGTAAAAATAAATTTAAACCTTGGTTGACAAGACGCGTTCTTACTGCCTTAAATGCCAAGGATAGGGCGCGTCGTGAATTTAAACGCTCAGGTGCAGCAAAGGATAAATCCAACTTTTGCAAGTTGCGTTCTGATGCCAAAAATGAATTAAAAATTGCTATGAAGAATTACTTTTCCAGCCTGGAAGCTTCCCTCAATTTTAGCAATGTTAAGCCCTTTTGGTCTTATATCAAGTCTTTAAAGACTACATCTCATCTTCCTTCATCAGTCCGCTAGGATAATGTGGAATGTTCTTCTCATCAGTCAATTTCCGATTTATTCGCCCATTATTTTTCCTCTACCTTCGCACCCCTCCATGAATTCACTCCCTCCATCTCTGCAGGTAACTTTGGTTTTTCGTTCGCAACTCTAAGCACTTACCCTTTTGAAGTTGAATCCTTAATCAATTCCCTTGTTCCTAACGTCAGCCCTGGTCCAGACGGACTACCAAATATTTTTGTCAAGTCCTTAGCTTCGTCGCTTTCTTCTCCCTTGTCATTTCTCTTCAACCTAAGCTTATGCAGTGGAACCTTTCCTTCTCAATGGAAAAATGCCCGTATCGTACCTATCCTCAAAAGTGGTGATCCTTCGTGTGTATGTAATTATCGACCTATATCCTTGATATCTTGTTTTTCGAAGTTGCTTGAGCGTTTAGTTCACAACCGACTCTCTGAACCGTTGAGCTCTGTTTTGGCTGGTGAGCAGCATGGCTTTCGCAAGGGTCATTCCACGTCCACTAACTTAATTCAGTTCACTGATTTTGTTGCAAGAGGTTTGGACAACAAATATCAAGTCGATGTAATATACACAGATTTCACGAAAGCCTTTGATACAGTCAATCATCGTCTTCTTTGCAGTAAACTCGAAGCTTTTGGAATCTCTAATTCACTGTTGTCATGGTTTTCGTTTTATTTATCGACCCGATCATGTCATGTTAGTTTTGGTGGAACAACGTCTATTCCATTCTGTCCTACATCTGGTGTTCCTCAGGGTTCAATCCTTGGGCCCCTCTTGTTCCTCGTGTTTATCAATGACCTCCCCTCTATAGTCTCTTCCCCCTCTCTACTGTTTGCGGATGATTTCAAGGTTTTTCGGATTATTAAGTCGCCCCTTGATTGCCAGTATCTTCAAGAGGACTTGAATGTGCTCAATAATTGGTGTTTGTCCAATTTTCTCTACCTCAATGTTAATAAATGCCATAAGATGTCCTTTTGTCTTAAGCAACATCCTATTGCCTTCACCTATATACTAAACGAGGCCGCATTGACCGAAGTTACTACGTACAAAGACCTTGGAGTTACTTTTGACTCCAAACTTAAATTTGACATGCATATTTCCTATGTGATTGCTAAGGCCTCTAAAGTTTCGCGTTTTGTACTGAGACATATGCACAAGTTCTGTAATATCTCCACTATGATCCGCTTGTTCCTTTGTCTTGTCCGTCCATTGCTCGAGTTTTGTTCTGTGGTCTGTGCTCCCCATTATTCCTATCTTGTGTCCTCGTTGGAGTCAGTACAGAGGAAATTTACCCGCTTCCTATTCTTTAAGCTAAACTTGCCATATCTTCCATATGAGGATCGTTTATCATTCCTTGGTCTCTCGTACTTGTCTGCGCGTAGATCTTATTTGGATCTGTGCTTTTTGTACCGACTCTGCCACTATCAGACTCCGTATTGTATTTTTGCGGAGTTACACTTTAGACACTCCTTACGTCCTACTCGTGTTTCTTCTGTTTTTGTTATTCCATATGCTCGTACAGAGCTATATTTTCACTCACCTATTCTTCGTCTCCTAAGGAATCATAATAATCTGCAGCTTGGTCCTTTTCCCTCAACCTTTACTGCATTCAAAAGAATTTTGCAGGAGCTAATTTTAAATTCATAATTTAGTTTTATAAGCAATTAACTGTTCTGTGCTTTATTTCGTTTTATATGTATATGTCATTTTTATCTATTGTATCTAATCATTTTTCTTATTTTTTTTATTGTTATTACTATTTTTGCTATTCCGTTTTGTTATTGGATTTGTTGATCTGTAAAATGGAATTTTGAAATAAAAAAATTTTTGAAATTTTCACTATAAGCCTGATCGGTTATGATACTTTCTGGTTTAAAATCAGAAGGTATCGCGACTGTATGGACGGACACACGGCCAAAGCGTGGTATTGACCATATCACCTTCCCGAGTGTCAATAAATTCGATCTAGATAATGAGATACTCTAACTTTCTCAAAGCGAAGGCTCGAAAGGAGCTGTAGTGTTAAAGCAAAAACAAAAAAACTTTGCCACACTGGGATTAAGTTCTGAATTTCATTAAAATTTAGTTGACAATTCATAATAGCCACCTAGCTTGATTCGACGATCCGACTGGTAACTTGGTTAATTGTTGTGGATTGCTCGTGGCCATGTTAAAGGCATTAAGATTTAATTTACATTGTATATTTAATACTTTTATACCCAAATGAAAATAAACTTATTTGCGAATAAAATATTTCTGATAATCTTAACGGTGCAGTTTTGTAAAATAAATTAACTTAGTTAATATCTAACAATGATAACAGCTTTGAAAATTAAATTTAGAATTGTAATTTAGTACATTGAAATAAAATTAATCGCATCTGCAAATCAAAATCAAGCAACAAAAGAAGATCGAAGAAAATAATCTAAAGTGATTCTCTGCCAAAGAGAACACACAGCAAAAGTTCTAATAGTCTTAAGAATGCATTGTAAGCATTATTATACACAACTGCTATTCGACGTTGTCGTAAATAAAGAACATTAACAGAATAAGCTTTATTCTCTTTTGACATAAAAAGGAGTCCCGTAAATTTTTTCTCAAACCTCAATTTATCTTGTACATACATACATATGTCCATTGCGTTGTTTCAGAAAGTAATAATTTTGTTTACGGGTACATGAAGAGCGCTAATGCGGTACAGAGCATGGAGCCACTTTATCTGATTGTTGATAAACCAAACTAATAATCATTCTTTTTGGCTCGACATTTCGTTCGTGTTGCTCTTTCGACTGACTGGCAAGAAAACTGATTGCAGCTCTGGATTAAGAGAATCTGTCATTACGATGTCGTTGTTAGAGTTTATTGGCCTCCTAGCCATTTTGTACTATATCGTCAGTTTGGTTTGGTGGATAATCTTTGATTGCAATATCGAACTAGCGTTCAAAGAAAAATTTGGCCAACCTATCTGTGAGTACCAAAGTTCAATTTTCATTTCTACCCTATCAAATATGTACATAGTAAGCTAACCTCATTACTTTATCATTGAAAGCTGCGCTTCGAGGCAAGGTAGTATGGATAACAGGTGCGTCTAGTGGAATCGGCAAGGATCTAGCATTGTCTTTAGCAGAACATGGTGTTCGCCTCGTTTTATCTGCCCGTAGGCAAGCAGAGCTGGAAAGCGTTAAAGCAACTGCTTTAGGTAGTTCCCATACTGTCTTTTCTAACTAGTCACGTTTTCTGTTTATTAGCTATCCAATTTATCTTGCAATCTAAGATTCTAGACATAAAATAATTAAAAATTAAACTTATTATTCAGCAATTCTATAAAGCACTCACACTACATGCTCGTAAAGTGTTTATCATGCCCTCTTCCTAGAGAGATCAAATGGTCTGCTTGCAAAAGATGATATCCTTGTTTTGCCTATGGATATGCTCGAAATAGAAAAACATCAAAAGATTTTTGATGATGTTATCAACCATTTCGGTAAGCTGGATATTCTAGTTAACAACGCTGGTAGGTCACAGCGTGCAAATTGGGTGACAACAGACCTTCAAGTGGACCGCGATGTATTTGAACTAGACGTATTTTCTGTGATACATCTGTCACGTATAGCTGTTCAATATTTCATTACGACTGGTGGCAAAGGACATCTGGCTGTGACATCAAGTTTTGTGGGTTTGGTATATCTACCCTTCTCACCTAGTTATTCCGGAGCCAAATTCGCATTGCATGTAAAACTAAATAAGGTTATTTTAGTGTTAATCCTCTAAAAGAAGTAATTTTCAGGGGTATCATGGCAGCTTAAAAGCAGAACATCCGCAAATAGATGTGACTATTTTCTGTCCAGGACCAATTGCAACCAATTTTCTGGAAGAAGCTTTTACGGGCACGCCAGATAAGGTAAGTTTTTTAATTATGGCTATTAATTTCAAGTAACTACTTCTTTTAACTTACTTATATCAGAAACATGCTGTAGCAATTAGTCCCAATGACAAACGCAGGATGACATCTGCAAGGTGTGGACAATTATTTGCGATTGCTCTGGCGAACAAAGTAATGCTAACATGGTGCGGTTTGTTTCCTGTAAACGTGCTTTTGTATTTGTCATTATATTTTCCCAATGTGGCGCTTCTGTGAGTTGAAAAGGTTTTTTTGATTTGAATCGAATTTCATAAAGAATATTTCAGAATCTTCAAGGTGATGGGCGCTAAAGGAATGACGAAAATGCGAGAAGGACGCTAGTTAATTTTAATTCATGTGAAAAATATGTTTCATTAATTCTTCGTTCATGTGTAACATTTACTATAATTATTGAGACCATTTTTGTAAGAAAACAATATAAATGTTCCAATGCATATGATATCAGTTACTGTTTCAATATTTTATAATAGCTATTTGATTCCGGGAAATTGATAACTCAAACTCTTTTTTATACTATGTGTTGATTTCACTTCACGCAAATAATTAGAAATGTTTTTTTATACTCAATTATTTTTTTGGTTGATATGCGCAGGGCACTTCTCTTTTTTTCAGTGTAACTGAAGTTGACTCAAAGGAGTCGAAACGCGTCTGCTCACCCGAAGAAGCAAGGCCCGCTGACTGTTCAAGAAAAAAGATTATGAATATACATATACCTCAAGTTGGCCCTTCCGCTCCAGTAATAGTCGCCTCCAATCGTCGCGGCTCTGTTATCTCGTTCGCAAACTGAAAATCCCAAGTAGGTATCTACTTTCAGCATCTACAGAATCTTCCCATCGTTGCCACGGCTTGCCAACTGGACGTTTCCCTTGCTCTCTACTTTTCAAACTTGGTCCGTGGATCCTGTGCTCTTCTATTCTTTCCACATATCCTGCCCATCGCAGGTTGGGTAATTTTACGCATTCGGATACAAGTGGACCGTCACAGATTTCACAGTTCAGTATCTCCCAAGCCGACTAGTAATTTCTTCTATCGATTTGTACATGAACCAAAGCGATAGTTTATGCCATTTGGGAAAGGCAGTTTAAATATTAGATCTTAAACATTCTGACTATGGTAAGTTGTACTTAGTTTCCCAACTTTTCAGATTCGACACGTTATTTCGGAGTAACAAAATCATCGAAAATGTTTAATGATGTGCATCTCTACACAGACAATTGGCGAATGAAAATCAATGCGCAAAAGTGCGAAATAATTTTGTTTCGGACAACGCTGCAGGAGGCCAGTCAAGACCTGAAACGTGATTGGAAGGTTTTCCACATTATGGCTGGTGAGGGTAGAACGGATTCCATATAAATCCTGTATTCGATGAATCGCTGTTCATATCGATCAGTGTCTGTACTATACTGAACATGTCAAAATCACGCGCTGTAAAGCACAAAAGGTAGTCATGGCCCTTCGATGACTTTTTCATTCCAAATACATCGATCAAAAGGTCAAACTTGTCTGTTACAAGACCCTGGTTAGACCAGTTTTGACATATGGATGTCAGATCTGGTACAACCAGAGTGCTAGTACTATGGAAAGATTAAGAGTTTTCGAAAGGAAATATCTTCGTGCATGTAGTGGTTTGTACAGAAAGCCTGAGACGGCTTGAAAAGACTTTATAATGAATAGAAGCATTTATCAAACTGCTAAAGTGACGGGAGTCGATATCTTCATATAGAGACTTCCTCGGGATCATATCGCAAGATCTGTAACTGTGAGTGAAAACCTTTGGATTTCACAGCCGTTCCACCCTACAGACGGGTATATTGAGACTTGTCTCGCTACTGCCTTCGTTCCTCCAGAAGTATTTGGACATGAATTGATATGTTTGTGATTCTGGCGGTTTCCTAATTATATATCATATATATAGACAGGCCACCGAATTTGAGTCGACGAGACCAATAATTCCAATGGAGATAATCATTTGCGACATGTAATGGGACGCCTACGCCCGGGAATCGGAGTGATTCCGATCCCGAACCCTGGCACCCGGCCAGATATGTATCACTTCGAAGTGCAAGCAGACTTCATCTTTCGTGCAGCTATCATTGCGCCGAAAATATTTTTCTTCAAATATTAATATTTGTGGAGAAATATTTTCTGTCAATGTGATCCGCTGTAGTAAAACACTGATACATTCCGAAGCATATCTATCTGGCAATCCTCCCACAGTTGCCATCCAAATGTCAGACGAGGATCGAAATAGCCGGATGGTATCAACTCGTGGCGTACGGTATAAGTTACGGAAGGAGAGCGGGTGTTGTGCTATGAACCGGATCCAACAAAGGCAAAAGTATTGGACGATTCTAAGGTTCTTAGGTTCGTGGAAACAAAAGTCAAGCGAGGCAAGAAACTAATTCAATATAAAATTCATTTTCAAGGTTGGAATTCATCTTGGGATCGACGAGTTAATTCGGATTTCGTTCTTAAGGATACTGAGGAAAATCGTCAACGACAAAGGGATTTGGCAGAGAAAGCGCAACTTCAGTTAGCTGCCTATCTGTATAGAAGAGAAAAGCGCAAACGAATGCAATGTTCTAATAATGTACGAAATCGTGTATCATCAGATGTTGCAAGTGATGGATAAAGCAGAGTGAAAGAGGCAGGCGACTTAATTCCAGGTTAGAGTAGATATAGGAAAAATAGTGAAAAGCGACCACCGGAATAAAATTAAATAATTGAAAAAAATTAATCTATGGAAAAAATATGGATAAAAAAAAAGTAGTTTAGCGAAAATATTTAAAACAAAAAAAAAGCAAATAGAACGTCTTACAGTAAAAACAAAAAAAAAAACATTTTCAAAACAAATAGTATAAATTCCTAAATGTCAAATGTAATCAAAAGATGGAAGCAACTAGCAAACAGTGCAGGATCGATCTATTTAGATTGTAACATTCACGACCTCCTCTTCCCCGGCGACTATGCAATATCGGATAAACTATAAGATGAAAATAACACGCAACTGAATATCAACTCCTTACAGAATCCTAAAATTAACTTCGAAAATTTCAACAAGTAATTTTTCCGCATTGGCATTTTTCATGAAATGCTTTACTCAACTTTTTATTCTTTCTATTCAGCTTCAGATTGAAATTAAGTAAAAATTCAGTAATTTAACTTTTGGGTAATTTTCATTAAAAAAAGTCTTGACTGAAGATAATAGCGAAATATATATATTTATACAAAAAATAATATAAAAGCGCTCTGTTTTGTGTTTAATTTTAGTTTTAAAATTAGTTTTTTTACATATTTGTTTCGGCGTGTGACGATTCCATAATTGATTTTTTGTGTGGATAATTATTTGAAGTTTTATTTCTGGTTTAAAGAAACGATAATTGTAAAGGCTACAGATACTCGTAGATATTGCTCAATAGATTTCAAAGTATTCCACTTCAATATTGTACGTACCCTTTGAAATAAGGTGTTCTTAAATGTGCCGATTTAAAATATTATTTTAATACGATGAGACTTATCCAGAGATCATTTTAATTATAAAATTAAAATGAAAACAATGGGATAAAGAAATATACATGCAAATAAATATCAAAACTTGATGCTATATATATTTTTTATATAATTTATTTTTAATAAATTTTTCATTGGCGAAATTTTGCTAAAATAATGTTTATACTAAGCATCAAACATTGGCTTTTAATTTTGTATCCTTTTTGTTGCAAACTATTAACACCTAATCAATTTTTACTTTCAATTCGTTGCTAAGAGAATTTAAATTAACAACTGATTGTTAAATTGTAATATTTAGAGAATGATAAAAAAACGTTAGGTAATTCCTTACCTTAATCACTATATTATTTTTTCTTTTATTCTAAGAGCTTATCGAAAAAAAAAACCGTAAGTTTCGCTTGTGTGAACTTATATATTCTTTAAAAAAATTGTGTGAAACAAGAAAAAAATAACATTTAGCAGTTAAATAGCATAAACTAACAAATTATATATAAATATATTTCTATATAAAAAAAAATTTAAATGTACTAAAGAGGTATAGTTCCATCCAAAGCTATGAATTAATATTTAACTTTTACAGATATATCTAAGGAAATATTGTGCACACTCGTGCATCGAATTTAACAATGTAACATATGAATGAAGAAAATGCGATTATCCTTAATATGTACAATATGTATGTATATGAGTGAATTTAATTTTAAAAATAAACTTATATTTTTTACCCAAAGAGGAACTCCACTTCATGCAATTAATATTTTTCGAAATGTATAAAGTCAAGGAATTGCATTAAAATTTTGTAATAAAAAATAAATATAGTACTTAACTTTTTCAATAAACGCATACATTTGTATGATAATTTTAAAATCGGAAAGGTGGAACTAGATCATGAAATTTATGCGAAAATGTGGCAACTTCCTCTATAATACCCTACGCCATTTATTGCAATAAATGAAGCATTCTTTAATAATATGCATAACTTGCTGAGCATTACAAGTTCTAATATGAAATAATCGCTGTTAAAACATTAAAATTGCATCCCATTAACTCACTTCCCTAGTTTTGACATATAAGTTCCATAATAACGTTTTCGTATAGAGTGAAAATTGCGTTCAACCATATGTTTGCATAAAAGCCAATTATGTTAAAAATGTTCAGAGGAATAGAAATGGTCTTTATTGAAGAGCGGATGGTTATTTTTTTTTCCTTTTATATTTATCGATTGGTAACATTGTTTAATTGCTAAATTGATTAATGAATAAACCTAAAGTCAAGTACATTTAATGTTAATTTTGCAATCAATGCTTTCTTCATGTTGAAAGATCAGGCTTCAAATGACAATTGTATAAATAAGGAAAAAAGGATTAACGTAAGAGAATATTGTCAGTTCGTTTTGAATTTACGTTTCGGATTCTGAAAAGATTATTGTAAATGAAATATCTGAAAAGTAAAGATGAATTACTAAAGAAGCCATAAGCCTTTCCGTTCCGCATGCTCTTTCTTTTGCAGCGGAAGTGATGACCGAGGGTAAGTATGTCTTGAAGAGGGTTAGGTTTTCATAATCTGCGGATGATTGATTTCTAGTCGGTTACGGTCCGCGGTACCCTTGTTTGCGCTCGTTTTTTTTTAGAGTAGGTTATTTTGGACTTGAGGTAGTTTAGCTTATTTTCTGGTACCGCGTCGGTGATTCGGTAACGCGCCTATGGTGATTTTGTAGTGTTTTGATTTGAGATCTGTGGAGAGATCACATCCAAAACTAACGTAACGTAGGTTTCCTGTTCTGGATGAGTAGTTGTTGACGCGTTTGTAAATCGGGCATGTGAATCGGTGGCTGAGTTACGTAACTCGGACTTAGTCTGCTCGCGTAAGACCCGCGACCGAAATCCTCTCCGAACTAGCTAGCCTACAAGCAGCCACCACAGAGTAGACTAAGTGTGACCGGACTTGTTGACCTGAAGGGTACAGTCCGTTGTCATTTCCAAGACTGCACGTCTCGAACCGATGGAGGTCGGTTCTGATTGCGATCGAACGAGACGGAGTAGGAAACCGTCACAAATGGCGCCCAACGTGGGGCCTAAAACATCCTAAGGGGGAAAGAAATTCGCGTCTTCTGACGAGTTGGTCCTTTACGGAGGATGTAAGGTACTTTGGTACTCGAGTCCCACTATCAGGAGCAGTGGAGTTGTGTGATACACACTAGCAGTCACTTCACGTGAGTTGTAGCTTCCGCTCTCCTTTGGTTGATTTTTTTGTCGCGACAGAATCCTTCCGATGTGTTGTCCCAGGCTAACCCCTGTAAGGACCTTCTATTTTCTTGATGGAACTGTCAGCCAGATGGGGTTTCTCCTGTCGGCCTGGACTCTCAAGAAAATAGAAGGCTACCTTGCCTTTATGTCGCGAAAGGATTCTACTTATGTCGTATGCGTGATAGACGAGTGGTATCGGTTCAACGTTTGGTGGCGTATGCTGGAGTTTCGGAGCCCGGAATGCTTCCACGCGTCGGGAATTTTGACCGCGTACAAAATCGTTACGGTAGCTCTACCACTTGTTTCGTCGAGTCATTTAACGTAGATTAGAAACGGTTTGTAACGTACGGGAAATGGGGAAAATAAAGTAGTAAATCAATCTGAAGCACCCTTCTCTTGACAGGCCACCATTGGTCATCATTTCTGCACGAAGGAGTTGGAGTTGCGGAACTGAAAGGCTGCATTTAAATTTTTTTTTGTGAGGAAAATTTTAGCTCGCCACTTTCGGCTACTAGTAACTTATTAGGCATACCATATAAGTTTTCATACATATTAGTACGATGGCGTTCCGTACGCCGACTAAAAACAACAAACACAACTCAAGATCCCAGACATATCAAGCGGCAATCTGCGGAATCTGCCAACAGGAGGACCTCAGCGATAACAACACCTGCAGGCTGGAATGTGGACACGTATTCCACAGCACCTGTGTTCAAGATCTACTTTCAACACCAAACGCTCGATGCCCCAACTGCCGTCGTCCCATCGATCCGGCTAATGTCGCTGTTCCACCTTTGCCACCGATTAGCCATCCAGGAGCAGTGCCGAAAAATAATCCAAAGACTAACCACAAAAGCTCGTCCCGAGGAGGAGAAGGAGCTGTCGGAGGCGAACACTTGGATGCAAACCAGCAACCAGCGCTCCAGTCCCCACCGCAAACAACAGCAGTCGCAAATGAAGTGTTCCTGAGGGTGTTACAGGGTCTAACCGAACAGATGGCGAAAATGGAGCAAAGCATCCAGACCCTACAAGCCAACCAGTCCATCCAGTCGGAACCTCAGCCAGCAGTCTGGGAACCGACCCAACGGCGCGACAACGACCTCGTTAGACCACTCGATGAGGGAATTCCTCCACGACCAAGTCTAGGAATGGATCCAAGTGCTCCCGAATATAGACCAAGGTTCAGTACTATGTTACCTCTACGTCAGTCAGGACTGGAAACCCAGCCACAGAACATGTCACTACCACCTCAAGATCCAACACCACGGATAATGGAGAGTTGGCACTTTAAATTCTCCGGATTCAATGCCTCCACTCCGGTAGACCGTTTCCTCTTCAGAGTGCCCTCACTAGTGATGAGTACCCTAGGGGGGAATTTCCATGCATTCTTGCACCACGCACACCTTCTGTTCAGTGGAGAAGCCACGGAATGGTACTGGCGTTATAAGGAGTCTTTGCCTCTTTCGGACTGGAACTCCTTTCCCAGGGCGTTCCGTGATCATTTTGATGACGGTTTAACTGAACGAGACCTACTGGAAATTAATTAGGAAACGAAAACAAGGACCTCAAGAGACATTTGACCAATTTCACGGCAGCATGCTACGACTCGTGTCGCGATTAAGGACACCAATGGGTGAAGAGGAGTTGGTAGAGAGCTTACGTGAAAATTTGCGCTGGGAGTTGCAGACACGACTACTACACGTACCAATCCACGACATCAAATCGCTGCGCAGGCATATCCGGAGGGAAGAACGACACGAAGAGAGAAGGAGGGTGTTCCGAGCAACTCCTATTCCAACTGATACTCACCGCAGACACCACCAAGCATCGAAGCGCTCATCAGTCCGACGACTTGTTGGAACTGCAAGCAACCTGGACATCGGTTCGCTGTATGTCCGGTGGAGCTGACTCTTTTTTGCTTCCGATGCGGTAAAGCTGACACTTATGCAACGGATTGCTCCGATTGTAAACAACGAAAAAACTTGCCAGCGAGTGCCGCTACCACCCGTCGACACTCGTAAGTTCTGAACAAATTGACCCGGAACCGGTTGCTAGCTGCGACCAAACTCCAGACCCGACCCCAACCTTACTGACCCACACCGCCAAAGACACTACTCCTGAAGTTCCGCCACCGGCATCACACGTTGTCGAGCAGGACGAAAACAATAATGGGGGCGAGTCAAACATCCCTTGGCATCGCAAGCCCTTCCATATCAGACTGCGTGACTATCTAGCTACACGTTAGCGTATCTTCAGTGAGGAGATTTTTACGGCCCCTCGTCCCAGAAGAAAGCGATCCACACGTCAGATGCGGAGCTTCTGGAGAAGGGTCAGGCAATCCAGGAAGGCCTTACGAGCAATACATTTGGACGAATTGATGAAAGATGACGTTAGGCCCTATGCGTCAGTATACCTTCTACAGAGGCGACTGATGGGCCTAGTTGATACTGGAGCCAGTGTGAACTGCATATCCGGCGATTTCGCGGAAGAGATTCTGACGTCCCACGCCAATCAAATTCAGCATTTTACCACCTGGTTACGAACAGCAGATGGAACCCGTCACTCCGTAAGAGGACGAATTACGACGGAGGTTACTTTCAAGAGCGTGTCAAAATCTCTGGAATTCTTCATAATACCTCAGCTCACACAGGATCTTTACTTAGAAGTGGACTTCGTCCGGAAATTTAATTCAGCCCCGGCACTATTTCCCGGTCCGACACTCGAAACTATCGACATAGTCCATGATTCGACCAACACTTCTCACACACTAAGACATGCTCTGAATGCACATCAACAGCTGCGGTTGGATTCGGCTATATCGGCTTTTCCCTCACATGAGAAGGAAGGTCTTGGCAGGACAACCCTGGTGTCGCACGCCATAGACGTAGGTGAAGCAAAACCCATAAAACAGAGGCATTTCGCCATATCTCCGGCGAAGGAAAAGTCGTTATATGCCGAAGTTGATCGGATGTTAGCACTAGGCGTGATCGAAGAATCACAGAGTGCATGGTCCTCCCCAGTCACTTTAGTCGTTAAACCGAACAAGGTCAGATTATGTTTGGATGCAAGACGTTTGAATGCCGTCACAGTCAAGGACGCATACCCTCTACCTTTAATTGAAGGCATATTGAGTCGATTACCGAAGGCCCATTACATTACCAGTCTGGACCTCAAAGACGCTTTTTGGCAAATTCCATTAGATCCTGAATCCAAAGAGAAAACAGCTTTCACGGTCCCCGGTCGGCCACTGTACCACTTCGTGACCATGCCATTTGGGTTATGTAATGCCCCTCAAACGATGACGCGCCTTATGGATAAGGTGATACCACCGCATTTACGACATCAGGTTTTCGTCTATTTAGATGACCTACTGCTCATAACCGAGACCTTTGACGAACACATCTGTCTGCTCCAGGAAGTAGCCTTGCAAATCCGGAAAGCTGGTTCAACCATCAACATACAGAAGAGTCAGTTTGTAATGACGGAGGTTAAGTACCTGGGTCACATCATTGGCCATGGCAACATCAGAACGGACCCGGAAAAGACTATGGCAATTGACAATTTTCCTCTACCACAAACCACCAAACAGCTGCGTCGATTCTTAGGATTATGTGGATGGTACCAACGCTTCGTGTGGGATTATGCCACCATCACCACATCTCTGACAGACATGCTGCGAAAGGGACGTAAGTTCGTCTGGGAAGAGAACAGCTTGCGAGCCTTTGAAGAACTCAAGAAGAAGCTAACCACCGCTCCCGTATTGCACAGCCCTGACTTTGATAGACCGTTCTCACTCGAATGCGACGCGAATCAACATGGAGTGTGGGCCGTCTTAGTTCAGGTTACGCACGACGGCGAGGAGACCCCGATAGCCTTCATGTCTCACAAGTTGAACCCAGCCCAGCGAAATTACAAGGTCTCCGAGCAGGAATGTCTAGCTGCGGTGTTGGCAGTGAAACGCTTCCGAGCCTATGTGGAGGGACACACCTTTGAAATCGTTACGGACCACGCTTCTCTGAAATGGCTGATGAGCCAGACTGATCTCAACGGCAGATTAGCCAGGTGGGCACTGAAATTCCAGGCATTTGACTTCACAATTCGCCACCGAAAAGGAAGCCAGCATGTAGTCCCAGACACCCTATCCAGAATGTTCGCTCCTGAAGGAGCCGAGTTGGTCCAGGAGGACGACAGCCCCCAATTGATCGATCTGGACCATCCTGCCTTCAAGTCAGCCAGCTACACCCAACTGATTCACACTATCCAGAATCAACTGTCCCAGCTTCCTGAACTGCGGGTGACGGATGGATTTATTTATAAGCGGATGGGACACGCATCCGGAGACCCCATACAAGAAGAAGAACAGTGGAAGTTGTGGGTGCCGAAAGAATTAACCACTGATCTTATCAGACGGGCTCATGACTACCCATCAAGTGCGCACGGCGGGTACGGTCGTACACTTAGGCGGTTGAAAACCTGTTTCTTTTGGCCTAAGATGGCACAACAGGTAAAAGCGTACGTAGCCTCCTGTGAGCTATGCAAGTGAACTAAAGCGCCCAACACCATTCTTCGGCCACCCATGGGTAAGGTTGAGGTCCCCGAACGCGTGTTCCAGCGCTTGTACATTGATCTTATCGGTCCTTACCCTCGATCTGCTTCTGGTCACACGGGAGCTGTCGTGGTCCTGGACCAGCTCTCTAAATTCCCTATCATAGAACCACTACGTAACATGCACACTGGACCTATACTCAGCTTCTTAGAGAACCGAGTCTTTCACATGTTTGGAGTTCCGGAGAAACTTGTCTCCGACAACGGGGTCCAGTTCACCTCAAGCAAGTTCCGAGACCTAATGTCCAAATACGGCATCATCCACCAACGAACCGCCGTCTATTCACCACAAGCCATCGCATCCGAACGACTGAACCGTACGCTTATAGCGGCCATTCGCGCCTATGTCCATCCGAATCAGAAGGACTGGGATCGCAAGTTGTCCGCCATCACTAGTGCTCTGCGCTCGTCGTACCACGCCACTACCGGCATTTCGCCGTATTTCGCATTGTTCGGCCAGTACATGATCTGTCATGGAAGCGCTTACCGGCTATTGCGGCAGCTGAAATCGCTAGAGGACCCAATCGTGGTTCTGGAACCGCACGAAAAGCTCCAACTTCTGCGAGATCAACTGCGGGAGAAGATTGAAGAAAGTTGGCGGATGGGAGAGGAGCGGTACAATTTGCGATCCCATCCTTCTGGCTTTAAGGCAGGCAACGAAATATACCGTCGAAACTTCCGGCAGAGCGATGCCACCCGACATTACAACGCCAAACTAGACAAGAAATTCGTGAAGTGTCGAGTCCTACAGGTAATAAGCCCCACACGATACCTCATCGTGGACATGGCTGGTAAAACCCTGGGAATTTACCACGCAAAAGACCTTAGACGGTGAAGTGCAAGTATTCCACGCGAAAAACTATGGCTTATCTAAATTTCTGTCTGGACGAAAACCTCCGAGTAACACCTGACTCCCTACTGTATAGTCACTGTCGAGTCTTCACTGAAATTGTTGTAGCCTATTCCTCGAAATCGACCTTCGACCCGCCACGGCCCTAACCAAGACCTTTTACATAGGAGTCGGGATCGGAATTACTTCGATTTTGGGGGGGGGGATGTGTAATGTGACGCCTACGCCCGGGAATCGGAGTGATTCCGATCCCGAACCCTGGCACCCGGCCAGATATGTATGACTTCGAAGTGCAAGCAGACTTCATCTTTCGTGCAGCTATCATTGCGCCGAAAATATTTTTCTTCAAATATTAATATTTGTGGAGAAATATTTTCTGTCAATGTGATCCGCTGTAGTAAAACACTGATACATTTCGAAGCATATCTATCTGGCAATGCCTCCCACAGTTGCCATCCAAATGTCAGACGAGGATCGAAATAGCCGGATGGTATCAACTCGTGGCGTACGGTATAAGTTACGGAAGGAGAGCGGGTGTTGTGCTATGAACCGGATCCAACAAAGGCAAAAGTATTGGACGATTCTAAGGTTCTTAGGTTCGTGGAAACAAAAGACAAGCGAGGCAAGAAACTAATTCAATATAAAATTCATTTTCAAGGTTGGAATTCATCTTGGGATCGACGAGTTAATTCGGATTTCGTTCTTAAGGATACTGAGGAAAATCGTCAACTACAAAGGGATTTGGCAGAGAAAGCGCAACTTCAGTTAGCTGCCTATCTGTATAGAAGAGAAAAGCGCAAACGAATGCAATGTTCTAATAATGTACGAAATCGTGTATCATCAGATGTTGCAAGTGATGGATACAGCAGAGTGAAAGAGGCAGGCGACTTAATTCCAGGTTAGAGTAGATATAGGAAAAATAGTGAAAAGCGACCACCGGAATAAAATTAAATAATTGAAAAAAATTAATCTATGAAAAAAATATGGATAAAAAAAAAAGTAGTTTAGCGAAAATATTTAAAACAAAAAAAAAGCAAATAGAACGTCTTACAGTAAAAACAAAAAAAAAAACATTTTCAAAACAAATAGTATAAATTCCTAAATGTCAAATGTAATCAAAAGATGGAAGCAACTAGCAAACAGTGCAGGATCGATCTATTTAGATTGTAACATTCACGACCTCCTCTTCCCCGGCGACTATGCAATATCGGATAAACTATAAGATGAAAATAACACGCAACTGAATATCAACTCCTTACAGAATCCTAAAATTAACTTCGAAAATTTCAACAAGTAATTTTTCCGCATTGGCATTTTTCATGAAATGCTTTACTCAACTTTCTATTCTTTCTATTCAGCTTCAGATTGAAATTAAGTAAAAATTCAGTAATTTAACTTTTGGGTAATTTTCATTTAAAAAAGTCTTGACTGAAGATAATAGCGAAATATATATATTTATACAAAAAATAATATAAAAGCGCTCTGTTTTGTGTTTAATTTTAGTTTTAAAATTAGTTTTTTTTACATATTTGTTTCGGCGTGTGACGATTCCATAATTGATTTTTTGTGTGGATAATTATTTGAAGTTTTATTTCTGGTTTAAAGAAACGATAATTGTAAAGGCTACAGATACTCGTAGATATTGCTCAATAGATTTCAAAGTATTCCACTTCAATATTGTACGTACCCTTTGAAATAAGGTGTTCCTAAATGTGCCGATTTAAAATATTATTTTAATACGATGAGACTTATCCAGAGATCATTTTAATTATAAAATTAAAATGAAAACAATGGGGTAAAGAAATATACATGCAAATAAATATCAAAACTTGATGCTATATATATTTTTTATATAATTTATTTTTAATAAATTTTTCATTGGCGAAATTTTGCTAGAATAATGTTTATACTAAGCATCAAACATTGGCTTTTAATTTTGTATCCTTTTTGTTGCAAACTATTAACACCTAATCAATTTTTACTTTCAATTCGTTGCTAAGAGTTAACGGAAGGATGAAAGTAAGAAATATTGCTAGAATTTAAATTAACAACTGATTGTTAAATTGTAATATTTAGAGAATGATAAAAAAACGTTAGGTAATTCCTTACCTTAATCACTATATTATTTTTTCTTTTATTCTAAGAGCTTATCGAAAAAAAAACCGTGAGTTTCGCTTGTGTGAACTTATATATTCTTTAAAAAAATTGTGTGAAACAAGAAAAAAATAACATTTAGCACTTAAATAGCATAAACTAACAAATTATATATAAATATATTTCTATATAAAAAAAAATTTAAATGTACTAAAGAGGTATAGTTCCATCCAAAGCTATGAATTAATATTTAACTTTTACAGATATATCTAAGGAAATATTGTGCACACTCGTGCATCGAATTTAACAATGTAACATATGAATGAAGAAAATGCGATTATCCTTAATATGTACAATATGTATGTATATGAGTGAATTTAATTTTAAAAATAAACTTATATTTTTTACCCAAAGAGGAACTCCACTTCATGCAATTAATATTTTTCGAAATGTATAAAGTCAAGGAATTGCATTAAAATTTTGTAATTAAAAATAAATATAGTACTTAACTTTTTCAATAAACGCATACATTTGTATGATAATTTTAAAATCGGAAAGGTGGAACTAGATCATGAAATTTATGCGAAAATGTGGCAACTTCCTCTATAATACCCTACGCCATTTATTGCAATAAATGAAGCATTCTTTAATAATATGCATAACTTGCTGAGCATTACAAGTTCTAATATGAAATAATCGCTGTTAAAACATTAAAATTGCATCCCATTAACTCACTTCCCTAGTTTTGACATATAAGTTCCATAATAACGTTTTCGTATAGAGTGAAAATTGCGTTCAACCATATGTTTGCATAAAAGCCAATTATGTTAAAAATGTTCAGAGGAATAGAAATAGTCTTTATTGAAGAGCGGATGGTTATTTTTTTTTCCTTTTATATTTATCGATTGGTAACATTGTTTAATTGCTAAATTGATTAATGAATAAACCTAAAGTCAAGTACATTTAATGTTAATTTTGCAATCAATGCTTTCTTCATGTTGAAAGATCAGGCTTCAAATGACAATTGTATAAATAAGGAAAAAAGGATTAACGTAAGAGAATATTGTCAGTTCGTTTTGAATTTACGTTTCGGATTCTGAAAAGATTATTGTAAATGAAATATCTGAAAAGTAAAGATGAATTACTAAAGAAGCCATAAGCCTTTCCGTTCCGCATGCTCTTTCTTTTGCAGCGGAAGTGATGACCGAGGGTAAGTATGTCTTGAAGAGGGTTAGGTTTTCATAATCTGCGGATGATTGATTTCTAGTCGGTTACGGTCCGCGGTACCCTTGTTTGCGCTCGTTTTTTTTAGAGTAGGTTATTTTGGACTTGAGTTAGTTTAGCTTATTTTCTGGTACCGCGTCGGTGATTCGGTAACGCGCCTATGGTGATTTTGTAGTGTTTTGATTTGAGATCTGTGGAGAGATCACATCCAAAACTAACGTAACGTAGGTTTCCTGTTCTGGATGAGTAGTTGTTGACGCGTTTGTAAATCGGGCATGTGAATCGGTGGCTGAGTTACGTAACTCGGACTTAGTCTGCTCGCGTAAGACCCGCGACCGAAACTCCTCTCCGAACTAGCTAGCCTACAAGCAGCCACCACGGAGTAGACTAAGTGTGACCGGACTTGTTGACCTGAAGGGTACAGTCCGTTGTCATTTCCAAGACTGCACGTCTCGAACCGATGAGAGGTCGGTTCTGATTGCGATCGAACGAGACGGAGTAGGAAACCGTTACAGACATTCGTTGAAGCTGGTCGAGCTGGGAGGTGTTGGTGGCTGAATGACAATGTCTAAATTATTCTTGGTGATTTTTTTCTTATTTTGTGTTTTTCGTTCCTAAGTTTTTGAGTTTCAACTCATTATTTCTACATTTAGTGGTGTTGTTTTTTTGTGTTCAGAATTAGGAATAGGTCTCAATATTAGGGATAGGCATATTCTATGTTTATTAAATAAGGTTTAGAGATTAGGTTTAACGTTTAGGTTAGGAATATTGCAATGGCGTTGTACTAGTATAACATAAAGTTTTTAATTGAATTTGATTAGAATTGGGTTATAACATATTAGATATAGGATAAAAGTCCACTGCTGTGTTCAATTTACAAATAATTTTTGAATAGCGTTGGTTGGTTTTTTCTCCTTTTTCGAATTGAATCAAAATATATGCAATAATTTGAATTAGATTGAATTTGATAGTTTTATGATTAAATGTTTTTTAATTTATATAGTATAAATTTAGAGAGCCATTTGAGTAAAGATTTTACTATTTTTATTATTTAGAATTTGCTTTATATTCTTTGAAAACGTATAACGGTTTGTATTGAATAAAGCGCTTTTGACTTTGAAGTAACAAAATAGGTCGTAACTCTATCCCAGCTCATTGTCGTGACACCATATTTACCACTCACGATACTGTGTCGGTATGAGTATCCATCTTGATGTCGCAGATGTTTTTCTCAGGATTTAAAGATGCCCTAGTCATCAAACTTTGTGAGGAAGATAAGAAGTGACGGCCTCATAAAAGTTTTGGTGCACATAATTTACTTATCGTTAAAGATAATCAACAGGGCTATCCTTTAATAGGTCTCAATGAGACATTTTCAAAAGAGGGCTTTACAAGGTGTGACAATTAAGTAATAAGACTAATTCCATGAAAACCGTATATTTAAAAATTGTTCTACAACTCTGTTATCCCCTTCAAAGTAGTCCCCTTGGGCAGCTATACAACGATTTCAGCACGTTTTCCATGCTTCGTAACATTTCTGGAACGCTTCGACTGGGATGTCCACGAGTACCCTCGTCACAACCGCCTGAATGTCCGTAACCGACTAAAAATGGGTTCCTTTGACCACCTATTTCGTCCTAGGGAACAAAAAAGTCACAGGGTGACATATCGGGCGAATAAGGTGGCTGTTGCAACCTTTAGAGGCCAAACTCTGGGACACGCTGAAGGCAGTGTGGCACGGCACGTTGTCGTGATGAAGGACCCAGTTACGAGCAATGTCTGGGTGCACCCTGTTGACAGTTCACGGTTCATACCTAGTTCCGAGGCCAACATTCGAACTGTTAAATGCCGATATTCACGGATTAGGGAGCGTACACGCTGCGCATTCGTGTCAGTCCGCACCTCGACTGGTCTCCCGCTCTGCGCCTCATCTTTCACGCCCCTTCTTAAACTCTTTATGCCATCGACCACCCAATCTGGCGCAAAATTTTATCGCGACGCGTTGCTCTTGATTTCGTAACGAGCACCATCAACACACGTCCACTCAAAACGACACAACAGGCAAACTGAACAAGCTAGAGCAATGATAAATATATCAATGGAGAGGGGTAGGATGCCGGGAAAGGAGAAGGGAATTTCAAGGTGATAAGCTTTCATTTTTATCTATGATGCGTCATTTTCGAGATATTTAAGGAAAAATTAAAAACACTTTTGAGCATCCCTTCCATGCTACGCGGGACCAGAATTTGTGAGGAATTTATTAAGTCTTGCTTAGGGTACCTCTCCTTGTATATATATTCTCGAAACTTTTGAAACTACGACCAAGTACTGTCTTAACTCAGACGAATATCACGAAATCCTTAATATTGTGAAGATATCCACAAAATTTCTTTGACTTCATTCTTGTCATACTTGTGGATGTCTTTTAGCTGTCCTTAAAAATTATGTATTAAAGTCGACTTTAATGACAACTTTCGTTCGGTGTGCTGTCTGGGAAAGGAAAGATAAATAAATAGCTATAAGGGAAGGATTATAGTACTATTATTATTTTAGGACTCCATTGGTGAATACAGCATAGGCCAGCTTTGTCTCTTAGCTTCCTACATAAGGTGATAATTTTTACAGATGATCCATCTGGTCACTATACAGAAACTAAGGAAAGCCTCTAGTTCCGGCATAGCTTTGCATCCAACTCTGATGTGTGATTTCACCTTTACCTGTTAATTACTCTTGGGTAATTTAGAAGAAAATGTTCTAAGATTTCCTCTTCCAAGCCACACGTTCAACAGGTGTCATCCGTGTGAGTGCCTACTCTTTAGGTTTGTTGACCCGAAAGGTAGTGGCTTGTTTACAATACTTGTAAATTACTTACGGTATTGCTGCTATACCGTTGTAATTATTTGTTTCTTCTTTGCGGTGTTACACCAAAGTGTTCAGCTTGCCAGGCAGATATTCTAGTCTATATTTATCTCTTTCCATAGTGATTCATCTCATTCTTTTCACAGATGATAGTGACACTTTGATTACATCCATTCTTGTTCAATTTTTCCGGCCGACGCAAAATTACGTGGTTAGGAGTAAAATTACGTGGTTAGAAGTAACCGCAAGCGGTGCTGGCTTACTATCCAAGACAATGTGTAGTCTACCGTAGAGGTTCCCATTACCGCTCCTGATGTAATAGTTTTCATTTTCGTTCGCTCGTTCGAGAGATTTCCCGAAGGAAATCTAAACCTACCTCTCATCCATTCTAGACGCTAAGTCTTGGAACGTGACAGCGGACTGTGTCCATCAGGTCGATACGTCCGGATACTCTTAATCTACTCCGAGGTGGCTGCTGGCTTGCTAGCTAGTTTGGAGAGGAGGAGGAGAGACACAAAAGCTCAGCCACCGGTTTAAATGCCCGATCTAAAACGCGTCGAACAACTTCCAACGACTCTACTTCAAATTACGTAAGCTGCGTCCCGAGGAAAAGGAACAAAAACAACCGCTGAAATAAATACGGGCCTTCGCTTCCTGCAAATAGGGCCTCTAACTGCCTCAGATTTCAACAATTATTAATTACTAAGAAGCTTATTTTGCATGTGCACATAGCTGGAACTTTGAATGAGTAGTATGAAGTAATAAGCTTTATTTGTGGCATTTATTTGGCGTCTAGTCTCGTCCTTTTTGGCGCCTCATTTATTCAGGTTGACTGTAAGATAAACATAATTATCCACACTTAAAAGATTATATTCTCCTTCTTGTTCTTCATAGCACTACAGGCCCTCTCGAGTCTTAAAAACTTTACAATAGAAAAAAAACCCAAAAAACGTTACAATAGAAACAAGTTGGGTAGACAGACCTACGCTCATGTCAGAAGGGTTTTGTACTCAACTTACAAAATGCAATCACCAGCAAGGAATAATATCAAGAAACATGTCAAGAGATTTGCTCGTTTAAAAGCAAATCCATTATTTCTTTTTTTTCAACTAACAAAAATTTCTCAAATCATGAAATCCCAAAAGCATTTACGTCATCGATCTTATCTGAAAATTTTAAGAAGATCAAATCAAAACTGCAGTGTCTGGTTCGATGGAAAGTCCATAAAATACTATAATAATGTGTTATATTTGTTGTAATTGGAGAAATTTCCAATGGATATAACTTCCGTGAATATGATACAAACTTTATCAAACTTACAGAGTATTAGGACCTTGTGCAAGGTTAGGTTTAAAGGTATTCATACGATGAAATTCGAAGATCATACTATTATTAATAAAGTTGAACGAATTTTGACTTCTGATGTAGTTTTTTTTGTTGTATACATGAAAATCTCACTTAATAATTTCAGATTTTTTAGATCACAGGGGTCCAATCGCGAGAGGGAAACACATTTCGTGCCCCTAATGAAACAAAAACTGCCAGTTTAAGGACTGTTTTGAAAAGTTCTCATAACGACCTTTCATTTTATACTCATATCGGCTACCTTTGATGAAATTTTTTTTCAGGGAACACTCCCCTGTACTGTAATCATCGATTCATGGCATCAGAAATTTTTTTCGAAGCCTCGAGTGGTTACAAAGCCATTCTGCTAGGAGCTCTCTCCTGCCCCCTCGACTTGTTTCACGTATGAGTATTAATTGAAGATACTCATCTTCAATCATTCATTAAATTGAATCAAGTGTTAAAAGCATGTACCTTAAACGTTGAAGTTGGGAAAAAATATCGCAAAATTATTCAACCTTCGCATTTAAGTAGCCACTATTTTATTTTACGATTACTGATACCACTATCAGAACCAATTCTCAAAGATATTCATGATACCTATCATTCCTGAAACTTTCATGCAAATCCTAGCAAACCTGTAGTGTCTGAGTCGGTAACAAGCGCATATCGTTCCATAGCCATACATTTCCATAGTAATACAGCGCAAATTGCTCCATAGAAATACAGGAAAATTCAAGCCGCTATAACTTTTTTAAATACCATTTGATCTTTATGAAATTTTCAGGACAGGTCAATCTTGTAAATTGTGTCATTTGTATATCGAATTTGGTTGAATTGAATGGTACCTTTAAGATTTTATTCAAGAAGATGTTAAATCGATAAATCATACTATTACTAACAAAGTTGAAGGAATTTCGACTTCTCACGTATTTGTTGTTGTTGCACTCATAAAGGCCTACATTCATGATTTTTTCTGATTTTTTGGATGAAAGGTGTCCAATCGCGAGAGGGGGGTGGAGTACGCGAAAAGTTCGTACAGCTCCACTTCCACTGCCCTCCACGGTACCGATACGGCAATTTTAAGACATGATTTGAAAAGAACTCATTGGGGCCTTTCCAACGACGCTCTACTCGACTACCAATGGTGAAAATTTTTTTTGGAGGGTCACCTCCCTATGTGGACAGACCCCCCTTTAAACCCCTTGAAAATTTTCCACCCCAAAACTTTCAAGAAGTCACCACTTCTGACCTTTGCACAAAGTTTTATGGCTGTAGCTTCTATAGTTTCGGAGCAAAAGTGCTGTGACATACAATCGGACGGACGGACAGACGGACACAGGTCGTGATTGCAATAGGATTTCGTATTTTAGTACAAAACCCTAAAAAATAGAAAACACGTCATTGTTTCCATTGAAAGAACTAAACTGGAATTCCATATCAAAAATTTTTTAAATTAACGAATAATAATTGATATAATAAAAAGTCTGTGTGGCAGAAGGTCCCAGGTTCAAATCTCGTTGGGAGCAACGTGATTTAGTTCAGGAGATTATTCGGACAGACTATAAGTGTTCACTCAGTGGTGATATGTACTGATTTAATCAGATCATATCATAACTGAGCAGGCACACGGGAGCATGGTACTGACCAAACCAAATGAAAATGAGGTGCTCTAACTATCTCTAAGCGAAGGCCCGAGAGGGGCTGTGGTGCTTCAAAGAAGAAGAAGAATTTATATAATAAACAATTACTAGAGTTCTATTAGAATAATATTTTTTAGTATAGATCGTGGATTTGTAAACAAATATAAATATGATTTTAAATAAACATTTTTTTAGTAAAATTATTAATTATATAAGTAAATGAATCCATAATTATATATAACAAATACATTCGTAGCATTAAAATCGATCGCTTACGGTGAAGGGAGAGTAATGTAGGGACTGACATGTACATACAATATGTAAAACACTCACAAAAATACTTAGTTTGTTTGACACTTACATATACAAATATAATTTAAAGGAGGCATCTATTTTTAGATCAATTGATTAAAAATAAAAAGTTTAGTTTTCATTCATATTGATCTTGTCAAGACAACATAAGTATCAATTGTATTTTTGAATTGTAAACGTCGTTTATAAACGATTAATTAAACTTGTAAAAGATTGTTTTAAATAAAGTTGATTTAGAGCCAGACCGGTTGTTGACCAAATCGAATTGATTCGATTAGTGATCAGAATTTAATTAAAAGAAGCTATTTTAAATTATCTAACTTCAACATCAGCAGCGGGTGCACGGCGAGGATGTGGGTGAGTACCCTTTTGGTTTTTTCATGTAATTTTTTATAGATATTTATATCGTTTCCTTTTTTATATTTTTTTAAATATTTATATGTATTTATATCATCATTATACATTCAAATGTGTTGAGAGGGTACGAAGGAGTTGTGCTGGGGAAAAGAACCCGCCCCACGACACCGCAATGCTACCCTGCCCTCGCATTCACGCATCCTCAGACAGGGCCAATTGGCGAATCCTACCCTCCTCTTTCGCCGAGGCAGCAGACCATTGCTGCCGTCCTCTATGGACATTTGATCTACGAGCACCTGCTTCACTACAGCCATCTGCGGAGTTTTTCTGGTTATGTCTCCCTTTATTGACGATTGCCGCCTCCATTCCAGCAGTCCCAACTAAGTCTTTGGGTTATTTACTTTTCTTGATTTATCGAAATAAAATAATATTCGATATAATTCCTTAGGCCGATTGGTTCGGCAATATATGCTTTTGCAATTAAAACCAAAATTAATTTAATTCTTTGAAAAGTTAACAGGAGCGAATTAAAAATATGTCAAAGTCAAAAGCGCTTTTTTCAATACTAATCGATATAAATTTTCAAAGAATATAAAGCCCAAATGGCTCTAAATTTAGACGTTATCATAAAACATATTGCTTCAAAATAACTCTAGCAAATTCAATTAATTAAGATTACTACACATTTTGAAATTCAATTGGAAAAAGGAGAAAAAACCAACCAAAAATATCCGAAAATTATTTATTATTTTAAAACAACAGTGAACTTTGATCCTACACCAAATATTTTTTAACTTAATCCTAATAAAATTCAATCAAAAACATTATCTTATACTAAAAAATTCTATAACAATGTTCCTAACCTAAGCGTTCAACCTTATCTTCAACCTAATATAATAAACATAACATATAGTATACCTAACCTTTACCTAATTTTTAACAGAAATAAACAACAACACTAAATGTAGCAATAATGAGCTGAAGCTCAAAAACTAAGTAACGAAAAACGCAGAAACTGGAAATAAACATGAATAATTTAGACATTGTCATTCAGCCACCAATACCTGGACTGCGCCGTCTCAATTCGATCAGCTTCAACGAATCTAGCAAATGAGTATCTCCATTGAAATTGTTGGTCTCGTGAACTCAAACTCGGAGGATATTTTATCTTCTTATCGGTTGCCCGTCGATATATGTGATATATGACTGGGACACCGTCAGAATCAAAAACATATCGATTCATGTTCAAATACACGAATGTTTCTGGAGGAACGAAGCCAGTAGCAGGCAAGTCGCAATATACCCATCTGTAGGGTGGAGCGGCTGTGAAATCCAAGGGTTTTCACTCACAGTCACAGATCTTGCGATATGATTCCGAAGAAGTTTCAATATGAAGATATCGACTCTCGTCACTTCAGCAGTTTGATAAATTCTTCTATTCGATATATAATGTTTCCAATCCGTCTCAGGCTTTCTGTACAAACCAGTACATGCACGAAGACATTTCCTTTCGAAAACTCTTAATTTTTCCATAATGCTAGCACTCTGGTTGTACCAGATCTGACATCCATATGTCAAAACTGGTCTAACCAGGGTCTTGTGATAGATAATTTTGACCTTTCAATCAATGTATTTGGAATGAAAGAGTCTTCGTAGGGCCATGACTACTTTAAGTGCCTTACTCAGCATGATTTTGACATGTTCAGTATAGTACAGATACTGATCGAGATGAACACCGAGGTATCGAACACAGGATTTATGTGGAACTCGTTCTAAACTACCCTCGCCAGCCATGATGTGGATATCCTTCCAATTACATTTTCAGTAACTGTTCCCTGCTGTAGACCATTCAAGACCTTGACTTCGCGCATTGTTGTCAGATTTCCAACAGTTACAACAAACGATTTCCCGTATAACATATTGCACATCATAGCGACAAGGTGTCTGGGAAACTTGTCCTGAAGGAGTTTAAAAACTAGTCCCTCCAACCACACCGTATCGAAGGCTTTCTCTATATCAATGAGACATGCTCCAACACATTGTCTATCATTTAGTTTCCAACAGATGCCTGAGGTTACTGCATGTGTGATCAAGCGCCTGGCACGAAAACTAAATTGGCAATTCGGCATCATGTTGGTTATCACTTCAAACACCTTGAGATGAACCAATTAAAAAGGTGTTCCAATCAGGGCAAGTTTATGCAATCCCTCACAAAGGATCCTGTTACCATTTCTATCCCGAGTCGTACTATCAATTTCGATACCAGCCCTATCGAAAAAATTTATCTCTTCACCAGTGACTTCAAGATTCGATACCTTCACTCGAGACTTCTTGCGGAACATGCTATTCACTTTCACGAACACGCCATCTGGGTCCTGTGAGCTGATACCCGTCAATTTTTCCGCCCATTCATTGCTGACCTCACTGCTGAAGTATGACCGGATTAAGTTCCGGACATTCTTCAGGTGTAATTTCAACAAAGCCAACGAGGGATGGTTGAAGTCCAAAAATCGTCGATAAATATTGTTGACTCGTGTGAGAAGAAGGCTTTTCAATCTTTTCAACCTTGCAATGGTTGCTGCTTCATATCCTTCCAAATGTTTCGATGTTTTATCTTGGAAACTACTTTCTCAATCGATTCCAATGTTAGCTTCCCTAACTTCGACAAACAAAGATCTATTTCATTTTTAATTAGATTCCGGTCATAAGGAACCATTGAGCATGAGTTGCCACCATCAGAAGGGGACATTGGTTCTGATACTCTCGATTAAACTTCTTTTGAAACTTTCTCCGGTCCATTTTTTTTAAGTTCAACCGATGATTTTCTTGTTGAACTGGAATGAGGAAGAAATCATCCCGCTGATGATTGATTTCCGTTACGATTGCGTTATGGTCGCTATCATAAGGAAGCATCTGCAGTTTCCGTTGAGGACTATTAAAGCTGAATTCAAGTCTTGCGTCAGCAATGCAAAGGTCCAAATATGAATTTGTCCTAGGGTATGTTGGGAACTCCGACCCATATAGATTGCACCTGTATTCAATTTGGTTCTCTGTTATCCACGATTTCAGGAATACTCCTCTTGGATTATTGGTGGCGTTCAGCCATGATGTATGCTTGGCATTCAGGCCACCAGCAAGAATATAATAACTATGCAGCCTGTTCAATTCAAGTATTTCAAACAAGGAATTGAGCTCCTCTTTGAGCTTGCGAACAGTTCTAACCGTTGCATATGCAGAGATAACGAAGAGGTTATCCCCACCTGGCAGTGAGATTTTGATAACGGACACTTCAAAAGATTCAAAGCTTTTGAATTTGACTTTTTCAATATTTTGGAAACAATAGGGTCTTCGAACCAATATCCCGGTGCCACCTTCCCCATCACCTATTACCCTATCGTTTCTTACGATTTCAAAATCCTTGAATGTCATGGGGTGCCATGAATTGAGGTGGGTTTCAGTGAGTAGCATGATGTCAGGCTTTTGCTTAACAATGGAATCAAGGAGATAATCACGCCGATGTATAGTAACAATGGAGTTGACGTTGATCGAGATGAGACGAATCCTATCCATGGGAATGTAACTGGATGACAAATTCTTTTGAGGCGTTTGAAACCCCTAAACGATGAAAAACAAGATTAATTTTTGTACCTTATTTATCAGTTTTCTCCGATAGAGGATTTAGTTACTGTAAAATTTTTAGAATGAGCTCATTATTGCCACTTACATTATTTACACCATTTACTGCATTTTCTGCTGGTCCTCTATCGGCAAGTGCAAATGATACTCGGGGCTTGACGAAGTTTGGAGCTAAGACACTGCGGTGTATTTGTGTTTGGTTTGAGACAGATTTTACTCTCGCATCCTGACATCGGGAGCATCCTCAATATGACGCCGGGTGACCAAAACCACCACAGTTAACACAGTATAGTTTCTCTTTTGGCTCCTTCTGAGCCAATTTGCACTCACCGGGAGCATGCACGTCCTTGCATTTGACGCATCGGTAATGCATGGCGCAGTTGGCAGCTGAATGCCCAAATCATTGGCAGCGATAGCACTGGTTGATTTCTCGTTTCTGGAGGCGTTTCCACCTCACCACTCGGAAATTCAAATATCTGATTTGCTGAAGAGCGCTTGACTGCTCTTATTTGATATTTGCACTAAATAAAGTGGTAAATTTTTTTTTTACTACCGTCGACCTTCTTGTCGCGAACGTTTTAACGGAGATAAACTCGATTTGTGGTGCTGCTTCCTTGAACACCTGAACAAGATCGACGGTATCTTCTCCGCAGTCCAAGCATTTCAACAAAAAAGTCTGACTCTTTTCGCTTTTCGAGGTATATGTAAAGTATAGAGCCTCCCCAGAATTTGGAGCATGTTTTGAGGATTTGAAATCAACCAATGATTTCGTTCTGATAGATAACTTCTCGGAATCGATTTGTTTAATCTCGAAATTGGTTAATTTGTTTTCGGCTGCCAAGAGCCAAACCATGTCCTTTCCGCTTTGACCGAACACATTACAATAATTGGCGGAATTTCTCTGCATTCTTGGCTGCTTTTTGAGAAGGACCAGCAGAACTACCGGCTGGTTTTTTCTCCATATTTTTATTTTTTGAATAGAGTATAAAATGATCACTATCTTGACTAACATTACCTGCAACATTTTGATCAACCTGCATTTCATGGAGTCCGTCCAGCGCTACATAGTAATTCTGGCTGTCGTTAGTGCCTCCAGCACTTAATACTTCTTCTGTGATGATTGGTTTAACAGCTTTCTTCTGCTTAGCTTTCGTCTTTGTTTGTCGTACCGGTTCCGTATCTTGCACTTTCTTCGCTGTCTCGAACATATCTTCGTACGTTTTGATTCTTAATTTTAATTCTTGAATTTCCGCTTGAAGGCGACTCACTTCTTGCTTGTCTTCGACTACTTGAGCCTTACGGCCGCCATCTGCGGAGTTCTGGGTGCTCGTGTGTCTTCGCTTGTTGACACTTGCCGCCAATTTCACACTGTTATTCTCCCCGGGGCCCCCCGCTGGAGCGAAGCCGTCGGGCTCCTCCATACAGCAGTCCCGAGTTAGTCTTGGGTTTGGCTCTTGGCAGCCAAAATTAAACGAATCAATTCTGAGAAGTTGACCATCAGAACAAAATCACTGGTTGCTTTCAAATCAGCGAAAAATACTTTAAATTCTGGGAAAGTTCCGAACTTCACATATACCCCCAACAGCGAGAAGAACCAGACCTTCTTGTTGAAGGGCTTGGACTGCGGAGAAGATACCGTCGATCTTGTTCAGGTGTTCAAGGAAGCAGCACCACAAATCGAGTTTATCTCCGTTAAAACATTCGTGACAAGAAGGTCGACGGTAGTAAAAAAAAATTTACCACTTTATTTAGTGCAAATATGAAATAAGAGCAGTCAAGCGCTCTTCAGCAAATCAGATATTTGAATTTCCGAGTGGTGAGGTGGAAACGCCTCCAGAAACGAGAAATCAACCAGTGCTATCGCTGCCAATGATTTGGGCATTCGGCTGCCAACTGCGCCATGCATTACCGATGCGTCAAATGCAAGGACGTGCATGCTCCCGGTGAGTGCAAATTGGCTCAGACGGAGCCAAAAGAGAAACTATACTGTGTTAACTGTGGTGTTTTTGGTCACCCGGCGTCGTATCGAGGATGCTCCCGATATCAGGATGCGAGAGTAAAATCTGTCTCAAACCAAACACAAATACACCGCAGTGTCTTAGATCCAAACTTCGTCAAGCCCCGAGTATCATTTGCACTTGCCGATAGAGGACCAGCAGAAAATGCAATAAATGGTGTAAATAATGTAAGTGGCAATAATGAGCTCATTCTAAAAATTTTACAGTAACTAAATCCTCTATCGGAGAAAACTGATAAATAAGGTACAAAAATTAATCTTGTTTTTCATCGTTTAGGGGTTTCAAACGCCTCAAAAGAATTTGTCATCCAGTTACATTCCCATGGATAGGATTCGTCTCATCTCGATCAACGTCAACTCCATTGTTACTATACATCGGCGTGATTATCTCCTTGATTCCATTGTTAAGCAAAAGCCTGACATCATGCTACTCACTGAAACCCACCTCAATTCATGGCACCCCATGACATTCAAGGATTTTGAAATCGTAAGAAACGATAGAGTAATAGGTGATGGGGAAGGTGGCACCGGGATATTGGTTCGAAGACCTTATTGTTTCCAAAATATTGAAAAAGTCAAATTCAAAAGCTTTGAATCTTTTGAAGTGTCCGTTATCAAAATCTCACTGCCAGATGGGGATAACCTCTTCGTTATCTCTGCATATGCAACTGGTGGAATTGTTCTCAAGCTCAAAGAGGAGCTCAATTCCTTGTTTGAAATACTCGAATTGAACAGGCTGCATAACTATTATATTCTTGCTGGCGACCTGAATGCCAAGCATACATCATGGCTGAACGCCACCAATAATCCAAGAGGTGTATTTCTGAAATCGTGGATAACAGAAAACCAAATTGAATACAGGTGCAATCTATATGGGTCGGAGCTCCCAACATACCCTAGGACAAATTCATATTTGGACCTTTGCATTGCTGACGCAAGACTTGAATTCAGCTTTAATAGTCCTCAACGGAAACTGCAGATGCTTCCTTATGATAGCGACCATAACGCAATCGTAACGGAAATCAATCATCAACGGGATGATTTCTTCCTCATTCCAGTTCATCAAGAAAATCATCGGTTGGATTTCAGAAAAGCTGACTGGGGAAAGTTGCAAAAGAAGTTTATTCAGTAGTACCAGATGCAATGTCCCCTTCTGATGGTGGCAACTCATGCTCAATGGTTCCTTATGACAGGAATCTAATTAACGATGAAATAAATATCTATTTGTCGAAGTTAGAGAAGCTGACGTTGGAAACGATTGAGAAAGTAGTTTCCAAGATAAAACATCGAAACATTTGCAAGGATATGAAACACCAACCATCGAAAGGTTGAAAAGATTGAAAAGCCTTCTTCTCACACGAGTCAACAATATTTATCGACGATTTTTGGACTTCAACCATCCCTCGTTGGCTTTGTTGGAATTACACCTGAAGAATGTCCGGAACTTAATCCAGTCATACTTCAGCAGTGAGG
Source organism: Odontomyia ornata (assembly GCA_963969285.1). NCBI lineage: Eukaryota > Metazoa > Arthropoda > Insecta > Diptera > Stratiomyidae > Odontomyia > Odontomyia ornata. Next base: position 97,331,046 of record OZ017738.1, read on the forward strand.
TCAGCAATGAATGGGCGGAAAAATTGACGGGTATTAGCTCACAGGACCCACATGGCGTTTTCGCGAAAGTGAATAGCATATTCCGCAAGAAGTCTCGAGTGAAGGTATCGAATCTTGAAGTCACTAGTGATGAGATAAATCTTTTCGATAGGGCTGGTATCGAAATTGATAGTACGACTCGGGATAGAAATGGTAACAGGATCCTTTGTGAGGGATTGCATAAACTTGCCCTGATTGGAACACATTTAAAATTGGTTCATCTGCCAAACCCTGAGAGAGGGAACAAAATTTTTTCAGAAGTCGCTGAAGCAAAAGTTTCCGACTTCAAATCAAGCCTGAACGGCCAATCAATTCTTCATTTCAATGAAACATTAACATCTGACCTCATACCGAGCTTGAATCTTATTGATTATTTTGTCAGCTATGAAGACTTGTGTTTTATATTTCGCAGGATAAACAACAAGAAATCATGTGGTACTGATGTTATTCCAAACGTAGTTCTCCGACATTTGTCTGAGGTTGCTATTAGGAATTATTGCATATTGTTCAACAACATGTTGAGCAATTCATATTTCCCAAATGAGTGATCTTGAAGAAAGAAAAAGAATCTTCATGGCCCAAAAGCTATCGCCCAATCAGCTTGCTGCCTAGCACCAGCAAGGTGTTTGAAGTGATACTCAACAGAGCATTAAACGCCCACATTGAGGAATATGAGTTGATGCCGAATGGCCAATTTGGTTTTCGTGCCAGGCATTCAACCACACATGCAATAACGAAAGTTACCTCAGACATCTGTTGGAAACTAAATGATAGACAATGTGTTGGAGCATGTCTCATTGATATGGAGAAAGCCTTCGATACGGTGTGGTTGGAGGGACTAGTTTTTAAACTCCTTCAGGACAAGTTTCCCAGACACCTTGTCGCCATGATGTGCAATATGTTATACGGGAAATCGTTTGTTGTAACTGTTGGAAATCTGACAACTGTAATGTGACGCCTACGCCCGGGAATCGAAGTGATTCCGATCCAGAACCCTTGCAACCGGCCAGATGGATATGTCCTCGAAGTGCCAGCGGACTTCATCTGTCGTGCGGATATCGTTGTGCAGAAAATATTTTTTTTCTGTCCAAATATTTAGATCCGTGGATATAAATATTCGAAATATAGAATTATTCCCAAACCCCGGCACATTTCGAGACATAGCCATCTGGAAATGCCCCTCCACCGTGGCCATCGAGAAAACTATGCCACTGGCGACAACTGGAGAGGCACATTGCCGCCATATGGCGTGCCATTCCACACACAGATGTTTTGTCCGAGGTGACAACCGGGATTTTTGACAGCCACATGGCGGCGAAGAAAAAGAAAATAACGTTTTGTGGTGGTCGATGGTGCGTGATTGTAGTTCGTGCTGTCTAGATCCTTTCAAGTGCTTTTCTACCTCTTAACATACCTTCGTGACGATCGTTTGTGTGTAGGATTTGGTCGGAGCGAAACGTACTCAAGAAAACAAAAGGGAACTCTGTCAGACTCAGCAAGAAGATCAACAGGCTCCAATCATGAAAGAGGTTAGTTTAGTTAAGAAAGACTTAGAAATTATTAGAATATTTTGTCTAGGTGAGCGGAAAGGCATCAGAAGACCATCGCGAGCTATGAGAAGGAATCCTGAACGAAAATTGTTGCGTTCGTATGATAATGTAAACAATTTTCTTGAATGGTCTGATGTCTTTTTGAAAAGTGTTGACAATTGTGACAATGAACTGACTCGGTATTGTGATCCACCAGAGCTTTGCTGCTATTATTGCGAAGCTATGCAGCGGCTGATCACTTCATCAAATTTAACGTTGCGTGAACTGTGGACTAAGTGGGAATATACCTTCGATAAAACAATTTCTCTTAATGAATCCAGTAGGAGAATAATTCAAAATCAAAATGATTTGACACTTCTTAATGCGGAAATTCGAAGTAATGCTTGCTACTTTGTTCAGATTGATCAATTGGCATATCGCTTGCAATCCGCAGTACAGATTGCAGTCTTCGGTAAAATTGATGAATACCTAGCATCTATCGACGCGTCTTTTATTTATACAAAAAAAACGATACTTTTAAAGATTCAGCAACGTACATTGTACGGTATAAACATATGCTCTTAAAAGTTATCAACGTTATTCGCGGGTATGCTTCTCACGTTATCAAAAATGCGGCTCAGGAGAGTGTCATATCTGGAAAGGAGGACAATTCAGGTTACAGTTTCTAATATCACTCGTTACCTACTTTTAAACTCTGGATGTCATAACATGAAATCAGGATTTATCTCAGAGTCAGCCGGTTTCCATTTAAAAAAATAGTTAGATAAAACTGCACCATATTTACATTCTAGATGTAAACGTGATATCAAGGTGATTGGCTTAAAGAAAAGATTTGCTTGTACATTTGAATATTTACAACTTAATGACATAAAGCTGAACGAATTTTGTAACTATCAAAAATTAATTAAATTAATTATTTCGTCATATATATAAGCGAAATTTCATGTTATGGCACTACAGCCGGTATCATTTCGAACATAAACTCAAATTTTGTTAATTGTATAGTAAATTTTATGCGAATAAGCATTCCGTTTGCATCGATTCAGAATGCTTAGTAGAAACATCATCATATACCTAAATAGTATACAGAAATGTTAGTTGTAGAAAAATATTTTAACAACAAGTTAATAGAGTTCTAAATGTTTATTGAAAGTTGAGTGTTGTGGGCTGTTGTTTGTTTTTATTGAATCTGAAAAAAAGTAAGAATTAAAGAAAATTAGAAGTTCTCCTAGTCATTCGGCCAAAAATATTAAGAAATTACAATACAACATTTGAAATTCATATATGCATCCATTTGTTCAAGACATTCAATACAGCCAGAAATTGTCTTTAACTCATGCAACTAATACTAAAGAACGCCTAGCAAGTATTTTAATGTGCCTCCTTCTTGTGAATGTAAAAAAATGAAATTGTTGTAAGACAAAAAGGATCCAAAATCTTATGATTAAAAAGGGAATGACTATAAATACATATTTACTCGATTTACAAGATGTTTACAATTTTGCGTTGATACTAATATTCTGCATAATGCAAGATTTACTTAATATTATATATATATATATTAGTAGTTTTTACAAGAAATTTATTTTGTTCTTTTTTTAAGATGAAGTTATTTAATTAATATAGATAATACAATAAAAAACATATGTCAAACAGTAACAAAAAAAAAAGAGATTCAAAACGGGAACATTGTGACTAATGCAAGGAAATTTACGTAGAAAAAAAAAATTTTTTTAATTCTAAATCGTTTATTCCAATCGAGGAGCTGTAATTTGCGCTTGAAAAAGAACACAGAAACCTTTGGAAAATCCTAGGGTTACTTTAGATATTTAGTTGCATTTTCACGTATTTGAACTCATTACAAATCATCAACTCAAGAAAACACCATTAGACTTAATATGAGTTTAGTAGTAGTAACAAAATTGATTAATAATGGATTCGTACTTATTGATTGAACGAGTACTTTTCGATAAAAAAAATCAATGAATTATTTCAATTTTTTTACGTTTTCATATGCACATTATATTAAATTAAAAATATTGTTTAAATTCTAACAAGGTCTCTAAACATAATGCCATGACGAATAATAAATGAAATGGTATCCTATAATATTTAAGTAAACATGTAAACTTAATTCTTTAGAGATAAAAACAAAAAAGGTTGATGTCTTAGTTAATATCACGATAGATTGATTTTGTAAGGGATTTATCTAATTTTGAGATGAGTATAGCCAGGAAACAATTACTGACCATTGTACAGAGATCTTAAAGTACGTAGAAATACATCAACAATATGTAAAAGATGTGTGTACACTTTGAAAAACAATATACATCACTAGGTATGTAATGCTTCATTATAAGTAGATTGTTTTAATACATATTAAAAATCTAAAAATTTATACTGCATATTAAAAGAATGGTATGGTCACATTCATATTAAAAAGTAATAGTATATCCAGTGTGGAATAAATATTACTAGAAAAATTATATAGATTTTTAGAAACTAAATAAAAATAACATGAATTGCTAGATAACTAACGACTTTCCTTTTCAGTGGCTCGTTCTTTTTCAGCGTGAAAGGGAAGTGCAGGGTAGGTATGCCGTCGCGAGGTTAGGGTTTCGGCAAATCCGCTGAAGTCGGTTTCGCGTCGCGCGATGTACGCGGTACCTTTGATTGTTTCGTCATTTCTTTAGAGTAGTTTTCTTCGGTTTAAGTTCGAGTAGCATATTTTTCGGTACCGCGTCGGTGAATCGGTAACGCGCCTATGGGAGTTTGTAGCGTTTTTGATTTGAGATCTGTGGATAGATCACATCCAGAATTAACGTAATGTAGGTTTCTCGTTCTGGATGAGTAATTGTTGACGCGTTTGGAAAACGGGCAAGTTCAGGTGACTGAAATATTGTAATTGAGCGTAATCCATTCGGAGACCCGCGACCGAAATCCTCTCCGAACTAGCTGGCCGACAAGCAGTCACCGCATGAATGGGTTACGGTGCACGGATTGGTTGACCTGTTGGTACCATCCGTTGGCACTACTCAGACTTAACGTCTAGAACCGATGAGAGGTCGGTTCCGCGTTCGATCTGAAAGTAGAAAATCATTACAAATGGCGCCCAACGTGGGGCCAAAAAACATCCTAAGGGGGAAAGAACTTCGCGTCTTCTGACGAGTTGGTCCTTTACGGAGGATGTAAGGTACTTTGGTACTCGAGTCCCACTAACAGGAGCAGTGGAGTTGTGTGATACACACTCGCAGTCGCTTCACGTGAGTTGTAGCTTCCGCTCTCCTTTGTTTGATTTTGCTTTCGCGACAGAATCCTTCCGATGTGTTGTCCTAGGCTAACCCCTGTAAGGACCTTCTATTTTCTTGATGGAACTGCCAGTCTGATGGGTTTACCTATCAGCATGGACTCTTAAGAAAATAGAAGGCTACCTTGCCTTTATGTCGCGGAAGGATTCTAACTATTTCTTATGCGTGTTAGACGAGTGGTATCGGTTCAACGTTCGGTGGCGTATGCTGGAGTTGCGAAGCCCGGAATGCTTCCACGCGTCGGGAATTTTGACCGCGTACAAAGTCGTTACGGTAGCTCTACCACTTGTCTCGTCGAGTCACTTTAACGTAGTTTAGAGACGGTTTTTTTGTAATGTATGTGGGTTATGGGGTAATTTTCGTAAATCGACCAAAAGCACCCTTTCTTCGGCAGAATACCACGCACTCTCTTTTCCCGTTGGAGGAGTCGACCACTGAAAAGGAAAGTATACTTTAAATACATTTTTTTTCCCACTTAATATATAGCTCGCCACTTTCGGCCACGAAGTTATTTTTAGGCTTTTTCATATATATAGTAGGGTTAACCTTTTCTTCTTATTTTTTAGTATTAAAAAACTTACTTTTACCTCACACAAGACAGAACCAAAAAATGGCAACGAAGCGGACTCCCGATAAGCGGTGGACCCGGTCCAAAACGGTCCAACCCGCGAACTGCGGGATCTGTTTCGAGGACGTAGTGGAGGGGGTACACAGCGTGCGGTTGGATTGTGGACATCTATTCCACCGTGCCTGTGTCCAACAGCTCCTCCTCACGTCCGAGCTGTGTCCATTATGTCGGCGACCCATCGAGCGGACCGCCCTAGACGTCCCCCTCGGAACGCCCCTACCGACGCGTGGAGCAGTGGCGAAAGGAGCTCCAGAAGCCGAACCGTCACAACCACTCTTAGACCTGCAAGGAGCAGTAGGCGGTGAAGTTCCGGCTGCAAGTGTCGTGTCCGAGGTGACAACCATGCCTTCCGCCCACTCCATTGACACCCTCGTGGCGTTGATGAGGGATATGTCGGAGAGGATTGGCAACCTGGAGGGAAAGATCCAGAATCTCCCGTTGAGCCAACCACCCAGCCGCGTGAGAACTCCGCTTGGCTGGGAGCCAAATCCCAGTGTAGCGATGCCCCACTCCCGACAATCCGAGCAATGGGTCCCACCTCCAAGGAACTCGGGAATGGATCCCAGAGCTCCCGAATACAGACCGCGACACAATACCGGACCTCCGTTGGTACTTCCAGCCCCGGAGGCAGTTCAGTACAACAGGTCAATCGAGGATGTGATTCCCCCCGGGAACGCATTGGCACCTTTTCGAGACCCGACGCCTCGTATCATGGAGAGTTGGCGCCTGAACTTTACAGGGTTCAACGATATGATATCGGCGGACCGGTTCCTTTTCCGGATTCAGGCGTTGGTATCCAGCACCCTGGGAGGTGATTCCTCGGCCTTCCTCCGGCATGCACATCTTTTGTTCAGCGGCGACGCTGCCGACTGGTACTGGAGCTTTAAAGAGTCAACGCCACGTCCCACTTGGCACTCTTTCAGTGCAGCCTTCCGCAATCGATTTGAGGATGGCTTCACTGAGAGAGAGCTAAGAGAGCAAATAAAGAAACGGAAACAAGGCGCTCACGAACCGTTCGACCAGTACTACACCAGTATAGTGAGATTGAGCACTCGCCTGCGAAATACCATGCCCGAGGACGAATTGGTAGAAATTATCAGAGAGAACATGCGCTGGGATCTCCAGAACAGCCTTCTACATTTTCCCATCAACACCATACAGGGATTGCGCCTCCATGCCCGTAGACAAGAACACTTGGATGAGCGACGAGGTACCTTCCGTCCACAACCTCGCATGACGGGACCAAATCCCCGAAATCATCACACCGCGGAGTTGATGGCAGCAGACCACCTGCTTGCTGATCCAGTACCAGTACAGAGGAGCGGAGCACCACCGGAGCTTGAGGACCCAGCACTGATTGATCGACCCTCCCTTGAAGCAATTACAAGCCCGACGGTCTGTTGGAACTGCCGACAACCGGGACATCGGTTCTATGCATGTCCAGCGGAGCCAACACTTTTCTGCTACCGATGCGGGAAGGCCGACACATACGCACCTGACTGTGCAAATTGCAAAGGACGAAAAAACTTGCCACCGAGTGCCGCGACCACCCGTCGGCACTCCTAAACCCCGGACGAACCAATCCAGACCCCATCACTAGTTATGACCCAGCTTCCAACATGACTCCAACTCTGCTGACTCGCACCGCTAACCACAGTTCTCCCGAAGTTCCACAATCGACGCCGTGCACCGCCGAGGCCAATGCGCAGGGAAATGATAGCGAGACGAAAGTTCCTTGGCATGTAAAACCTTTTCATGTCAGGCTGCGGAATTACTTGGCTGCTCGACAGCGCATCTTCCATGAGGAGTTGGCCACAAATGTCCCACCGCGAAGCAAGCGAGCCACGCGTCGGATGCGGAGCTTTTGGAGAAAAGTCAGGCAGTCGAGGAAAGTGTTGAAGGACATATACTTAGACGAATTATTGAGAGATGATGTTCGGCCATATGCGTCAGTACACCTCCTGCAAAAACGAGTATCAGGCTTAGTCGATACGGGAGCCAGTGTGAATTGCATATCTGCCGAGTTTGCAGGGGAGGTACTGGAAAAGCACGCGGACCAAATCCGTCATTTCACCTCCTGGTTAAGCACGGCGGACGGAACTCGTCACTCTGTAGTGGGAAAAATTATGACGGATGTCACCTTTAAAGGGGTAACTAAACCTATGGAATTTTTCATCATACCTCAGTTAACCCAGAATCTTTATTTAGGAGTGGATTTCGTTCGAAAATTTAACTTGGCCCCGGCACTATTTTCCAGTTCGACCCTGGAGTCCGTCACCACCGTTCCTGACCAATCTCAACCCACTAACTTATTACGGCATACACTGGATGTAACTCAGCAACTGCGTCTTGACTCGGCTATATCGGCTTTTCCATCGCATGAGAAAGAAGGTCTCGGGAGGACTGCCCTGGTGTTCCACACTATAGATGTGGGGGATGCTAAACCCATAAAACAGAGACATTTCGCCATATCTCCGGCGAAGGAAAAATCGTTATATGCCGAAGTGGATCGAATGCTAGCATTAGGCGTAATCGAAGAATCACAGAGCGCGTGGGCTTCCCCAGTCACCTTAGTGGTCAAGCCGAACAAGGTCCGGTTATGCCTAGATGCCAGACGCTTGAACGCCGTCACAGTCAAGGACGCATATCCTCTACCGTTGATCGAAGGCATTTTGAGTCGATTGCCTAAAGCCCATTTCATCACGAGCTTAGACCTCAAGGACGCCTTCTGGCAAATTCCTTTAGACCCCGGTTCAAAGGAGAAAACAGCCTTCACAGTCCCAGGTCGGCCCCTATATCAATTCGTGACCATGCCATTCGGATTGTGTAATGCCCCCCAAACAATGACGCGCCTTATGGATAAGGTGATACCACCTCATTTGCGGCACCAAGTTTTCGTTTACTTGGACGATCTGTTGCTTATAACCGAGACCTTTGATGAACACATCGACCTGCTTCAGGAGGTGGCTCTACACATCCGGAGGGCAAGATTAACCATCAACATAAGGAAGAGCCAGTTCGTGATGACGGAGGTGAAGTATTTAGGTCACATCATTGGGCATGGCCATATCAAGACCGATCCGGAAAAGACTCAAGCGATTGACGTTTTTCCATTACCCAAGACCACCAAACAATTACGCCGATTCTTAGGTTTATGCGGATGGTACCAGCGTTTTGTACGTGACTATGCCACCATTACCACTCCTTTGACCGACATGCTGCGTAAGGGACGTAAATTCGTCTGGGAAGAGCCCAGCTTGCGAGCCTTTGAAGAGCTAAAGAAGAGTCTGACTACAGCCCCCGTACTGCACAGCCCGGACTTTGACAAACCGTTCTCAATCCATTGTGACGCGAGTCAACATGGGGTGGGAGCAGTCTTAGTCCAGGTTGCACAAGACGGCGAGGAGAGACCTATAGCCTTCATGTCTCACAAGCTGAACCCAGCCCAGCGAAATTACACGGTCTCCGAGCAGGAATGTCTAGCTGCGGTGTTGGCAGTGAAACGCTTCCGAGCCTATGTGGAGGGACACACCTTTGAAATCGTTACGGATCACGCTTCTCTGAAATGGCTAATGAGCCAGACTGATCTCAACGGCAGATTGGCCAGGTGGGCACTGAAACTACAGGCATTTGACTTCACAATTCGCCACCGAAAAGGAAGCCAGCATGTAGTCCCCGACACCCTATCCAGAATGTTCGCCCCTGAAGGAGCCGAGTTGGTCCAAGAGGACGACAGCCCCCAATTGATCGATTTGGACCATCCTGCCTTCAAGTCAGCCAGCTACACCCAACTGATTCACACTATCCAGAATCAACTGTCCCAGCTTCCTGAACTGCGGTTGACGGATGGATTTATTTATAAGCGGATGGAACACGCATCCGGAGACCCCATACAAGAAGAAGAACAGTGGAAGTTGTGGGTGCCCGAAGAATTAACCACTGATCTTATCAGACGGGCTCATGACCACCCATCAAGTGCGCACGGCGGATACGGTCGTACACTTAGGCGGTTGAAAACCTGTTTCTTTTGGCCTAAGATGGCACAACAGATAAAAGCGTACGTAGCCTCCTGCGAGCTATGCAAGTGCACTAAAGCGCCCAACACCATTCTTCGGCCACCCATGGGTAAGGTTGAGGTCCCCGAACGCGTGTTCCAGCGCTTGTACATTGATCTTATCGGTCCTTACCCTCGATCTGCTTCTGGTCACACGGGAGCTGTCGTGGTCCTGGACCAGCTCTCTAAATTCCCTATCATAGAACCACTACGCAACATGCACACTGGACCTATAATCAGCTTCTTGGAGAACCGAGTCTTTCACATGTTTGGAGTTCCGGAGAAACTTGTCTCCGACAATGGGGTCCAGTTCACCTCCAGCAAGTTCCGAGACCTAATGTCCAAATACGGCATCATCCACCAACGAACTGCCGTCTATTCACCACAAGCCAACGCATCCGAACGACTGAATCGTACGCTCATAGCGGCCATCCGCGCCTATGTCCACCCGAATCAGAAGGACTGGGATCGCAAATTGTCCGCCATCACTAGTGCGCTGCGCTCGTCGTACCACGCCACTACCGGCATTTCGCCGTATTTCGCAGTGTTCGGCCAGTACATGATCTGTCATGGGAGCGCTTACCGGCTATTGCGGCAGCTGAAATCGCTAGAGGACCCAATCGTGGTTCTAGAACCGCACGAAAAGCTCCAACTTCTGCGAGATCAACTGCGGGAGAAGATTGAAGAAAGTAGACGGATGGGAGAGGAGCGGTACAACTTGCGATCTCATCCTTCTGGCTTTAAGGCAGGCGACGAAATATATCGTCGAAACTTCCGACAGAGCGATGCCACCCGACATTACAATGCCAAACTAGACAAGAAATTCGTTAAGTGTCGAGTCCTACAAGTCATAAGCCCCACCCGATACCTCATCGCGGGCATGACTGGTAAAACCCTGGGAATTTACCACGCAAAAGACCTTAGACGATGAAGTGCAACTATTTCCCACGAAAAACCTTGGCTTACCCCAATCTTTGCCTAGACGAAGACCTCCGAATAACACCCGACTCCCTACTATATAGTCACTGTCGAGTCTTCACGAACATGGTTGTAGCCTATCCTTCGAAACCGACCATCGACCCGCCATGGCCCTAACCAAGATCTTTTATATAGGAGACGGGATCGTAATTACTTCGATTTTGGGGGAGGGAATGTGTAATGTGACGCCTACGCCCGGGAATCGAAGTGATTCCGATCCCGAACCCTTGCAACCGGCCAGATGGATATGTCCTCGAAGTGCCAGCGGACTTCATCTGTCGTGCGGATATCGTTGTGCAGAAAATATTTTTTTTCTGTCCAAATATTTAGATCCGTGGATATAAATATTCGAAATATAGAATTAATCCCAAACCCCGGCACATTTCGAGACATAGCCATCTGGAAATGCCCCTCCACCGTGGCCATCGAGAAAACTATGCCACTGGCGACAACTGGAGAGGCACATTGCCGCCATATGGCGTGCCATTCCACACACAGATGTTTTGTCCGAGGTGACAACCGGGATTTTTGACAGCCACATGCCGGCGAAGAAAAAGAAAATAACGTTTTGTGGTGGTCGATGGTGCGTGATCGTAGTTCGTGCTGTCTAGATCCTTTCAAGTGCTTTTCTACCTCTTAACATACCTTCGTGACGATCGTTTGTGTGTAGGATTTGGTCGGAGCGAAACGTACTCAAGAAAACAAAAGGGAACTCTGTCAGACTCAGCAAGAAGATCAACAGGCTCCAATCATGAAAGAGGTTAGTTTAGTTAAGAAAGACTTAGAAATTATTAGAATATTTTGTCTAGGTGAGCGGAAAGGCATCAGAAGACCATCGCGAGCTATGAGAAGGAATCCTGAACGAAAATTGTTGCGTTCGTATGATAATGTAAACAATTTTCTTGAATGGTCTGATGTCTTTTTGAAAAGTGTTGACAATTGTGACAATGAACTGACTCGGTATTGTGATCCACTAGAGCTTTGCTGCTATTATTGCGAAGCTATGCAGCGGCTGATCACTTCATCAAATTTAACGTTGCGTGAACTGTGGACTAAGTGGGAATATACCTTCGATAAAACAATTTCTCTTAATGAATCCAGTAGGAGAATAATTCAAAATCAAAATGATTTGACACTTCTTAATGCGGAAATTCGAAGTAATGCTTGCTACTTTGTTCAGATTGATCAATTGGCATATCGCTTGCAATCCGCAGTACAGATTGCAGTCTTCGGTAAAATTGATGAATACCTAGCATCTATCGACGCAAGTCTTTTATTTATACAAAAAAAACGATACTTTTAAAGATTCAGCAACGTACATTGTACGGTATAAACATATGCTCTTAAAAGTTATCAACGTTATTCGCGGGTATGCTTCTCACGTTATCGAAAATGCGGCTCAGGAGAGTGTCATATCTGGAAAGGAGGACAATTCAGGTTACAGTTTCTAATATCACTCGTTACCTACTTTTAAACTCTGGATGTCATAACATGAAATCAGGATTTATCTCAGAGTCAGCCGGTTTCCATTTAAAAAAATAGTTAGATAAAACTGCACCATATTTACATTCTAGATGTAAACGTGATATCAAGGTGATTGGCTTAAAGAAAAGATTTGCTTGTACATTTGAATATTTACAACTTAATGACATAAAGCTGAACGAATTTTGTAACTATCAAAAATTAATTAAATTAATTATTTCGTCATATATATAAGCGAAATTTCATGTTATGGCACTACAGCCGGTATCATTTCGAACATAAACTCAAATTTTGTTAATTGTATAGTAAATTTTATGCGAATAAGCATTCCGTTTGCATCGATTCAGAATGCTTAGTAGAAACATCATCATATACCTAAATAGTATACAGAAATGTTAGTTGTAGAAAAATATTTTAACAACAAGTTAATAGAGTTCTAAATGTTTATTGAAAGTTGAGTGTTGTGGGCCGTTGTTTGTTTTTATTGAATCTGAAAAAAAGTAAGAATTAAAGAAAATTAGAAGTTCTCCTAGTCATTCGGCCAAAAATATTAAGAAATTACAATACAACATTTGAAATTCATATATGCATCCATTTGTTCAAGACATTCAATACAGCCAGAAATTGTCTTTAACTCATGCAACTAATGCTAAAGAACGCCTAGCAAGTATTTTAATGTGCCTCCTTCTTGTGAATGTAAAAAAATGAAATTGTTGTAAGACAAAAAGGATCCAAAATCTTATGATTAAAAAGGGAATGACTATTAATACATATTTACTCGATTTACAAGATGTTTACAATTTTGCGTTGATACTAATATTCTGCATAATGCAAGATTTACTTAATATTATATATATATATTAGTAGTTTTTACAAGAAATTTATTTTGTTCTTTTTTTAAGATGAAGTTATTTAATTAATATAGATAATACAATAAAAAACATATGTCAAACAGTAACAAAAAAAAAAGAGATTCAAAACGGGAACATTGTGACTAATGCAAGGAAATTTACGTAGAAAAAAAAAAATTTTTTTAATTCTAAATCGTTTATTCCAATCGAGGAGCTGTAATTTGCGCTTGAAAAAGAACACAGAAACCTTTGGAAAATCCTAGGGTTACTTTAGATATTTAGTTGCATTTTCACGTATTTGAACTCATTACAAATCATCAACTCAAGAAAACACCATTAGACTTAATATGAGTTTAGTAGTAGTAACAAAATTGATTAATAATGGATTCGTACTTATTGATTGAACGAGTACTTTTCGATAAAAAAAATCAATGAATTATTTCAATTTTTTTACGTTTTCATATGCACATTATATTAAATTAAAAATATTGTTTAAATTCTAACAAGGTCTCTAAACATAATGCCATGACGAATAATAAATGAAATGGTATCCTATAATATTTAAGTAAACATGTAAACTTAATTCTTTAGAGATAAAAACAAAAAAGGTTGATGTCTTAGTTAATATCACGATAGATTGATTTTGTAAGGGATTTATCTAATTTTGAGATGAGTATAGCCAGGAAACAATTACTGACCATTGTACAGAGATCTTAAAGTACGTAGAAATACATCAACAATATGTAAAAGATGTGTGTACGCTTTGAAAAACAATATACATCACTAGGTATGTAATGCTTCATTATAAGTAGATTGTTTTAATACATATTAAAAATCTAAAAATTTATACTGCATATTAAAAGAATGGTATGGTCACATTCATATTAAAAAGTAATAGTATATCCAGTGTGGAATAAATATTACTAGAAAAATTATATAGATTTTTAGAAACTAAATAAAAATAACATGAATTGCTAGATAACTAACGACTTTCCTTTTCAGTGGCTCGTTCTTTTTCAGCGTGAAAGGGAAGTGCAGGGTAGGTATGCCGTCGCGAGGTTAGGGTTTCGGCAAATCCGCTGAAGTCGGTTTCGCGTCGCGCGCGGTACGCGGTACCTTTGATTGTTTCGTCATTTCTTTAGAGTAGTTTTCTTCGGTTTAAGTTCGAGTAGCATATTTTTCGGTACCGCGTCGGTGAATCGGTAACGCGCCTATGGGAGTTTGTAGCGTTTTTGATTTGAGATCTGTGGATAGATCACATCCAGAATTAACGTAATGTAGGTTTCTCGTTCTGGATGAGTAATTGTTGACGCGTTTGGAAAACGGGCAAGTTCAGGTGACTGAAATATTGTAATTGAGCGTAATCCATTCGGAGACCCGCGACCGAAATCCTCTCCGAACTAGCTGGCCGACAAGCAGTCACCGCATGAATGGGTTACGGTGCACGGATTGGTTGACCTGTTGGTACCATCCGTTGGCACTACTCAGACTTAACGTCTAGAACCGATGAGAGGTCGGTTCCGCGTTCGATCTGAAAGTAGAAAATCATTACAAATGGCGCCCAACGTGGGGCCAAAAAACATCCTAAGGGGGAAAGAACTTCGCGTCTTCTGACGAGTTGGTCCTTTACGGAGGATGTAAGGTACTTTGGTACTCGAGTCCCACTAACAGGAGCAGTGGAGTTGTGTGATACACACTCGCAGTCGCTTCACGTGAGTTGTAGCTTCCGCTCTCCTTTGTTTGATTTTGCTTTCGCGACAGAATCCTTCCGATGTGTTGTCCTAGGCTAACCCCTGTAAGGACCTTCTATTTTCTTGATGGAACTGCCAGTCTGATGGGTTTACCTATCAGCATGGACTCTCAAGAAAATAGAAGGCTACCTTGCCTTTATGTCGCGGAAGGATTCTAACTATTTCTTATGCGTGTTAGACGAGTGGTATCGGTTCAACGTTCGGTGGCGTATGCTGGAGTTGCGAAGCCCGGAATGCTTCCACGCGTCGGGAATTTTGACCGCGTACAAAGTCGTTACGGTAGCTCTACCACTTGTCTCGTCGAGTCACTTTAACGTAGTTTAGAGACGGTTTTTTTGTAATGTATGTGGGTTATGGGGTAATTTTCGTAAATCGACCAAAAGCACCCTTTCTTCGGCAGAATACCACGCACTCTCTTTTCCCGTTGGAGGAGTCGACCACTGAAAAGGAAAGTATACTTTAAATACATTTTTTTTCCTACTTAATATATAGCTCGCCACTTTCGGCCACGAAGTTATTTTTAGACTTTTTCATATATATAGTAGGGTTAACCTTTTCTTCTTATTTTTTAGTATTAAAAAACTTACTTTTACCTCACACAAGACAGAACCAAAAAATGGCAACGAAGCGGACTCCCGATAAGCGGTGGACCCGGTCCAAAACAGTCCAACCCGCGAACTGCGGGATCTGTTTCGAGGACGTAGTGGAGGGGGTACACAGCGTGCGGTTGGATTGTGGACATCTATTCCACCGTGCCTGTGTCCAACAGCTCCTCCTCACGTCCGAGCTGTGTCCATTATGTCGGCGACCCATCGAGCGGACCGCCCTAGACGTCCCCCTCGGAACGCCCCTACCGACGCGTGGAGCAGTGGCGAAAGGAGCTCCAGAAGCCGAACCGTCACAACCACTCTTAGACCTGCAAGGAGCAGTAGGCGGTGAAGTTCCGGCTGCAAGTGTCGTGTCCGAGGTGACAACCATGCCTTCCGCCCACTCCATTGACACCCTCGTGGCGTTGATGAGGGATATGTCGGAGAGGATTGGCAACCTGGAGGGAAAGATCCAGAATCTCCCGTTGAGCCAACCACCCAGCCGCGTGAGAACTCCGCTTGGCTGGGAGCCAAATCCCAGTGTGGCGATGCCCCACTCCCGACAATCCGAGCAATGGGTCCCACCTCCAAGGAACTCGGGAATGGATCCCAGAGCTCCCGAATACAGACCGCGACACAATACCGGACCTCCGTTGGTACTTCCAGCCCCGGAGGCAGTTCAGTACAACAGGTCAATCGAGGATGTGATTCCCCCCGGGAACGCATTGGCACCTTTTCGAGACCCGACGCCTCGTATCATGGAGAGTTGGCGCCTGAACTTTACAGGGTTCAACGATATGATATCGGCGGACCGGTTCCTTTTCCGGATTCAGGCGTTGGTATCCAGCACCCTGGGAGGTGATTCCTCGGCCTTCCTCCGGCATGCACATCTTTTGTTCAGCGGCGACGCTGCCGACTGGTACTGGAGCTTTAAAGAGTCAACGCCACGTCCCACTTGGCACTCTTTCAGTGCAGCCTTCCGCAATCGATTTGAGGATGGCTTCACTGAGAGAGAGCTAAGAGAGCAAATAAAGAAACGGAAACAAGGCGCTCACGAACCGTTCGACCAGTACTACACCAGTATAGTGAGATTGAGCACTCGCCTGCGAAATACCATGCCCGAGGACGAATTGGTAGAAATTATCAGAGAGAACATGCGCTGGGATCTCCAGAACAGCCTTCTACATTTTCCCATCAACACCATACAGGGATTGCGCCTCCATGCCCGTAGACAAGAACACTTGGATGAGCGACGAGGTACCTTCCGTCCACAACCTCGCATGACGGGACCAAATCCCCGAAATCATCACACCGCGGAGTTGATGGCAGCAGACCACCTGCTTGCTGATCCAGTACCAGTACAGAGGAGCGGAGCACCACCGGAGCTTGAGGACCCAGCACTGATTGATCGACCCTCCCTTGAAGCAATTACAAGCCCGACGGTCTGTTGGAACTGCCGACAACCGGGACATCGGTTCTATGCATGTCCAGCGGAGCCAACGCTTTTCTGCTACCGATGCGGGAAGGCCGACACATACGCACCTGACTGTGCAAATTGCAAAGGACGAAAAAACTTGCCACCGAGTACCGCGACCACCCGTCGGCACTCCTAAACCCCGGACGAACCAATCCAGACCCCATCACTAGTTATGACCCAGCTTCCAACATGACTCCAACTCTGCTGACTCGCACCGCTAACCACAGTTCTCCCGAAGTTCCACAACCGACGCCGTGCACCGCCGAGGCCAATGCGCAGGGAAATGATAGCGAGACGAAAGTTCCTTGGCATGTAAAACCTTTTCATGTCAGGCTGCGGAATTACTTGGCTGCTCGACAGCGCATCTTCCATGAGGAGTTGGCCACAAATGTCCCACCGCGAAGCAAGCGAGCCACGCGTCGGATGCGGAGCTTTTGGAGAAAAGTCAGGCAGTCGAGGAAAGTGTTGAAGGACATATACTTAGACGAATTATTGAGAGATGATGTTCGGCCATATGCGTCAGTACACCTCCTGCAAAAACGAGTATCAGGCTTAGTCGATACGGGAGCCAGTGTGAATTGCATATCTGCCGAGTTTGCAGGGGAGGTACTGGAAAAGCACGCGGACCAAATCCGTCATTTCACCTCCTGGTTAAGCATGGCGGACGGAACTCGTCACTCTGTAGTGGGAAAAATTATGACGGATGTCACCTTTAAAGGGGTAACTAAACCTATGGAATTTTTCATCATACCTCAGTTAACCCAGAATCTTTATTTAGGAGTGGATTTCGTTCGAAAATTTAACTTGGCCCCGGCACTATTTTCCGGTTCGACCCTGG
Organism: Odontomyia ornata; assembly: GCA_963969285.1. Lineage (NCBI taxonomy): Eukaryota > Metazoa > Arthropoda > Insecta > Diptera > Stratiomyidae > Odontomyia > Odontomyia ornata. Next base: position 97,348,589 of record OZ017738.1, read on the forward strand.
AGTCCGTCACCACCGTTCCTGACCAATCTCAACCCACTAACTTATTACGGCATACACTGGATGTAACTCAGCAACTGCGTCTTGACTTGGCTATATCGGCTTTTCCATCGCATGAGAAAGAAGGTCTCGGGAGGACTGCCCTGGTGTTCCACACTATAGATGTGGGGGATGCTAAACCCATAAAACAGAGACATTTCGCCATATCTCCGGCGAAGGAAAAATCGTTATATGCCGAAGTGGATCGAATGCTAGCATTAGGCGTAATCGAAGAATCACAGAGCGCGTGGGCTTCCCCAGTCACCTTAGTGGTCAAGCCGAACAAGGTCCGGTTATGCCTAGATGCCAGACGCTTGAACGCCGTCACAGTCAAGGACGCATATCCTCTACCGTTGATCGAAGGCATTTTGAGTCGATTGCCTAAAGCCCATTTCATCACGAGCTTAGACCTCAAGGACGCCTTCTGGCAAATTTCTTTAGACCCCGGTTCAAAGGAGAAAACAGCCTTCACAGTCCCAGGTCGGCCCCTATATCAATTCGTGACCATGCCATTCGGATTGTGTAATGCCCCCCAAACAATGACGCGCCTTATGGATAAGGTGATACCACCTCATTTGCGGCACCAAGTTTTCGTTTACTTGGACGATCTGTTGCTTATAACCGAGACCTTTGATGAACACATCGACCTGCTTCAGGAGGTGGCTCTACACATCCGGAGGGCAAGATTAACCATCAACATAAGGAAGAGCCAGTTCGTGATGACGGAGGTGAAGTATTTAGGTCACATCATTGGGCATGGCCATATCAAGACCGATCCGGAAAAGACTCAAGTGATTGACGTTTTTCCATTACCCAAGACCACCAAACAATTACGCCGATTCTTAGGTTTATGCGGATGGTACCAGCGTTTTGTACGTGACTATGCCACCATTACCACTCCTTTGACCGACATGCTGCGTAAGGGACGTAAATTCGTCTGGGAAGAGCCCAGCTTGCGAGCCTTTGAAGAGCTAAAGAAGAGTCTGACTACAGCCCCCGTACTGCACAGCCCGGACTTTGACAAACCGTTCTCAATCCATTGTGACGCGAGTCAACATGGGGTGGGAGCAGTCTTAGTCCAGGTTGCACAAGACGGCGAGGAGAGACCTATAGCCTTCATGTCTCACAAGCTGAACCCAGCCCAGCGAAATTACACGGTCTCCGAGCAGGAATGTCTAGCTGCGGTGTTGGCAGTGAAACGCTTCCGAGCCTATGTGGAGGGACACACCTTTGAAATCGTTACGGATCACGCTTCTCTGAAATGGCTAATGAGCCAGACTGATCTCAACGGCAGATTGGCCAGGTGGGCACTGAAACTACAGGCATTTGACTTCACAATTCGCCACCGAAAAGGAAGCCAGCATGTAGTCCCCGACACCCTATCCAGAATGTTCGCCCCTGAAGGAGCCGAGTTGGTCCAAGAGGACGACAGCCCCCAATTGATCGATTTGGACCATCCTGCCTTCAAGTCAGCCAGCTACACCCAACTGATTCACACTATCCAGAATCAACTGTCCCAGCTTCCTGAACTGCGGTTGACGGATGGATTTATTTATAAGCGGATGGGACACGCATCCGGAGACCCCATACAAGAAGAAGAACAGTGGAAGTTGTGGGTGCCCGAAGAATTAACCACTGATCTTATCAGACGGGCTCATGACCACCCATCAAGTGCGCACGGCGGATACGGTCGTACACTTAGGCGGTTGAAAACCTGTTTCTTTTGGCCTAAGATGGCACAACAGATAAAAGCGTACGTAGCCTCCTGCGAGCTATGCAAGTGCACTAAAGCGCCCAACACCATTCTTCGGCCACCCATGGGTAAGGTTGAGGTCCCCGAACGCGTGTTCCAGCGCTTGTACATTGATCTTATCGGTCCTTACCCTCGATCTGCTTCTGGTCACACGGGAGCTGTCATGGTCCTGGACCAGCTCTCTAAATTCCCTATCATAGAACCACTACGCAACATGCACACTGGACCTATAATCAGCTTCTTGGAGAACCGAGTCTTTCACATGTTTGGAGTTCCGGAGAAACTTGTCTCCGACAATGGGGTCCAGTTCACCTCCAGCAAGTTCCGAGACCTAATGTCCAAATACGGCATCATCCACCAACGAACTGCCGTCTATTCACCACAAGCCAACGCATCCGAACGACTGAATCGTACGCTCATAGCGGCCATCCGCGCCTATGTCCACCCGAATCAGAAGGACTGGGATCGCAAATTGTCCGCCATCACTAGTGCGCTGCGCTCGTCGTACCACGCCACTACCGGCATTTCGCCGTATTTCGCAGTGTTCGGCCAGTACATGATCTGTCATGGGAGCGCTTACCGGCTATTGCGGCAGCTGAAATCGCTAGAGGACCCAATCGTGGTTCTAGAACCGCACGAAAAGCTCCAACTTCTGCGAGATCAACTGCGGGAGAAGATTGAAGAAAGTAGACGGATGGGAGAGGAGCGGTACAACTTGCGATCTCATCCTTCTGGCTTTAAGGCAGGCGACGAAATATATCGTCGAAACTTCCGACAGAGCGATGCCACCCGACATTACAATGCCAAACTAGACAAGAAATTCGTGAAGTGTCGAGTCCTACAAGTCATAAGCCCCACCCGATACCTCATCGCGGACATGACTGGTAAAACCCTGGGAATTTACCACGCAAAAGACCTTAGACGATGAAGTGCAACTATTTCCCACGAAAAACCTTGGCTTACCCCAATCTTTGCCTAGACGAAGACCTCCGAATAACACCCGACTCCCTACTATATAGTCACTGTCGAGTCTTCACGAACATGGTTGTAGCCTATCCTTCGAAACCGACCTTCGACCCGCCATGGCCCTAACCAAGATCTTTTATATAGGAGACGGGATCGTAATTACTTCGATTTTGGGGGAGGGAATGTGTAATGTGACGCCTACGCCCGGGAATCGAAGTGATTCCGATCCCGAACCCTTGCAACCGGCCAGATGGATATGTCCTCGAAGTGCCAGCGGACTTCATCTGTCGTGCGGATATCGTTGTGCAGAAAATATTTTTTTTCTGTCCAAATATTTAGATCCGTGGATATAAATATTCGAAATATAGAATTAATCCCAAACCCCGGCACATTTCGAGACATAGCCATCTGGAAATGCCCCTCCACCGTGGCCATCGAGAAAACTATGCCACTGGCGACAACTGGAGAGGCACATTGCCGCCATATGGCGTGCCATTCCACACACAGATGTTTTGTCCGAGGTGACAACCGGGATTTTTGACAGCCACATGCCGGCGAAGAAAAAGAAAATAACGTTTTGTGGTGGTCGATGGTGCGTGATCGTAGTTCGTGCTGTCTAGATCCTTTCAAGTGCTTTTCTACCTCTTAACATACCTTCGTGACGATCGTTTGTGTGTAGGATTTGGTCGGAGCGAAACCTACTCAAGAAAACAAAAGGGAACTCTGTCAGACTCAGCAAGAAGATCAACAGGCTCCAATCATGAAAGAGGTTAGTTTAGTTAAGAAAGACTTAGAAATTATTAGAATATTTTGTCTAGGTGAGCGGAAAGGCATCAGAAGACCATCGCGAGCTATGAGAAGGAATCCTGAACGAAAATTGTTGCGTTCGTATGATAATGTAAACAATTTTCTTGAATGGTCTGATGTCTTTTTGAAAAGTGTTGACAATTGTGACAATGAACTGACTCGGTATTGTGATCCACTAGAGCTTTGCTGCTATAATTGCGAAGCTATGCAGCGGCTGATCACTTCATCAAATTTAACGTTGCGTGAACTGCGGACTAAGTGGGAATATACCTTCGATAAAACAATTTCTCTTAATGAATCCAGTAGGAGAATAATTCAAAATCAAAATGATTTGACACTTCTTAATGCGGAAATTCGAAGTAATGCTTGCTACTTTGTTCAGATTGATCAATTGGCATATCGCTTGCAATCCGCAGTACAGATTGCAGTCTTCGGTAAAATTGATGAATACCTAGCATCTATCGACGCAAGTCTTTTATTTATACAAAAAAAACGATACTTTTAAAGATTCAGCAACGTACATTGTACGGTATAAACATATGCTCTTAAAAGTTATCAACGTTATTCGCGGGTATGCTTCTCACGTTATCAAAAATGCGGCTCAGGAGAGTGTCATATCTGGAAAGGAGGACAATTCAGGTTACAGTTTCTAATATCACTCGTTACCTACTTTTAAACTCTGGATGTCATAACATGAAATCAGGATTTATCTCAGAGTCAGCCGGTTTCCATTTAAAAAAATAGTTAGATAAAACTGCACCATATTTACATTCTAGATGTAAACGTGATATCAAGGTGATTGGCTTAAAGAAAAGATTTGCTTGTACATTTGAATATTTACAACTTAATGACATAAAGCTGAACGAATTTTGTAACTATCAAAAATTAATTAAATTAATTATTTCGTCATATATATAAGCGAAATTTCATGTTATGGCACTACAGCCGGTATCATTTCGAACATAAACTCAAATTTTGTTAATTGTATAGTAAATTTTATGCGAATAAGCATTCCGTTTGCATCGATTCAGAATGCTTAGTAGAAACATCATCATATACCTAAATAGTATACAGAAATGTTAGTTGTAGAAAAATATTTTAACAACAAGTTAATAGAGTTCTAAATGTTTATTGAAAGTTGAGTGTTGTGGGCTGTTGTTTGTTTTTATTGAATCTGAAAAAAAGTAAGAATTAAAGAAAATTAGAAGTTCTCCTAGTCATTCGGCCAAAAATATTAAGAAATTACAATACAACATTTGAAATTCATATATGCATCCATTTGTTCAAGACATTCAATACAGCCAGAAATTGTCTTTAACTCATGCAACTAATGCTAAAGAACGCCTAGCAAGTATTTTAATGTGCCTCCTTCTTGTGAATGTAAAAAAATGAAATTGTTGTAAGACAAAAAGGATCCAAAATCTTATGATTAAAAAGGGAATGACTATTAATACATATTTACTCGATTTACAAGATGTTTACAATTTTGCGTTGATACTAATATTCTGCATAATGCAAGATTTACTTAATATTATATATATATATTAGTAGTTTTTACAAGAAATTTATTTTGTTCTTTTTTTAAGATGAAGTTATTTAATTAATATAGATAATACAATAAAAAACATATGTCAAACAGTAACAAAAAAAAAAGAGATTCAAAACGGGAACATTGTGACTAATGCAAGGAAATTTACGTAGAAAAAAAAAATTTTTTTAATTCTAAATCGTTTATTCCAATCGAGGAGCTGTAATTTGCGCTTGAAAAAGAACACAGAAACCTTTGGAAAATCCTAGGGTTACTTTAGATATTTAGTTGCATTTTCACGTATTTGAACTCATTACAAATCATCAACTCAAGAAAACACCATTAGACTTAATATGAGTTTAGTAGTAGTAACAAAATTGATTAATAATGGATTCGTACTTATTGATTGAACGAGTACTTTTCGATAAAAAAAATCAATGAATTATTTCAATTTTTTTACGTTTTCATATGCACATTATATTAAATTAAAAATATTGTTTAAATTCTAACAAGGTCTCTAAACATAATGCCATGACGAATAATAAATGAAATGGTATCCTATAATATTTAAGTAAACATGTAAACTTAATTCTTTAGAGATAAAAACAAAAAAGGTTGATGTCTTAGTTAATATCACGATAGATTGATTTTGTAAGGGATTTATCTAATTTTGAGATGAGTATAGCCAGGAAACAATTACTGACCATTGTACAGAGATCTTAAAGTACGTAGAAATACATCAACAATATGTAAAAGATGTGTGTACACTTTGAAAAACAATATACATCACTAGGTATGTAATGCTTCATTATAAGTAGATTGTTTTAATACATATTAAAAATCTAAAAATTTATACTGCATATTAAAAGAATGGTATGGTCACATTCATATTAAAAAGTAATAGTATATCCAGTGTGGAATAAATATTACTAGAAAAATTATATAGATTTTTAGAAACTAAATAAAAATAACATGAATTGCTAGATAACTAACGACTTTCCTTTTCAGTGGCTCGTTCTTTTTCAGCGTGAAAGGGAAGTGCAGGGTAGGTATGCCGTCGCGAGGTTAGGGTTTCGGCAAATCCGCTGAAGTCGGTTTCGCGTCGCGCGCGGTACGCGGTACCTTTGATTGTTTCGTCATTTCTTTAGAGTAGTTTTCTTCGGTTTAAGTTCGAGTAGCATATTTTTCGGTACCGCGTCGGTGAATCGGTAACGCGCCTATGGGAGTTTGTAGCGTTTTTGATTTGAGATCTGTGAATAGATCACATCCAGAATTAACGTAATGTAGGTTTCTCGTTCTGGATGAGTAATTGTTGACGCGTTTGGAAAACGGGCAAGTTCAGGTGACTGAAATATTGTAATTGAGCGTAATCCATTCGGAGACCCGCGACCGAAATCCTCTCCGAACTAGCTGGCCGACAAGCAGTCACCGCATGAATGGGTTACGGTGCACGGATTGGTTGACCTGTTGGCACCATCCGTTGGCACTACTCAGACTTAACGTCTAGAACCGATGAGAGGTCGGTTCCGCGTTCGATCTGAAAGTAGAAAATCATTACACAACAATGCGCGAATTCAAGGTCTTGAATGGTCTACAGCAAGGAACAGTTACTGCGCCCCTGCTTTTCTTGAACGGCTTTGATTTTAACGTCTCGCCAACGCGATCATTGGTAGCATTTGCTGATGATCTGATCATCTATATGGCGGACCGAAAAGCTTCAATAGTTCAAAGAAATCTCCAAAAAATGTTCAATGATGTACAGCTGTACACTGACAATTGGCGAATGAAAATCAATGCGCAGAAAAGTGAAAGAATCTTGTTTCGGACAACGCTGCAAGGGGTCAGTCAAGACCTGAAATGTAATTGGAAAGATTTCCAAATCATGGCTGGCGAGGGTAGTACAGAACAGATTCCACATAAATCCTGTGCTCGAAACCTCGGTGTTCATCTCGATCAGAATCTGTACTATACTGAACATGTCAAAATCATGCTGAGTAAGGCACTAAAAGTAGTCATGGCCCTACGAAGGCTCTTTGATTCCAAATACATTGATCAAAAGTTCAAAATTATCTATCACAAGACCCTGGTTGGACCAGTTTTGACATATGGATGTCAGATCTGGTACAACCAGAGTGCTAGCATTATGGAAAAATTAAGAGTTTTCGAAAGGAAATGTCTTCGGGCATGTACTGGTTTGTACAGAAAGCCTGAGACGGATTGGAAACATTATATATCGAATAGAAGAATTTATCAAACTGCTGAAGTGACGAGAGTCGATATCTTCATATTGAAGCTTCTTAGGAATCATATCGCAAGATCTGTGACTGTGAGTGAAAACCCTTGGATTTCACAGCCGCTCCACCCTACAGATGGGTATATTGCGACTTGCCTGCTACTGGCTTCGTTCCTCCAGAAGCATTCGTGTATTTGAACATGAATCGATATGTTTTTGATTCTGACGGTGTCCCAGTCATATATCACATATATCGACGGGCAAACGATAAGAAGATAAAATATCCTCCGAGTTTGAGTTCACGAGACCAACAATTTCAATGGAGATACTCATTTGCTAGATTCGTTGAAGCTGATCGAATTGAGACGGCGCAATCCAGGTATTGGTGGCTGAATGACAATGTCTAAATTATTCGTGTTTATTTCCAGTTTCTGCGTTTTTCCTTACTTAGTTTTTGAGCTTCAGCTCATTATTGCTACATTTAGTGTTGTTGTTTATTTCTGTTAAAAATTAGGTATAGGTTAGGTTTATATTATGTTTATTATATTAGGTTGAAGATAAGGTTAAACGCTTAGGTTAGGAACATTGTTATAGAATTTTTTTAGTATAAGATAAAGTTTTTGTTTGAATTTTATTAGAACTAAGTTAAAACATATTTGGTGTAGGATCAAAGTTCACTGTTGTGTTAAAATTATAAATAATTTTAGGATATTTTTGGTTGGTTTTTTCTCCTTTTCCCAATTAAATTGCATATTAATTAATAATCTGAATTCATTTGAATTACTACAGTTTTTTTAATGAAATATGTTTAAGGATAACGTATAAATTTAGAGACCCATTTGGGCCATTAAGTTTTTTATTGTTATTGTTTGGAATTTGCTTTATATTCTTTGAAAGTTTTTATCGATTAGTATTGAAAAAAGCGCTTTTGACTGTGACTTTGACTTGATGATGATAAAAGAAAAACTCGACACAATTATGTACAGAATAATTTTTACAAGACATGATATTGTCCATCCAGGTTTACTGACAACAGCTGAATTCTTGACAACCGGTCTAGATTTTTATTGACAGAACAATGCAAAAACATGATTTTTACGACTATACATGGACTAACTTACCCTTGCCATCAAAATCCATAATATATACAAAATAGTTGACCTTAAATTGATAACCCCTCTTGCAAATAAAAACTATTTAGAATCAAAGATCAATTTATGATTGAAATAAATCAAACGCAATATGTATATAATGGAGCAGTTCAATATGAAAAAAGCTTAAAATTCTAAATAATTTCACTGCAAAAAAGCTGGTCCACACAAAAATACAAAATTCAATAAATTAAAAAGATGATCAAACTTTTCTTTTTTTGATTGATAACAAATCTGAAAAATCAACAAATTATAAATTCTTTTGATTGATAACATAAATTAAATGGAAATTACTACAATTCAACGTCTAAATTAAACTTTTAGTATTAATGGTATCAAATTCGTTGATCAATTCTATAAAGGAGAATATAATCTGAATCTCACTAAAAGAGTAAATATTGAAAATATTTCAATAGAACATTTGAAAAGTTGGAACATATCAAGATTCTTTAATTTTACAAAAATATAAATTCAATGTTAGGAATAATAATAATTTCAATACTAATATATATCATTTTTGCACTACTTACCATTTTCTATAAATTGCATAAAACAAAAGAATTTATAATCATAAGCAAAAATATTAAAACAAATTATATTGAAAAGGCTGGAATTCAGGAGAATTCTTATTGTAAGGGGGGAGAACTCATGAGATTCTACGTCTAGCGCTCGTTGCGTGTAGACGTGTTTTTAATATTCTCCATCTAGCACTCGTTGCGTGTAGACGTGTTTTAATTCGCTCCTGTCAAGAATTTTTATAAATTAAAATAATTTTTAAAAACGTCAATTAGAAAGTAATTTTAGAAAGAAACTTATTGCATCGTTGAACTATTCGAACAATTTATCGAGTATCTGGATTTTACCTGCGAGAAAGTTTCAAAAAAGAAGAAAAGTTTTTTTCACCGGGGGGATGGAGGAGCCCGACGGCTTCCCACCGCTGGGGGACCCAGAGCCAGGCATTTCGAAAATTACAAATGATAAAATCATAAAGCGGAAAAATGAACAAGAAAATTGTGAGCATGGAAAGCGTATTACCCTTTCAAGCGAAGATTATGAAAAAGTAACCAGGGAGAACGCAAGGGTTACGAAACAAAACGACGAGTTGAAACTCCGTATACAGAGTTTGGAAGATATGGTCCGGACGTTATCAAATGGGAGCAAACCAAAAGTGAAGCCACAGAATACGTCCGGCAAAGAAGAACCGATATTAACTAAGAAGAATGAAAAAAAGGAAATAGAAACAACAAGCAAGACCAACGAGAAAGCAGTACCAATACAGAAAACTCAAACACATAAAACAAAATCGCAAGATACGAGCAAGTCATCCATCCATGATGCTGAAAATATCCTGAGCGCAGGAGGAGCGAACGACAGCGCCAATTATTATGCGGAGAAGAAGCCAACCGGTGTGTCTGCTGGTTCTTCTAATAAAATTAATAAGGTAAATAAGAAAATTCCTCCAATAAACGTTTTTGGGCCACCAATAATCCAAGAGGAGTACTCCTAAAATCGTGGATAACAGAGAACCAGATTGAATACAAGTGCAAACTATATGGGTCGGAGTTCCCAACATACCCTAGGACAAATTCATATTTGGATCTTTGCATTGCTGACGCAAGACTTAAATTCAACTTTAATAATCCTCAACGGAAACTGCAGGTGCTTCCTTACGATAGCGATCATTACGCAATCGTGATGGAAATCAATCATCAAAGAGGTGATGCCTTTCTCATTCCAGTTCAACATGAAAACCATCGGTTGAATTTCAAAAAAACCAATTGGGAAAGGCTTCAAAGAAAGTTTGATCAGGAGTACCAGAAGAAATGTCCACCTTCTGATGATGGCAACTCTTGCTCAATGGTTCCTAATGACAGGAATCTAACTAACGATGAAATAGATATCTATTTGTCAAAGTTAGAGAAGCTGACATTAGAAATGATGGAGAAAGTAGTTCCCAAGATTAAACATCGAAACAATATGGAAGGATATGAAACACCAACTATCGCAAGGTTGAAAAGATTGAAAAGCCTTCTTCTCACGCGCGTCAACAATATTTATCGGCGATTTTACGACTACAACCATCCCACATTAGCTCTGTGGAAATTACACCTCAAGAATGTTCGGAACATAATCCGTTCACACTTCAGGAGTGAGGTCAGCAACCAATGGGCGGAGAAACTGAGGGGTATTAGCTCACAGGGCCCAGGTGGCGTTTTCACGAAAGTGAATGCTATATTTCGCAAGAGGTCTCGAGTGAAGGTTTCGAATCTTAATGTTGCTAGTGATCAGATAAATCTTCTTGATAGGGCTGGTATCGAACTCAACAGTACGACTCCGGATACAAATAGAAACAGGATCATATGTGATGGATTACAGAAACTTGCTCTGATTGGAACTCATTTTGAATCAGTCCATCTGCCAAACCCTGAGAGAGGGAATCAAGTCCTTTCAGAAGTCGTTGAAGCAAAAGTTCCGACTTCAAATCAAGCCTGAACGGCGAATCCGTTCTTCATTTCAATGAAACATTGACGTCCGACCTCATACCGAGCTCGAATCTTGTTGATTATTTTGTTAGCTATGATCGCTTGTGGGTCATATTTCGCAGGATAAACAACAAGAAATCTTGTGGTATAGATGGTGTTCCGAACATAGTACTTCGACATTTGCCGGAGGTTGCTATTAGAGATTATTGTATATTGTTCAACAATATGTTGAACAATTCATATTTTCCAAATCAGTGGAAGAAGGCCAAGGTATTTCCGATCTTGAAGAAAGGAAAAGAATCTTCGTGCCCTAAAAGATATCGCCCGATCAGCTTGTTGCCTAACATCAGCAAGGTTTTTGAAGTGATAGTGAACGATGCATTAAACGCCCACGTTGGAAAGTATGAGTTGATGCCGAATTGCCAATTTGGTTTTCGTGCCAGGCATTCGACTACACATGCGATAACGAAAGTAACCTCAGACATCTGTTGGAAACTAAATATAAGAGAATGTGCTGGAGCGTGTCTCATTGACATGGAGAAAGCCTTCAATACGGTTTGGTTAGATGGACTGATTTTTAAACTCCTTCAGGACAAGTTCCCCAGACACCTTGTCGCCATGATGTGTAATATGTTGTACGGGAAACCATTTCTTGTAACTGATGGAAATTCGACAACAATGCGCGAATTCAAGGTCTTGAATGGTCTACAGCAGGGAACAGTTACTGCGCCTCTGCTTTTCTCGATATTCATTCGCAAGCTATTGAAAGGCTATGATTTTAACATATCGCCAACGCGATCATTGGTAGCGTTTGCTGATGATCTTATCATTTATACGGCATATCGGAAAGCCACAGTAGTTCAGAGCAATCTGCAAAAAATGTTTAAATACGTGCAGCTCTACACCGACAATTGGCGAATGAAAATCAATGCGCAAAAGTGCGAAACAATTTTATTTCGGACAACATTGCAGTTGGTCAGTCAAGACCTGAAACGTAATAGGAAAAATTTCCACATTATGGCTGGTGAGGGTAGTACAGAACAGATTCCACATAAATCCTGCGTTCGATACCTCGGTGTTTATCTCGATCAGTATCTGTATTATAACGAACATGTTAAAATCATGCTCAGCAAGGCGCAAAAGGTAGTCATGGCCCTTCGAAGACTCTTTCATTCCAGATACATTGACCGAAAGGTCAAAATTATCTGTTACAAGCCCCTGGTTAGACCAGTTTTGACATACGGATGCCAAATCTGGTACAACTTGAGTGCTAGTACACTGGAAAAGTTAAGAGTGTTCGAAAGGAAATGTCTTCGTGCATGTACTGGTCTGTACGGAAAACCTGAGACGGATTGGAAACATTATATATCTAACAGAAGAATTTATCATACTGCTAAAGTGACAAGAGTCGATATCTTCATTTTGAAACTCATTCGAAATCATACCGCAAGATCTGTAACTGTGAGTGAAAACCCCTGGATTTCACAGCCGTTCCACCCTACAGACGGGTACATTGAGACTTGTCTCGATACTGGCTTCATTCTTCCAGAAGCATTCGTGTATTTGGACATGAATTGGTATTTTTTTAAATCTGACGGTGTCCCGATTATGTATCATATATATAGACGGGCCACCGATAAGAAGATAGAATATCCTCCGAATTTGAGCTCGCGAGACCACGACCTACAATGGCGATACTCATTTGCGAGATTTGTTGAGGTTGATCGAGCTGGGAGGGAGCTGGCACGGTATTGGTGGCTGAATGACAATGACTAAACTATTCGTGTTCGCGTGTCTCGTTTGTGTTGGTTTTCCTTTTATTTTCAGCTCATTATTGCTACATTTAATTGTTATTTGTTTGTGTTTTTTAAAATCAGCTTATAGGATTTAGAATAGGTATATTGTGATGTTCGTTATATTAGGCTAAGAGATAGGGTTTACTTTGTAGGTTAGGAGTATTGTAAAAGTATTATAGTAGGATAAGTTAGAGTTTTTTGAGTAAATTTTATTAGACGTAAGTAACAACATATTAGATATAAGTCAAAAGATTCCTGTTTTGTGTTCTTTGTAGTATATTCAATTTTTGAATAGCGTTGGTTGGTTTTTTTCCCCTTTTTCCAATTGATTAATCATATTTAATAATATTCATTTGATTAATTTCACATATGTAATGTTTTTATAAATCAATTTTAGTATCAATATTGTTTAAATTTAGAGTGCCAAGTGGGCCATTAAGTTTTTCTAATTGTATAATGTTTTTGAAACTTTGCTTTATGTTTTTATAAAAAATGTTATGGATTTACTTAATAAAGCACCTTGAATTGAATTGAGGAGATATGGTTCGGTTATTGGCAGCCGAACATAAAATCGAAAACTTTGAAGTTAAGAGAGTAACCGCTGAAAAGCTCACGATCAAGACAAAGACACTGGCTGATTTCAAACTGGCGAAAGACGCTCTTAATAGTGTCAAAGCTCCCCACCTCACATATACGCCAAAGGCGGAAAAAAATCAGACCTTCCTGTTGAAGGGCTTGGACTGTGGGGAGAATACAGTTGATCTCCTTGAAATGTTGCAGGAAGCAGAACCAGCTGTTAAGTTCATCTGTGTGAAAAATTTTGCTACAAGGAGATCAACTGTAGAAAGTAAAATATTACCATTTTATTTGGTCCAAATTTCCAACGACAGCAGTCCGAATGCCCTCCAACAGGTAAGGTATTTAAACTTTAGAGTTGTGAGGTGGGAACGCCTGCAAAAAACTGAGGTCAACCAGTGTTACAAGTGTCAAAGATTCGGTCATTCGGCTGCCAATTGCGCAATGCACTATCGCTGTGTTAAGTGCAAAGATATTTATGCATAGCATAGTGCATGGCGCAATTGGCAGCTGAATGGCCTAAGCGTCGACCCTAGTAGCACTTGTCGACCCCTTCCCTAGAGGCGTCCCCACCTCATCACTCTGAAGTTCAAGTAATTTATCTTTTGAAGAGCACTTGGACTGCTTTTTTAGCAAATTGAAGCAAATAAAACGGTATTTCTTTTTGACGGTCAATCCCCTTGTTGCAAAGTTTATACTGAAAAAAATTAATCACTAGTGCGGGTACCTTTGGCATCTCAAAGAGATCGATCTTAGCGTCTCAAGGAGATCGATCGTATCCTCTCCGCAATCCAGAACCACCAACAGAAATGTTTGACTCGCAAGTTGTTTTGTTCTCCGTTTTTTGTATTTTGTAAATATAGTATATAATAAAATTTACTTCATTATCATGAAAATAGTTATCATTATTACCTTCATTATCTTCACCCATTCCAATATAGTCCGGACGCCTTCCAATACTGCGAAATAGTTTCTACTCTCATTAGCGCCGCCAATACTGAAGATGTTTTCGGCGGTCATTTGCTTCACACATTTCGTTTCGGTTTCTTCAGTTTTTTCACCTTCGTTTCATCTCTTTCTTGATAATTAGAGGGACAAGATTTGTTCTAGCTCGTTTTTGATGATCATTATCTTCAGTTTTCCTCCCGCATCTTCGGAGCCCTCTTGATCGAGTTTTCTCTTTAGTATGACAACCGACTGATTACTTTTAATCATTCCTCCGTATTCATTCCACCATGGACGACGCCGGGCTCTCCATGCCACCGTCCTCGAAGTTTTCCTCAGGTTCTTCGCTTTATTTTTTCAGTTATCGAAGTGAATATTATTTCGACGGTTGGATATGCTTCTTCCAATTTAAAAAAAATTACTTTCGGATTGGCGTTTATAAATTATTTGTTTTTAAAAGCTGTCCTATCCTCCTCCAGGTTTTTTTTTGGCACCTGAGTTTTCCGTAAATATTCCTTTTCAGTATCCTGACGAACGCTTCCGACTGCCCAGTTGGTGCGGTAGGCGCTACTCCACTTGCGTTGGGTACTAAATAATAAAAGCGCTCGAATCAAACGATTTTATTTGCTTAATCAAAAATATATTTATTTACAAACGGTATTTAGTAGACAAGTAATGTCAATCGCACATTGATACAGCTCAGTACAATTTATTAGAAATTTCAAATTTATCATAGGAAGATTACATTTTTTGTATTTTTGTATTTTTATATTTTGCTAGTTGGCTTTAAATGTAAATTTTATCGCAAAAAGTGGATTTTGATATTTAAAATCAAATGCAAGAGGCTAATTATTGTAGTCAGTTTTATGCTAAATCAGTGTGGGACTGACCAATTTATGTCTTTAACGTATCATCTTGCAAAACTAATGCAAATAGTCGTTTTGTACTTGAACAATGTATTAACATTCTTCGTACTATTGAATCAAAAATTTGTAAATAAAATCCTCTTGAATTTATTCCTTATAAAATAAAATTTAGGTGCTAACAAAAAACTATTGAAGAGATCTGATCATAAATCTTCATGCATAACAAATTTCTGTTTCCTTACTTTGCAGCTTAAAGCTGATCTGGTCGTTAATACTTCCTTAAGAATAAATTTCCCTTATTTTCATTTCTTAGCCAAAGAAACCGAATAGTTTGGTGAAAGATTATTTCATTACATAAGTGAATATGATATACTTGTATATTATATGAAATATTCATCCTTCATCACTGCATTTACTTTAGTTTCATATTCAAGGCAAGCGTTACAATTTTAAGTATTTGTTGGTGCATATTGTATTCGGTATATCTTAAAAACGATATTTTCTATAAAATATAAAAAACGTGAATACTCCGATTAACTTGGAAAGGCTATTTTGATTTTTCTTTTTGTTGTTTTTATTTCGTTCAATGAGTTTGCGTTAAGACATATTTTGTCTAGAACTGTTGTGTTTGGCATTTATAAGTACATTTGGATTACAATAAATATAGGGATATACATACTAGAATTGTTTTCATTTCGTTTTGATTAAATATAACAACGGAGTTTAATAACACCTGTTCTGAATTTTTGTCTATATTACGAGACCCTCAAAATATCGACACATGAACTTTTTATTTCTGTTGTGCATTATCACCTTTCTTAATCATTTATTGGATAACTTCTGCTTAACAATTAAGTCTTTCATATCCAGTATAGCTCCGTATAAATAACGATAACAGTTTTTACCATTCTGCATCCCCATTCGATTTTTGGAAGACGTAATCTTTGCCTCCAATGTTCATTATGCCATCCTTCAAGTAGAACTTCCATTTATTTCGCGATCTAGTGATCTAGTAGAAAGGAAATGAATATAAGATATATGTTAAAGCCTTTTAACTGCAAACTTCAGTTATGCGATATACCTTATCATATTGGCAAACAACTACATTCTCTGTTTCAAAGAGATCACTTGCGTCTTCATCCGTGACATCGTCCTCACTATTCAGCGGTTCTTCCTCAGCACCGCCTTCCCCATCAACATCTTCATCTTCATCACGATCGATGTCATCATCATCATCATTATCCAAATTCTCATCAGTTTCTTCACTATCCTCTTCATCCGATGTGTCCGCAGTACCGTCCAATTGCTTTGATGTGTTCAGCGACTCTGTGAAAAAATAGTTATTCTTATCTTATATCTTATATATCAAATCTTATTCGAAATTGTTAATGAAGTTAACAAATATTCTTACTGGCCATTGCAGAATTTTGAAGTGCAGCATTTACATGCTGTTGCAAAACTGAAGACGCTAGTTGTGTTGGAAGTCCCATTATCGATGAGATTAGTTGAGCCGTTAATATCTGAGTTAATTGATTTTCTTGCAAAGCTGA
Source organism: Odontomyia ornata (assembly GCA_963969285.1). Taxonomy (NCBI): domain Eukaryota; kingdom Metazoa; phylum Arthropoda; class Insecta; order Diptera; family Stratiomyidae; genus Odontomyia; species Odontomyia ornata. Next base: position 97,365,279 of record OZ017738.1, read on the forward strand.
AGCAGGAACTTGAATTGTGAGTACTCGAGATTCAGAATTGACAACTCCTGGTTGTGGAGGAAGTGTTATCTGCAAAGCAAGAATTCAATACAAAATGGACAGTGCACTATTACAAACAATGAATACTTACATTAACTGGAATTATTTTATTTGGGTCAAGTGCTGCTACAGCTGCATTCGCGGATGTTTGCTGTTGGGTGGGTTGTTGTGTTTGTTGCGGCATTGTTGGTGCTGAGGTTTGTTGTGGTGGCTTTTGTTGGGTTGCTACAGTTTTTACTACGCCACCGTTCATTTGATTAGCTTGATTCACTGCTGAGTTGTGGCTATTATTTTCATTATTAGACGCTGCTGCCGCCGCTGCTGCGGTTTGTCTAGCATGTTTAGCCTTAGCATTGCTCTATAAAGAAATAAAGGGTGAATTCAATATTTTCAACCGTTCTATGAGGCTATTTCATCAAAAACATTAATAAAAATTTTTTACTTACTTCCAGTTTTCTTACCTTTGGATTGTTGACTAAAATTGGTGGTGGTTGGGGTTCTGGAGGTTCAGGATTTATTTCTACAGCTTTACTTGCCATAAGCTTATTCGTCCAAATTTGTTTCATTTCCTGTAGCACTTGTTCATCGACACCTTCGTCGAGGAATGCATCTCTCACGCTGGCTACGACATCATCTATTACAGCATGATATAATTTTAGCTGGAATGAAAATGACACTTTTTGAGTAAGTCAAAGGTCTAGTTAATCGTCATAAAGTGTCCAGAAAAAAAGACATCAATTTCTTTGAAGCCCATCAAGAAAACGCGACCCAACCCTGCAACTGCAACTTTACGGCTTCCGACCGTTGGGAGAGCCCGGGAAATCGTCAAATAGTAAGCGATCAAGAAAACTTCGCAGATGGCGGATGTAAATTACAAACAATCGCCAATAATGAAGAAATTAATAAACTACGCAAAGAAAACTGAAAAAAACTGAACTGAAGTTATGGATACAGTTTTTCGAAGAGCTAATCAAGAAAGGAATCAATATTCAAAAACCTCAGCAGCAAAACACCAGTGCAACAAGAAACGAAGGCGAAGAAGAATGTTAAGCAAACGATTCCGGAAGAAATCTAAGTGATGGCGGCACGAATGACAGTCGAAACTATGTTGCAGGGTTCGAAGGACTGACAGATGATATGGACATTGAAGAAAATGGCGAATGTAATTCTGATAAAGCTAACGTAAATTTTATTCAATATTTTAAAAGTAATGAGAAAAATCCAACACACGATATTGATGGTTCCTTGGCAGAAAAAGGTCCATCAATGTATTCGGACAGCGCAGAAGAAATATGGTTCGGGTATTGGCAGCCGAAATCCATAAATTAAGCAATTTGGAAATTAAAACAGTAAACGCAAACAAATTAACAATTAAAACGAAATCACTGGTTCACTGCAAGTCAGTCAAAGATGCTCTGAATTCCAGGAAGGTTTCCCCGAGCGAATAAAGTGGTCAAAGAAGCTGCAGCCGAAATTGAATTAATTTCTGTTCCAAACTTTGCAACAAGAAGATTGACTATCGAAAAGAAAAATTTTGCGCTTTATTCAGTACAAATTTCTAATAAAGTCCAACTACCCTTCAACAGATAAGGTAATTGAATTTAAGCTTCCAGAAAAGGAAAGTCAACCAGTGTCAATGATTTGGCCATTTGCCTACAAACTGCGCCATGCACTACCTGTGGTTACAAATTGGCTGAGACGGGGCCAAAAGAAAAATTTTACTGCGTTAACTGCGGTGTATTTGATCATCCAGCATCATATCGAGGATGCCCCCGATTTCAAGATGCAAAAGTTAAATTTATTCCAAAGCAAACGAAAGTGCCCGGAGTGTAATACCTTCTTGATTTGTCAAGTCTCGGGTATCACTTGCATTCGCCACTAGAGGACCAACAGACAATACTGTCCAATGGCGTTAGATCGCATGAACGAGGCGGCCATTTGACCGCACCATTTCATGTGGTAACACGTTCACCAAATTTGCCTTTCAATAAATGGATTGTGAGGCGTGCTGTCGGCTAGTGGCACCATCTTGTTGAAATCACACATCGTTGATGTCAAGTTCATCCAATTCTGGCCACAAATAATCTTCCAACATAACATGCTAGCGATCTCCATTGACGGTAACATGACGGTCGTTTTCATCCAAAAAAAATACAGCTCAATCACACCTCCGGCATAAAAACCGCACTAAACAGAAATTTTTTGCGGATACAACGGTGTCTTAACAAGTACATGTGAGTTTTTTGGTGACCAATAACGCATATTTTGTTTTTAAACAAAGCCATTGAGCCAGAAATGAGCTTCATCGCTGAAAATGATTTTTCAATGAAATTCTTCATTTTCTTCAAACTTTGTCAGAGTCCAATTGGAGAAGTTTCGGCTTTCGAATGATCAAGTGCCGTTAGTTCTTGTAAGCATGTAGCCCAAGATCTTGTCGCAAAATACGCCACAGTTTCGTTTGAGCGATGCCCAATTCTTGAGAACGACAAGGGTGAGGAATCATGAAAGCTCTGGGTTGGGGAAACGAGTGGTTGCCTTCTCCTTTCTGAAACGGGCTTGGGCCCGTCTAGGGCGGAGTTTTGTTATAACCTAATTCTAACCAATTTCAATCAAAATTTTTTTTCTAATACTAAAAATATGCTATCACAATACTCCTAACCTAAACGTTAAACCTTATCTCTAAGCCTTATATAACATATAAGAGTACATATCTTAAATATTGAAACCTTTCCCTTATTTTTAACACAAATAAACATCAACACTAAATGCAGCAATAATGAGCTGAAAATCAAAAACTAACGAAAAACACAAAACAAAAACAAATAACCACGAATAATTTAGACATTGTCGTTCAGCCACTAATACCTAGATTGCTCCGTCTCAGCTCGACCAGCCTCAACGAATCTAGCAAATGAGTATTTCCATTGGAAGTGTTGATTGCGTGAACTAAAACTCAAAGGATATTTTATCTTCTCATCGGTGGCTCGTCTATATATGTGATATAGGATTCGGACACCGTCAGAATCAAAAACATATCAATTCATATCCAAATACACGAATGCTTCTGGAGGAACGAAGCCAGTAGCGAAACAAGTCTCAATATACACGTCTGTAGGGTGAAACGTCTGTGAAATCCAGGGGTTTTCGCTCACAGTTATAAATCTTGCGATATGATTCCGAAGAAGTGTCAATATAAGGATATCGACTCTCGTCACTTTAGCAGTTTGATAAATTTTTCTATTCGATATGTCGTGCCGTCTCAGGCTTTCTGTATAAAGCATACATGCACGAAGACATATGCTTTCAAAACTATTTAATTTTTCCATAGTATTTGCTCTCTGGTTGTACTAGATCTGACATTCATACTCGTATACCAAAACTGGTCTGACTAGGGTCTTGTTACAGATAACTTTGACCTTTGGATCAATGTATCTGGAATGAAATAGTCGCCGAAAGGCCATGACTACCTTTTGTGCTTTACAGAGCTTGATTTTGACATGTTCAGTATGGTACAGATACTGATCAAGATGAACACCGAAGTACCGAATACAAGATTTATATGGAAAAATTGTCGGGGAAGAGCTGCACATCATTAAACATTTTGTGTAGATTGCTCTGAACTTTTGTAGCTTATCGATATGCCGTATAGATGATCAGATCATTAGCAAACGCTGCCAATTAAAATCAAAGCCGTTCAATAGCTTGCGAATGAATATTGAGAAGAGCAGAGGCGCAGTAATTGTTCCCTCCTGTAGGCTATTCAAGCCCTTGACATCGCACATTTTCGTCAAATTTCCATCAGTTACAAGAAATTATTTCCCGGATAACATATTGCACATCATGGTGACAAGGTGTTTGGGGAACCTGTCCTGAAGGTGTTTAAAAATTAGTTCATCTAACTACATGGGATTGAAGGCTTTCCCTATATCAATGAGACGCTCCAACGCATTTTCTATCATATAGTTTCCAACATATAGCTGAGGTTACTTTCGTTATCGCATGTATGGTCGAATGCCTGGCATGAAAAGCAAATTGGTACTTCGGAATCAACTCGTATTTTTCAATGTGGGCATTTAATGCTTTATTTAGTATCACTTCGAACACCTTGCTGGTGTTAGGCAGCAAACTCATTGGGCGATAGCTTTTGGGGTACGAAGATTCTTTTCCATTCTACGTCTAGCATTCGTTGCATACAGACGTGTTTTTAATCGCTCCGGTCAAAAGTTTTCAAAAAATTAAATTAATTTTTCAAAACTCAGTCCGAAGTTAATTTTTATTGGAAAAACATATCGTCGAAGCAATCGACCCAGGGAATACATATTATATTATTTTACTTTCATATACGAGGGTAGTCCCAAAAGTACCCGACCTGACATGAATACAGGTAGGTTTAAAAAAACAGTTACAACAACAACTTAATGTGAAAAATTCATAACGGAACGTTTAGTATTATTTTTTACAGACATTCAAAGTGAACGCTCTTAGTGAATTTGTAAATATGGAAAAAATCGGGCATGGTTATGTGATACAATACTTTCATTTGAAAGGTCTAAGTCCAACCGATATCAAAGCCGAGTTGGATTCTACTCTGGCGAAGTATGCTTCTTCGTTAACAATGATCAAATATTGGGTATCTGAGTTTAAGCGAGGTCGTACGAGCTGCCAAGATGAACATCGCAGTGGTCGACCAAGTGAAGCCACTACGTCAGAAAATGTGAAGAAAATCCACAAAATGGTATTGGATGACCGTCGACTAAAAGTGCGCGAGATAGCAGACACGGCAGGCATTTCAAAAAATGCTGTGCATCGCATTTTGACCGAAAATTTGGACATGAGAAAGCTGTGCGCAAGATGGGTGCCGCGTTTGCTCAGAATGGAGCACAAACAGCAACGTGAGGATGTTTCCATCGAGTGTTTGACAATGTTTCGCAGCAATAAAGCCGAGTTTTTGCTTCGATTTATAATAATATAATATATAATATAATATATTAATTGATTATCTCGAAAAAGGAAAAACAATCAACGGCGCATATTATGCAGTGTCTGATTGATGAAATCAAGAAAAAACGGCCCCATTTGACGAAAAAAAAGTGTTGTTTCATCACGACAAAGCACCAGTCCACACGTGCGTCGTTGCGATGGCTAAAATCAATGAGTTGAAGTTCGAATTGCTTCCTCACGCACCCTATTCGCCAGATCTGGCTCCCTCGGATTGTTTTCTTTTCCCGAATTTGAAAAAATGGCTCGGCGGCAAAAGATTTGCCAACAATGAAGAGGTAGAGTCTGCAGTTAATAGCTATTTGAGGAGCTTGACGGTTCCTACTATAAAGCGGGTATCGAAGCTATTGAACATCGTTGGGAAAAGTGTATCGAGCTGAAAGGAGAATATGTTGAAAAATAAAAAGCATTTTCGCAATTTTTGTACTGTTTTCTTTGTCGGGTCGGGTACTTTTGGGACCGCCCTAGTATCAAGAAAAGCAAATAATCCAGAGATAAATTCGGGACTGCTGGTATGGAGAAGCTCGACGGCGTTGGTGGAAACCGGGGAGAAGTCGAATACGAAACTGGTGGCAACCGTCAACAAAAGAAGAAAGAAAAGAAGAACAAAACTCCGCAGATGGCGGATGTAAAACGCAAATAGTCGAAAACGAATAAGAAGTGATTCGACTTAGAAAAGAAAATCAATAACTAAGGCTACGGCTACAGTCCCCCGAATATCTATTATTCAAGAAAGAGATGAAGAAGCAAGACCAGCAATCGCAAAACCAAATAAATAAAGAAAGAAAGGTGAAGAAAACGACGAAACAAACGACTCCAGAAGAAATTTTAAGTGCTAGAGGCACTAACGATAGCCAAAATTATTATGCAGCGCTGGACGGATTAACGAAAGAAATGGAAGTTGAAGAAATTATCGAAGGTAATTCTAATAAAGATAATGATAGAAATTTCATTCAGTATTTAAAAAATAAAAATAAGGAGAAGAAACTAACTCGCAGTTCTGCTGGTTCCTCTGAAATAGCAACCAACTAAGCAGAAAAAGTTACGCCAATCAATGCAATAGAACAAAGTGGAAGAGATATGTTTCGGCTATTGGCAGCCGAAAATAAATAATTACGAAATCAACTCCGCCGTAGCCGATCCCAAGCTCAAGCCCGTTTGAGAAAGGAGGAGGGAACCCCTAATTTCCCCAACCCACAACTTCCATGATTCCTCATCCTAAATCCTACGACTAAATGGTAGTAACACCTGGAAAGACTAGTCGACTCATTGTCTACAAACGACAAATAAATAATTCTGGGTGATTTCAACGCTAAGATTGGCAATGAGATATCTCATCGGGGAACAACTGGAAGATATAGCCATCACGATGAAACAAATGTCAACGGCCAGCGCCTGATTGACTTTGCATGCAGCAAAAATCTTATCATACGTTCGACTTGCTTCCCACATCGACGCATTCATAAAATGACCTGGGTATCACCGGATGGCAACACACCAAACCAAATCGACCATGTTCTGATCCAACAACGTTGGGCCTCGAGCATACTTAACGTCCATACATGCTGAGGAGCCAACTGTAACCCGGGTCACTACTTGATCAAACTAGCCTATCGATGTCGCATATCAAAGTCGTATTCGGCGAAGACCAGCCCGCTAAAAAATATGACATTAAAAGGCTCCAAACGGCCTCTGTGGCCAAAAACTTCGCGGAGACCCTCGACAACCAGCTGGCTCCCATCGTCTCAGATGCATCGCTAAAAGCAAGCAAAGAGCCCTGTATGGAAATGAAAGCGACACTACGACCGTGGCAGAAAAGACGATCGGACATCAAGCCCGGAGCAAGAGAAATGATTGGTTCGATGATGAGTGCCAGAATGCGTAAGACAAAACGAATCAGGCGTACAAAGAATACGTAGGTAGACCAGGAAGAATAGCAAATGGGATAGTTAAAATTAAGAAAAGAAAATACTATGACGACCAATTGAGAAGTATCGATGTAAGTCTAGCGAGCATTAACACAAGCCAGGCATACAAAGCAGTGAAAAGCCTGAAACGTGGTTATCAGCCCAAAGCCACGCTCTGCTGTGATGACATCGGCAATATCATCGACGGAAACACTATTAAAGAAAGATGGGCATCATATTTCAAGAACCTCCTTAATCCTCCGCACAGCTCCAGAACATCGGAGCCTATAGATCTTTCCGGAGAGTTTCCATTGACCCCACCAACTCTGAATGAAGTTTGTTCTCCCATCAAAGTTCCAAAGAATAATAAAGTGCCGTGCATCGATGAGATTCTAGTGGAGCTCATCAAATATGGTGGCAGCAGTGTTCATAAAGCTATTCAAAAAGTCATCCAGCACATTTGGCAACAATAACATTTGCTGAGAGAGTGAAGCTAAGCAATTATATTCCCCATCCACGAAAACGGTGACAAGCTACAGTGCGAAAATTATAGAGGCATACCACTACTTTGTACGGCGTACAAAATATTTTCAAAGATCTTAGAAAATAAAATCGGATCATACGCCAACAGTATTATTGGGGAGTAACAGGGTGATTTTAGAGCAGGTAGATCGACGATAGACCAATTGTTCACTGTCAAGCAGGTACTTGAAAAATGCTGCGACTTCAACGTAGACGTACACTAAATTTTCGTTGACTTTAAGCAAGCATACGACAGTATTGATTGTAACGTACTGTACCAAATAATGCTTTGCTTTGGCATCCCAGCCAAATTATACCGTCTTATCAAAATGAAAATGACGGCGACCACCTCCCAAGCTCATTGATGCCTTTGACACAAATATCGGACTAAAGCAGGGAGATGGGCTGGCCCCATTGCTATTCAATTTGGCTCCGGAGTACTTCATAAGGAAGCTACCTATCG